>CAJVRN010000237.1:600000-1177500 GCA_911728415.1 Lagocephalus sceleratus | reverse complement strand
GCTTTCACGGCAAGGAGCACGTGCAGAATTACCTCCTCACACTCATGAATATTGTAAGTCACCATTTTGAATGAAGCTAAAATAGTCTAATAATCTAGAAGGACCCAGAAGCCTCAGACTCATGATTCAATTTAGCTGAATGAAAAAATTTATAGATTTTTAGTCATGTATAGTCATCAAGTATATCATCTTATTTTAATTTAAAAATTGAACCGCCTTGGAAACTTTGGGTGGATGGCCTTTCTGCTGCTGTATCGGTTTGAAGTCATCCATAATGCAACCAATTGTTCTGTCTGAGGTTATTATCAGTTTGGTAAAAAAATACTTTCTTTTAGTAATTTTACTTGCTTTTACTTGTTCAGGCACTCTTTAGTTATCTAAGATAATTACAGTGTGTCTGAGGCAGGGGTTTGATTTTAGGTTATAAAAAGTTGTGTTATTATTCACTTGTGTCAAATGATGTTGGCAGTTTTGAGACTAAATCAGCTCCCACAGAAGGGTCCATACAGACTGCTTCTTTGTTGATGAAATTACTTCATTTTTTTTCTCCCTGTATTCAGATGTCAATGCAGAATTAACAAGCATTCAATTATCTCCCCCAGGACCGTAACACCCCCCCACCATTAAATTCTAATCCGCTCTGAGAACCATGTTCTGTCAGCAGCTGGTTAATATCTGGTTCAACAATGAGTTTCTCCCTCCTGAACCTTGGTGTCTCAATGCAACATAGCTGGCCAAGAGCTGAAGGCACCAGTGCTCAGATTGCATTTCTCACCATGCCAAGATACATCTGTTCAGCCTTTGTGGTAATGTCACCTCTAGTCAAACCCAAAAGGATCAAGTCCACAAAACCACTGCATCTACTTTCAGTGGGGGAGGTGATGTTCTTTCATAATGTCTCTTTTGCCATATGAGCTTTATTAGACACGTTGTAGTAACCGATCACCGATGACCCCCCCCCCTCCACATGCTGGTTCCACACCAAGGCCTTCCCTTAATGAGACAGGCAGGAACGAGGCTGCTTTTTTCTTCCGACTTCCAAATGATCGCGCTCCAGACACTTAAACACGGGCACGTCATCAAAGCAGCACCGGCCGTTCAAAAAACGGTTTAGCGGTTTCGCCTCGGATTGCTCCTCGGGTTACCAGCGGGAGATCCATCCAGCAGTCAGGAACAGGAAGGGCACGCCATTGATTGCAGACAATCTGCAAGTGTGATGAAATCGCTGTCCAATTTGGACAAACATGCAACGGGGCCCGCGCACCTTTGGCACATTCCTTTACCTATTGCAGCCTGCGCAACAGAGAGCATGCTCTTTAATTTCCATTGATCATACATCTGCAATGTGTCAAACCCGCTGCATGCTTAATGAGGCTTTGCAGTCAGCGTACTGATAAACTCATCAGCTCTGACAATCTTTAAGCTGCTGGAGCCCATACTGAGTCCTTCCTTTGTGCAGGCTTTAAATCGATTTTTTGCGGTAACTGTTGGAGTCACTGAACATGCGAACATCATGAAAGCGGATGTGTGAATGAATACATTTCATCGGCAATCCACACACACACAACCTCAACCTCACGGCTGTAAATATGCATTGGCACTGGGAGTTGGATGTCACAAAGGGAGGAGGACACTTTGTTTTTCTTTATCCTAGACATAGACAGTGACACAGCCATCGCAGTGCTCCTGCCTTCTGAATTAAAATGTGAAACACATGCGTGCCACAAACTAGACAGCGTCAGAGCCGAGTGAGGCTAATACCCGCTGAAACAATGAGTCAAAGTCTCTGTAGGAGCGCTTTAACAACCAACCTTCTTTTTTTTTTTTTTTTTTTTTTGTTCATTTGACCATGCACTAGCCTTCTTTAACTCTCCCTGACTGACGTCTGTATTCCCAGTTTCGTCAGCGTGAGCGGCGTGCCCTCCATGTGGGATATGTTGATGCGCTCCCATCGTGCTCGGCAGCAGCTTCAGCCTCAGCGGCTGAATTGGATTTTTGAATTCTCCGTTCGTCTTTGTGGGCGTGCGTAGATCTCGGTTAACATTCCCATGTCAGACGGCATAAATAACGGAACCATTTTGTCCTCCGGATTGAATCGGACACGCAGATATAATCAAAACCCATCCTCGCGTTTCTGTGTTGCGCCAATAACAGCAATTTGTACATTTTTATCAAAGGATCGCGCAACAGGTCACTGTATTAAAAGGCCTCGTGCTTCCGAAGCTCTGCGCGAGAGAGAAGGGAGCGGCAGCTCATTACTGGTGCTTTGGATTCAGAACATGTATCCCACATGAGATGTTACTGACTGCTTAATGATTCATGGAACAGTGTGAGGATTCTCTCAAAAGTTCCAACGCTGTTTCACTGATTGATGGCACGATCCTGCACGCGCTGGTCGTGTACCAGGCGCAGGTCAAATTTCCCCTGAAGAAGGTGGAGCTTGTTTCAGCCTTTCCCAGTAGGGTTTCTGGTTAGCGTCGACTGATGTCGGCCGGGTTTGTGGCCATTACCGTGACTGACAACAGTGCCCAGACTGTGAAGCTTAAAAGGAACTTTTCCTCCACCCCCCCCCCCATCTGCATCAACTTGGGTCTCGAGCTCAGACTGTAGGTTTGCATACAATATTTCCAACACTGCAGCCAATAAGAGAGAGAGAATATTAAATGATATTTAATCTAAGGAGCCATTTTAAATGTGGGGTTCTTTCATTCCTTTTATTCTCTGCATCTTTTCAAATCTGCAGAATTCCTCCCTATTTCTACTTTATTTGAACTAGTTAATACCAAACATATCCACTTTTCCCAACACATTTTCTTAACTCAAAACCCATATATTGAATTAAGAAAGTGATGTGCTTTCCACAAACTTAGTGAATCGTGTAGAAGCACCACTGGTAGATTCACCCTTGATCCCTGCCAAGTGAGTATAAACTGCAAAAGTCCTCTCTTGAGTTCTCCAGTGCTTTATTTATTTCCTTCCTTGTGTCCCTCTTCTTGCCTCTCTTCTGCTGTGATTTCTCCAGAGCCTCCGTGTGTCTCCGTGCATGAGAAGCTCTAATTGACTGGACCATGGAGCCAGTTAATCTGTGTGTGTGTGTGTGTGTGTGTGTGTCCAACTCAACGCATGGCACAATAAGAATTATCTCCGCTGGTTCTTTTGTCACCGCCACTATGACTAATGGGACTGGAGTGCTGGCAGCAGCACTGCCTTCAATAATTGTCGCCGTTGTTGCGGACAGCAGGTGCAGCTTGACAAGTGATCATCAGTTGAAGGGATTCTGTCGCTGCCCATGTTCTCTCTCATCATATCCCACACACAGGCAGTTAGCGCCTGAACATCATCTGTTCATTTGTGAAGTCATTTAGGCTCTTATCTGTTATTTGGCCCCTTTGGCTGTTGTCGTCTTGCGGATCTGGGCCCTGGAATTTCCGTGTCTTTTCGACCCTTTGGTCTTTTCGCTAGACCATCTCTCATTTCCATGAAAAAGTGCGTAGCTGTTCATATGGAAATCATACCAGGGAAAATACTTTTATGTAAAATGTCGAATCAAAAAATATCCAAAAAAGGACTTTGAGTAATGTGCTACTCTTGACTTTTTTCCGTAGGTGGCTTTTAAGTACTACAAAGCTACTTCCTGTGCTTCTATGCTGTACTCATTTATGCATATTTGTTCTCTTTAAGTCAGCCAACATTCCCAGAACTCTTCATCCACTTATTTATAAACCCAAGACTTTCACTTCTTTCAGTGTGATTGTTGTGAGGCAGTTGGACATGACCTCGAATATTTTTAGCTTGAAATGCATCATTTTAATTCTGCTGCATCACTGAAGGATAGAAATAAGAGTTTGGTCCACTTCACATCCATGAGGAAGAGCAGGGTGAATTCCTGAAGCAAAGTCCAGTGACGCTTTGCGGAACAACCCATGAGCTCTGAAATGATAATCTGACTGTAGTCCACGGAAGACTGGAGGCTAGTGTCCTC
The DNA here is from genome assembly GCA_911728415.1 of Lagocephalus sceleratus. Taxonomy (NCBI): domain Eukaryota; kingdom Metazoa; phylum Chordata; class Actinopteri; order Tetraodontiformes; family Tetraodontidae; genus Lagocephalus; species Lagocephalus sceleratus. Next base: position 1,173,518 of record CAJVRN010000237.1, on the reverse strand, counting down.
TAAAACTACAGGTGATGGTGTTTTTATTTAATTTTATCTGGTGGATATGTGAGATAAATGGATTTCTGTTTCCATTTCTTTTATTCCTTCTTCTGAATGTTCATTTACATAGAGCGCCCAAGGATTTGAATATGAATGTGCATATCTGGTTGTCTTCTTACATAATGGTGACCTTTCCAGATTGTATTCCTCCCACCCAGCAGGGGGAGCCTGAAGCTGACCCCGTATAAAATAAGATCAGAATAGACTTATATTTTAAGATGCAACATTGCTGCCTCGTCGGCTGCTCTCTGCTTTAATCTGGTGTGCTTCATCAGAAACAAAATCAGTGTCTGTGTCAGATCCTCTAATGAAACACTGGGTTGGGTTGGGTCCAATCACAATTAATTAACCCTTTAATCAGCTTCAATTACACCAGAAGTGAGTTGAGATGAGCAATAATGATAGTTAATCATTTGATTTTTCATTAATCATCACCTCTTATAGATTGCAGTGGCATCCCTCTACTTCTAAAGATAATAATAATAATAATAATAATAATAATAATAATAATAATAATAATAATAATAATAATAATAATAAAGTTTAGGTAAATCTAATTGAAATAAATAGGTTGAAAGTACCACATTTTGACACATTGCTCCATGTAAATACTATTTTTTAATCCTTCCTCTTGAATCTTTTAGGAAACTGTTGGTTTTTAATTAAAGCAATGTTGCTGGACCTGAGATTAAAAGCACCCTCATGTCTTGACTGGAGAAAGCTCTTTTTCCGTCTTTAATAAACTTCTGAAGTGGAACTGCTGCCTGAGATAAGAGGGATAGATGGATGTGCACTTGGCGAAGCTGTCAGGGAGCTGTGATGTTTCCTTGTCTTACAGCATGTGAAATGAGATCCTTGTGTGCATGACATACAGGTTTTAGTATCTTTGCTGGGCGCCAGGGGCAACGGAGTAGCATTGGCTGTTCTTACAGTACGGACAACCGGGAAGACTCCAGGCATCGGAACTGCTTACTTGAGATTGATGTTTCTGCGTGAGACCACAGCATACGCTTGTTTGCTTGGCCCCGAATCCATGCATGTTAATTGTAATCATGTTCCTGCAGGTTCACGTGCCCCACAGCGTGCAGCTGCGTGGCGTTCGGAACTGTAAGACGACAACCGTGCTCGGTGGGACGATTTGTCTGATTGCATGCTGTTTAAACATATTTGACGCTTTTTCGGGGGAAACAACGCTTACATGTGCAGCGTAGCAGTGAGAAATCATTGGCCCATAGAAAACGAGATGCAGCGTGTCACTGACAAATGTTCATAGCCACTAACAAGGTCCAATGTCCAATGTGGTGTCAGCGAGCTGGAGAAGGGTTTGATTTGTTCAGTGACTCTGTTCATGTATTAGTGTATACCGCCTGTCATGCAAACCATGTCATGTCACACTACTCTGGGATTTATCTTTAAATGATATGAGAAATGCTTATATCTTTATTTAGTATTTATGATATAATCTAATATGAGAATGGTTGCTATCATGCTCTGTTCAGTGACTGTTAAATATTGCATTGACACCGGTCTGTGATTACGTCCAATCAAGGGCCCTTTCTCGAGGAACGGTTTGCTCGCCGCATTCCCCATCTCTGCGGAAAAGGCCCGCAATCAACAGGACGGCGAAGATGCCCTGAAAGGAACGCCACCTTTTTGGTCAACAATAGTCCTTTGACTGATTGTTTTGCTTTTCAGGTGAATGAGATTTACCACGACGAGTCGCTTGGAGTTCACATCAATGTGGTGCTGGTTCGGATGATCATGCTGGGATACGCCAAGGTGAGTTGGAATTTCGGCTTGTCTGTGACACACCTGCTTCTTTTGAAAACAGCGGGACAAGCCCAGGGGGGTAAAGCCTCTGTTTTCAGTGGGAGAGGCTTCAGATAGAAAGAGAAAAGTATGCAGCGGGGTAATCGGCTCCTCCGCGTTGCGTTTATGTGCACAGCAATTTACGTTTGCATGGAAGGAAGGATCTGACCCAGTGACGAGACATCGGATTGGGGGAGAAAACAGGAAGTCGGGCACGTCTGATTCAGTGTGATTAAAGCAGCCACAGAAAGTGCTACAAAGTCATTCTTCTGGGCACTCAACTCAACCTATTTTGAATGTTCTCCTGCATTTTCATTTAAAAAAAAAAAAAAGCACAATGGCAATCCTTAATTAATTCATTTTTATGTATGGCGTGTCTGAGTTCAGGCGATGAGTTTCTCTCTTTCTCCTCTTTCAGTCAATCAGCCTCATCGAGCGAGGCAACCCCTCCCGGAGCCTTGAGAACGTGTGCCGGTGGGCCTTTGTGCAGCAGAAAAGTGACCCTGAACACGCCGAACACCACGACCACGCAATTTTCCTCACTCGCCAAGGCTTTGGCCCCACAGGCATGCAGGGTAAGGTGTTGGGTTTAAAAGAGAGTGTTCACTTTAGCAGCAGAAGGGGTTAATTCATTTAGATAGAGAGCAGGGCTAATTCCCCGAAGCCTTTGTCGGCGGTTTCCGACAGTAAAAAAAAAAAAGAAAAATGAAAGAAAACCTTCCCAAGAATAGCTGGTTCAACTCAGATTTTTACCCCCGCAAACATCGGGGACGTTGGATTTGCTTGCAGGTTTAAAACACAAATTAATCCCAAACCCTAAAGGAAGATATTTTACAGGAAAGAGCGAGCATTCGCCCACAGCATGCTTATAGGATTCCGTGATAGTCTTTCGGAAAACACAGACTACTGGTGTTGATAGCGCTGTCCACACTTCAGGTGTTTGGAGGTGTTGATAGAGATGGGAAACACACACACAGCACAAAAAGACTGCAGCACTTCATCTGAGGAAGAGCAGGGCAATTATTGCTGTTGCTCTCATTATCGGCATAAGACAAAGACCCCCAAGATGCCTGACAGATGTGGTGTCACTATTCCAACCACCTGGTGGAGGCAGTATGGAGCTGATGAGGATCGTTTTCATTTGAGACATTAAACACACAATAAGCATAAAAACTCTCTTTCTGCTGGTTAATGCTTTCCTAAAGGTCCTAAAGGCGCAGCAGCTGTTTGAAGACCCCATGTTGAGGATTTAGTGACATCTAGAGGTGTGAATGAAGTTATCATGAACTCTACAGCTGTGTTCAAAACCCTGTTGAGTGTCAGGGAACTTGTGATGGCTGCAGTGGAACCAAATGGATTTTTCCAGTTGACTTTCAGATGGATCTATCTACTGTAGCCATTCTAGGCACATCAATATTTATGTAAATATCTGAAAGAAAACAGCCATCTATAGGCTAAATTGTGCATTTTGAAATGTGTGTCTAGGAGAAAAATACACAAGCGACCTTTAAATGTTGATCCAGTGAAGAGAAACAGATGCTGAGGCTGTTGTTGGAGTCTTTCATCAATAATCCTTCTTCAACAAACAGACAAATGCGCCATGTGCATTGATACTTTCATATTTTTATTTGTATGAAAATTGAAATGAGGAATTCATGTGACAGACTCAAAGGCCATCAGTGAAAGGGAAATTTGATGGAATGAAATGATTTACCCCTGAACCTTATCATTAGCTTGAATTCATTTGTGGTGGACTTTTTCCAGAAAATACTTAACAGGACTGTGCAGCAGGGACTGCATTTCTGCCTCCCCTCAGCCCCTGGTTTGGGGGCTGCTTTGACTCCCCTCCCGCTCCCCTGTCTGTGACCCATGCTCTCCATCCGCCAGTTTAAACTTACCACTGTAATGGGTCAGGATTTTGAGGTGCGCCATTATGGAATCTGTAAATGAAATATTGTCAGCAAAGACTATAAAGGACGAGCGCACGATGGCGAGTTATAGGACAGGGAGGCTGAGGTATCACACATCTCCCTCAGTTAATCCCATCACCATCCTTTTATTTGACACTGTGTCAGAGCCTCTTGTGTCTCATCCAGACAACCTCAGAGGTCCTTTGTCACCATTGCCATGGCCACAGCAGTGAGGAGTTTTCTGATTTTTATTTTTTTTCAAAATAAGGAGATTTTTGGTGCCTGAAATTCTGATTGTCGCACCTGCATATAAAACAGGTTCAGATTCACACATCATTGTGATAATCCAGCTGGATATCAGTGAAATCCACGGATAGCAGACTGATTGTGCATGCATATTTGTGTGTGTGTGTGTGTGTGTGTGTGTGTGTTTGTGTGCGTGCGTGTTAGAGAGAGAGAGAGAGACACTATCACTGTAGAGTGACACAGTAGACACAATCTACTGTGTCACTCTAAAGCAGCACTTCATCTTGCAGTGACAATAAGCCCGAGGGTGAATAGTTTATGTTTCTCTCGTCTCATGCTCATCTTCAGAAAAAAAACCCACCCAAACACTCACTTGCAGTGATTTGTTAAAGATGGCACATGTTTGAGTTGACATGTTCTGGACCGTAATGTCCCCCCCTAAAGCAAGCGGTTTGGTTTGATCTCAGGACTCCTCATTTGGCGCCATGCTCATCAGACCTTTCAAAGCTTTGACATTTTCCCTATTCAGTCACAGTTACAGTACATTTGTGCATTTAGATGGAGGAGTTTGAAGGGCGCACTCCTTCAAGCTCCGCTGTATTAATGTCCACCACCCAGAACACCCACTTCCACATTGTATTAGGAGAACCGGCTCTCCAGCCTTGAAAATAAATTCCGTAGACATGGCAGTGATTCTCTCCCCACAGCCATCAGCTGTAATTAAATTAAGTTCAAAGCTGCATCAAACTAATTTACTTGAGACCGTGTGCATGCTGCCTGCAGGCTTACGCAGAGTGGTTATCTCACATGCTAAAAAAACACCAGCAAATGCAAGAGTAGGATTTATCTGGTGTATTTTGTGTTTGTTTTTGCCACGCTGTCCAACAGTCCGAACGGTTCATGTTGTATCCAGTGTGAAAGTGCAGTGAGGAAGCTAATCCCATTGTTCTCATTTGTGTTGACCGTTTGTACACTGCCATTTAATTGCATATTTTGTGGAAAAGGGTCATACCTTCGCAGCAGCGTAGCTGACGTGTACAAGTACGGTAAACAACATAAAGATCATAAAGTTTTAGCACAAGATTGGTGTTAAATTATTGGATTTGGTTTAGAAAACACTTAAATATTTCTTTTAATTCAGTGCTGGAAGTTGAACTCCTCTTTAAGCTGCTCATTTTGACATCAGCCAGCCGTTTCCCTGTTAAATTAAAGGTTAAAAGGTGCCTCATCAGAGCATTTCTGTCAAGAGAAATAGTTTTAAGTTTTTAGTTTATTTTGTGAAAGGGGTTTTTCAATTTAAACTTTCTCATCAGCTGGTAGCTATTTTATATCAGTTATAATAAAACATGAGTTCTATGGAAGTTAATCTCTGCCATTAGTGTTTGAATTGGAATTTTTGTGCCTGTTTTTTTCAATCAAAATCCAACTTTGAATTTGAAGAACCATCACATTAACTTATGTATCATGAAATTTCCAGTGTTGAAACATTCGACATAAAAAAAAGGCGCTTCGGATGTTCCTATATTGATTCGGATCCTATATTCAGCTGCAAAAATGAAACTGTTGACTTGGTTCTACTTCTGTAGATTTCCTTCCCGTAGTTCACCGCAGGTGAAATGCACTCAATTATGTCTTAGAGACAAACAAGACGCAAAAAAAACCCATTTACAATCACCCTGGTTGCTTCTGCTCATTGTCTGATTCTGTGCCGCTAAAACTATGTCATTAAGCTCTTTTATTCGAACATGACATGTTTTGAAATTGATTCCTTTGCTCGGGCTGAAACAAAGAAAGCAGATTTTACTCCGAGAGTGAGAGGAGAGAACGGAAATGATACGGACTGTCAAATGCTTCAGAACGTACAATATATAGATCCATTTTTGAGGTGGCATTCATGTATTTCATTGGCTTACGTGACTAATGTTCACTGTTATTCCACTATATAAAAGCCAAACTTTTGGTCCTTGATGAAAAAACGTCATTGTTGTTGTTTCCACTTTAAATATTTTCATTATTGTCATACATATTGGTCCATTTCTACTGAAATTAAAAATATGTGCTTACATGTAAGATTGCATTAGTGAGTTTCCGGTCTTTACCAGGAAGCTTGGAGCAGGTTTAATAGAAAAAGGATTCACCAGTGTTCCACATGACACACTCACATACACCCATTAAAGTCTTTTTGAAAAACAAACAAAAAAATCCATCCAATTTGTAAAGGTTTTGGAAAACCCGTCTTGATGATGAGATCGAAATGGATTCTCATGAACTGAATCGCTTTGGCTCACCTGGATGTGAATCACCTGACCCTCAACGGCCACAGGTATTCATGAGACCTCCCAGAGCCGAACAGAGGCATTAACACGGCATGATTTAGGATTCAATTTAGAGTTTATTAGAACCTTGTGCATCGATTCAAAAGGTGAACTGGGGGTCGGGAAAGGCACATTTTTATTATGGGGCCAACTGATTGATGGCTTCTATAGGCCGAGCTGCGGCGAGACGTGCACAGATGAGAGATTATTTCCTCCCTGGCGCGACTCCACGACCCGTTTCCGTCGAAGCAGCCGATCCAAAAGGCTTTCCAGATCAACCCCAAGCGTTTCCATTCAGATATTTGGGGCACGAAAGGAATGATTTTGCGTCCCATTCATTCTCTGTCCTTGGCAGGAAAGATCCTCTGCATTGAGATTGGAAAAGCGTGACGCCTCTTGGCAGCAGCGCCTATTGTGACGTCAGCATGTCCCATCGGTTTGCATTATGTAAAAACCGGAATACAGATTAAAGATGGATGATTTACAACTTTAACGAGGGTAACATTTACAGTCGGAAATCCCTGATTACAAACATCAGATACAAAAATTGGAAAGAAAATCAAATACCATTCTCAAATATTCAAACGCAAATGGCACAAGTTTCTGTACTTCAAAGCTGGAGTTGAAAAAATGTGTCACATTTTTATCTTCAAATCCTTCTGAGAACCCAGTCATACGTGTATTTAAACGACCATGGTAATGGTCTGTACCCAGACCTAACTGGGACAGAGCTAGATTTCAGGTTCTCACCCCTCCAGTCGCCAGAGTGAGATCCCAAGTGGAAAAGCCATAACGCACCAGGAGTCAATTATGTTTGTCAGAGGCAGTGCTGAATTAAGGTTTTGCCTCTTGGGTGCCACGGAAACAGGGTCAGTAAATGTTTTTTTCCACGCTAATTATATCACATTCTGATCGTCATCTTAAAAATTGTAATGAGCCGTAGATGTAAATGAGCTCTTTTTGTTCGTAATAGCCCCCTCTTTAAGAGAGAATTGGCTCCTAAAGATGACCTGAAAGATACTAAATTCAAAAGAATATGTTAATAATGGATTGACACAATCACAATACCAAATGATGTGGATGAGTTCATTTCTTTCTGCATAGATGAAAGTTCTAAAGTAAATTCAAAGCCACCTCCTTGGGGACAAGAGAATTCGAGGCTTACTCACCTCAACAAAAAAACAAACACTTGTTTTGGTCTGCATGAGCAGTTCTTTGATTTTAAACAATGGTGTCTTGGGTCCTGGAGAAAGCGGCGCACCTGAATCGTTGTGCCTTTGCTTAATTCCGTCTTTGCTGTTCAGCCCCCCTCCCCAAAAACAAGAAGCACATTTGGTTAACGCCAACCAGCTGTGTAACTGTCTACATTATAGAGCTGGGATTAAACACGGAGACACGTGCTTCTTCTAAATTTGGCTCCGTCGCTGGCAGCCGCCACAACTCGCACTGTGGTGTTATTGTTTACAGTATGTTCGCAACTGATGCAACAGCACGCAAATGAGGCGTGACAGGAAGTATGATGGCGGCGGACCTGTGAATTTCAGTCATGTTTAATAACCGTGATGCTGGCAGCCACAGAAGCATCTCCTTCCTGCTCTTTCACACCCCCCCCCACCCCACAGCAATGACTATGTAATATATCCTGTTTAAGCTCATTATCTCACGCGTCTTGCGTTCTATTGATTTTATCCTTGTCAACGTTAACCAAACTCAAGAAGAGTCTTTCACCTTTTCCCTCAATGCTTCAGTAATGGCTCGTGAAAACCATTCCAGAGAGGAAAACCTGCTTTATAATCTGCTACCTGCCTTTTAAAAGCTCATTCTTTTTTTTAAAAAAAAAAACAAAAACGGGTAAATATTTTTGCACGATCAGCATGATTGGTCAGCCTTGATGCCAGGATTCTGGAGGTGATGCAGGGAAAAAAGTTTATTTATTGTTTTATTCGTAATATGACCACAGCTGTTGTAAACAGTCATGGTAGTAGTCACCTGTTGATCAGAGGTGAGTGCGGGTTTGTTTGACTCCGCCTCTTGTGTCCTACAGGTTACGCCCCTGTCACCGGGATGTGTCACCCTGTTCGCAGCTGCACCCTCAACCACGAGGACGGCTTCTCCTCAGCCTTTGTCGTGGCTCACGAGACCGGACATGTGTACGTACTCACATTTTACAGTTTATACCAGTGCTCTAACTTCACCCCACTTGGCTTTTCTCTCTCTGTACGTACACACACACACACACACACACACACACACACACACACACACACACACTACACACACACGCTGAAGACATCACTGTTCTGCGTCTTTCTGTGCATCCAACCTCTGAATGCATCCCACGCATGGCCCACACTTCCTTATTCATTTCCACTTTTTCTGTCACAACTATTCACAAGACAAGAGCGAACCCGCTACATAAACACACACACGCACACACAAACACGCACACAATGACACAATGGAGAGCAGTCTTCTTTTATTCAGCTGCAAGTTCTACTGCAGCCACGTGATCCAAGTGTTTTGTCTTGGCTCTCCAGCTTGTTTTTGTTCCACTTTGTCCCCTTTACTCGTTAAAGATCTATTCATCTTTGCAATATGCAACAGTGTATTTTTAGTGTTTCCCGTTTGTTACTGGTGCATCGATGTGGTTGTAGGAACCTCACCCGAGGAGAAATGCGCGGCGACGTAAACCTGAACGAGGTCACGCATGTCTCCTGTGGTGCTCTCCAGGGTGCTGATCTTCATGAAAAACAGCAGTCAGACACTTTTAATTGATTTTGACACATCGAGATTGTGTTGTGTTTTTTTTTTTTTAAAAAGAAGAAGAAAAAAAACCACCTCACTGGAATCAGGCAGCAGGGAAGTGCAGCAACGACGCTTGAGGCGAAATAAGTCACAACCAATAGAGGAGCGGCTGGTTTGAAGGCACGGTTGATTTGAAGGGGGTGGCAGACGGAGGCTGTGACTTCAGCAGCTGCTGGATGACTCTGTCAGACACCGAAACACAGTACATGGTTCCAAGATCACAACAGTAGTTAGTTGTTCCTAGAGCTGACTAATGTGGCTGGCCTCTTCCCCTCATCTTTTGTGTAGGTGTCGCATTTAATGGCTGCGCATTAGCTCGACATGCAATTACGAGAGGTTGAATGAGAGCGTCGCGCAAATGTGAAATACACACTATGAGCTATCAGCGCGTTCTGCATGAGCAGTGTTCTGGCTCAGAGCTGAAGTATGAGACACCGCCCAGAAATAAACTCTCCTCGTTGCCTGCGTTGCTGCTGTCATGGAGTCTCTTTCACCAGCTCTTTATGTTTGCCAAAATGTTTGTGTTGGTGTTTTTATTGGTCTGAAGTGTAAACTTCAGCATCACCTTTCTTGACACCACCTATGCTGCAAGTGAATTTACAGGTTCAGATGTGGGAATAATGATCTAAGTGGAAGCTAGCAAAGCTACGTGTTTTTTTCTTTATTTTCATGACTATTTGTGTATGAACACATGGAATTACAATAAACAAAAAAAGATGTGAAATAACTCAAAGCATGTTTTATATTTTAGATGCTTTGATTTGACACTCTTGGTCCTTCTCCCATGAGGGAGTCACCTGAAATGGTTGTCCATCAGTCTGCAAGGGCTTCCCAGGAGACGCTGAGCACTCATTGGCCCTGTCGCCTTTGCTCTGAGGACCATCTCATCCCAAACTATCGCCACAGGGTTTAGGCCAGGTGACTGCAGAAGCCAGGTCATCTGACGCAGCACTCCATCGCTCTCCTTCTTGGTCAAACAGCCCTTACGCAGCCTGGAAGTGTGCTCATTGTCCTGCTGAATATGAATGATGGTCCAACGAAACGCAGATCGGATGCTTCCCCTCCCACCATCACACCTCCGCCTCTTCACCATGCATGTAGAGATGATCCGGTCACCTTTTCTGCATCTCACAAAGGCACGGCAGGTGGAACCAAAGATCTCAATTTGAACTTGGCGCAGATTTACACTGGTTTGGTGTCTATTCTGTGCATTCGGCTGCTTGTTGCTTCTTTTCAATAGTGGTTTCTTAGCAACTGTTTGACCATAAAGGCCAGATTTGCACAGTCCCCTCTGAACCGTTGACGAACAGATGTGTCTGCTACCAGAACTCTGTGTGAAGTTTTATCCATATCTCTCCTCCGAGGTTCTATTAACTTGTAATTTCTGAGGCTGCTGACTCGGATGAACCTCTCCTTCAAGTAATGATGCACTGTTGTTTCTCATTACTTGGCTGATTGGTTCTTGCTATAATATGAATTCTAACAGTTATCAAATAGGACTGTCGACTGTGTTCCAACCTAACTTCTGCACAATACAACCGGCGGTCCCCCATTAAGAAGGCAAGAAATTCAACAAAATGAACCTTTATAAGGCAACCAGTGAAGTGAAAACCATTTCCTCGTGAAGGGAGAAGGTCAAGAGTTGACACAGCTGGATGGCTGCTTTAAGGAATCTAAAATATAAAAGATATTAGCAGTTAGTTATTAGTTATTTCACAATTTTTTGTTTGCTACATAATTCCATATATTTTTCTCCATAGTTGTAAATATCTGCAGTACTTATCTGCAATATAGAAAATAATGAAAAATAAAGAGAAAACTTCCAATGAGAAGATGTGTCCAAACTTTTGACTGGTAGTATATATAAAAAGAAAACTCAGCTTAATGAATCCCCGGGGCATACTAAAAGTCATACAGTGCTGCGGTCAAATGAATGATGTAAGAAATGTAATCAGCAACATGGTACAAGACGTCCTGGGAAGTCTTTTGCATAAGATGCTCTTTTCATTTGAAATGTGTTCTTACACATAAAAAAGCAAATGTGTCTGCTCTATAGGTATTTTGCAGTTTGCTCCCTCTCTTGTGCTTTTCATTTTCTTGCTGTGTGGCTTCCTCTTTCTCATCCCCCATGTTCCCCCTCACCCTGTAGACACTCAGCTGCAGGGACAGAACGTGTCTAATATGGCACAAACTGAGTTCTAATTTGATAGTAGATAGTATTAATATATTCCCAAGTTATAAAGTGGGCCATGCGCTACTTATTTGTTCAGAATTTACCCAGCACACATTCAGCACAATAATTCCATTTGCTTCTCCGTTTATCTGCATAGTGCAAACAATCACTGCCACTTCTATATATGTGTGTCATCGGGGATGTCAAGATGAAGTCAGGTCACATGGTTTCTCTGTAGCGTGTGTGTGTTTGTTTAAGTGTCCAGAATGTGGAATGCTGAGCATTCAATCAAAATCTGTCCATGCTGGTTTCCAAGCAACTTTTCCATCTAATCAATCATTTGCCCAAGGAATGCAAATAGGGATATCATGTGAGTCACTTTCATTTAACTACTTGCACACAGCCATGAAATTGTCTCCTGATAATAAAGCAGCTTCTAGCCCCCCCCCCCCCCCCGGAATGACAGTGTGTTTATATGCGTAGATTTAGCCAACTATACCTGCCAGATAAATAAAGAATATCTCCCTGTGTCAGTCTGGGTCCACTTCTGGGACCATCACACCTGAATCATGCAGGACGTTTATGAAAGACTCGCAGCTGAATTCTGGTGCTCTGCAAACATTATCGCTCTTTACATACGGGTACATTTAACAGACTAAAATGATGAGGGGGGGGTGGTTTACAAAGCAGGTTATTCTGCATGTTTTCAAGATTTTAGCCACTGTCTTCCAGCCACTCCTTCAGTTAAAAAGTATATGCAAATGACATGCCTTCATAATCCGAAGATTTGGCGAATGCCTCCAGTTGGCTTCAGGCTCCATCTTGGCTCGGGCTCAGAATCCTTCAGCCAAAGGAGAATCCTCAGAGACTCTGATTTATTCATCAGCAGTCAGATGACAGATGGGTTGACGCAAAAGGGAAAACCAGCAGTCAATTTGATGGCACTTGGGTTACATGTTCCGACTGAATTAAACGAGGAGGAATGTTTGAGCAGTTTTCAGTATGTGGATTCGCATCAGTGAGAGTTGTGGTGTCTCTCGGGTTGACCTCCTTTGTCGGGGTCAGACTCCAGGTTTAAAACATTCTGCTGTGCTGCACTCATGTAAAAGCATCACAAATTTGAAGAGAATCACTTCTCTCCTTATTGTCAAATCTCATGCTTGGTCGTATAAATCTTTACTGGTAGTAAGACCTGTCACACATGGATTACAGATAATGTAAAGATCCTCACAGAGCCTGGACATTGTAATGCAAAGCTTCCTGCAGGACGAATATCAGTGATCAGATGAAGCACATGACCCCAGACGGAACACGAAAGGCTTGAGAAGACCAGAGCAAGGCTCACATGGAAGTTCAGCTTACTTACCTTACACCTCTTACATTTTCTCTTTGTCCTCTTTATTGCTGCTGCATTTCATTTGCTCACTGCCTTCAGCAAATATTTGGTCTCGAATTGACAAATAAAACATCCACTCTGATGGCCAAAAAAAATCAATTCTGCTGTCAACATCCAAACACTCCATCTCCGCATGACCTTGGAGTCTCTTTCATGAAGAGTTTTTCCTTTATTTTGAATTTAACACCCCCCTAATCTCCACCAATGACACATATTGTTATCTTTCAGTAGTCACAGGTATCTTGCTGGCCTCCTTCAAAAGTCTCATTCTTGCCCGCTCATTTGGCGTCTGTGCCTCCATTGGTATTGTCTTCCATTTTGATGTGTTTTGTTTTATTTATACTAGATATGGAAAATAAATATGTCTTTCTGTGTCCTTCTGGGAGCAGGTTGGGCATGGAACATGACGGCCAAGGCAACCGCTGTGGAGATGAAACTGCGATGGGAAGCGTAATGGCTCCTCTGGTACAGGCGGCCTTCCACCGGTACCATTGGTCCATGTGCAGTGGACAGGAACTGAAGAGATACATCCAGTGAGTCTTTCCTGCTTACATCCATGGCTATACCCCAACACAATGTGTTTTAATCCAGAGTAGCAGGATTAAAAAAACATGTCGTAAATCATATCGAAAAAGTGTACAATAATAAGGATAGCTGCAAATGACATATCTGGCATATGCACAGCATGTGTTTTCATGCTGAGCAAAGGGAAGTGACTCCACATGTGACCTAAACCCCATCAACTTATCAGGAGACGGAGTTGAATTATCAGGAGTCACACCGTGAACACCATCTACTTCATCTGGCTGAAAAAGAATGGCTAATTTCTTTATGATAATACTGCAAGCGAAGCGTACGCCGTTCACACCTTTAGTGCATCTTGAATTTCCTGTCGGCGTGTTGCGCAGCTTTACGTGTCTGCGCAGAATCACTGCGAGAATGTCCCGAAGCCAAAACCCGTCTGTGTGCAGCTCGCCAACCAGAAACACTTATCCATGCATGGATGCTTTGTGGCCCAGACACTCAGATGAACCCACCATGTGAGCCGTGCAAGAGTCTGAGTCTGATGGAGAGTTTTTTTTTTTTTTTTTTTTTAACGTTTAAATATTTCGCAATGCGATCGAGATTCCTCCAGCGTAGTTCTGCATTACCAGTGCTCCATTAGGCTGCCATAGCTCTGGTCAATATATGGATCCGTCACATCTCATAGATTAGAATCTCTGCGTTTCGGGAGCACAGTTCGGAACCCCGTGTGTTGCGGTATAGATGTGCACAGTATGCCAAAGTGGGGGGCTGCCATTAGAAGCGTGGTTATGTAACAATCCACGCTTCCAGTGGCCGAACAAGGGATCTTCATAAATGGAATAACTGCGGTGCCGGTTAGTGCACCCATCAGTGGCTCTCATTGAATAAACCAGCGTCATAACACATCACATAACATGAGCCTGGCCAATTCTCCACACATGTCCTGTGTTCAGCCCAGCCATTGAGTTTTCCCCTCAGCTGTGAAATGATCCATCACTGTCAGGGAATCGTCAATAGACCCTGAAACAACTGATCGACATGAAAGGCAACGGCACAGGCAACATGCAATCAGTACTACACAATATGGAGGGTTTTTTTTGTTGTTTTTTTCCTTTAGCATAAACATGTGGTGGAATACCCGGTCCATGGGCTGGCTCCAGGAGTTGACTTTGAGAGCACTCCCTCTGAGAGGTTTAGAAAGTTGTGGTGAAGCTGGGACATTTCAGGGATGCTGACAAGAAAAAAAAGTCTTCATCCATTCAAATGTCTGCGTCAGGCTTGTTCAGGTGGAACCATCGATGTTTCCAACTGTGCAAAAAGAAAAGAACAAGTCATGAAAAATAATGAAAACAATTTTTTTAAAAACGACTCAAGTTGTCATGGCAACACCTCAATCTCAATCTTTATCTCAATCTTTATTATTTCTATAGCATCTTATACAATCAAAATTGTTTCAAGGCGCTTTACAGAATCCCAGGGCCTAACCCCAGACAAGCAACAGTGGCAAGGAAAAACTCCCCTTTAACAGGAAGAAACCTTGAGCAGGACCAGGCTCATGTAGGGGGACCTTACTGCTGATGGCCGGCTGGGTAACACCTGTTGATGTTACTGTTGTCTCTTCAGCACATACGACTGTCTGTTGGACGACCCCTTCAAACACGACTGGCCGCAGCTTCCCGAACTTCCTGGCATCAACTACTCGATGGATGAGCAGTGCCGCTTCGACTTCGGAGTGGGCTATAAGATCTGCACCTCTGTGAGTATGACATGCATAAAAGTTTACCAGAGTCGAAACTCTGGTAAATGGAATGGTAGAAGGATGTGCTGTGTGGATGGTAGCAGTCCTCTGCTGACTGTTAAATGATCATTAAATATTCACTGACTTCTGCTTTTAGCGCAACCCTTTGATCTACGCCCTCTTCATAACTTTATTTTTTTTCCATGAGGAAAAGATAAAATGTAAAAATAAACAGCGTACGCCACCCTGCAAAATTGGTGTAAGCCCATCATAGCCTTAATCTCGGTGCAATACACGTTGAAACCTTTGCTTTGATCGTCCAAAACAGCCTGGTCGAGCTACAGCTAAGAACAATATCCAGAATAAAGAAAGGTCTGGAGAACCTCCAGGCCTTCATCTTCTCCAGGATAGATTGCTGCCACCCTCCTCTGCCTCTCTCACCTCCAAATAAACACAGCAGGAAATTTTACTGGTCACATTTGTAGCACCGTCTGGGTCCAGCCCCACATTACACAGCAGAGTTGTTGACTTTACACGAGCCGGCTCTGGTCGAGATTCCTCGGCTGGGCCCCTCAGCTTTGGACTCCCTGCTCCAGTAGATAAGGCTGGCAAGGTCTGGGAATTCTTTTAGGCCTCTTATTAAAAGTCATTACTGCAGCCAGGCATTTCAGCTGCGCTGTCATCTTGTCCTTTTTTTTACTGTTCTTTTTGTTATTCTTTTTTACATTCCTGTGAATCCATTTTGTCCTTTTAAAATTTTATTATAAATTTTATTATAAATCAATAAATTCCCCCAGGTTATTCTTGTACCCCTTCTCCTTTATCTTGTTCTGCCCTTTGTTTAATATGCTGTATAATTCTGACGTTTGACTTTCCCAAAGATGGCTGATATTTCAGATCGAAGTTAGCATGTTGTAAAGCTCATTTTGCTTTCCCTCCTCGTATCATTCAGCCTCACCTAAGATGAAGGCTGGCATGGTTTTTACCTTTACAACTGGGAGGTTACTTGGATCCAGATGACATCTGACATGAGAATTCCTGACTGCTGATAATAGGGTGTATAAATGCACCTTTGCCTTCCTTTATTATGCGGTCAATGCTTCCCACCTCCATCCCCGCTCATCCCTCCACCACTCTCCCGCAGCTCAAACCCGCTGTGCTGATATTTATCTCAGCTCATAAAGCGCGCGCACACACACACATACACACACACTGCTCTGCTCTTTTACCTGACACCTTTCCAGCGACTGTATTGTAAAGATGTTTTATTCTTTTACATTTTTTTTCTTATTAACTCTGAATATATAGGATGGTTTTCAAACGCCTTTCTGTTTGTGGAGGGTTCCCATCATAATGAAGTTCATTCCTCTCGGTTTGTTTTTGTGGAGCAGTTCAAAGTATTGGGCTTCATTTATTCCAATTTATACACCTTGCAAACGGCTTTATTTTCAATTGCAGCCCGCTGTATGTGGTTTATTAAGTCAACAATAAACACTATATGGGCTCATACATTAGTCATTTCTCAAGATGAATACTTGGGTCTGAATGTTAGTCATCAGTGGCCACTCAAGGGACGAAGTATACAACTGTGCAAAAAAAGGAAACAAAAAAGATTCACTATTCAATAAAAAATTCTGATTTATGGCTAAAAGATTTTGAATCTAATAAAAGTTAACTGAAGCTTTTGAGAATAGTTATCCAATGTCTGGAGTTAACAGTATTGCCACTTGGTGGTGCTAAAACTCACACAAGAGATTCAAAGTAGGACGTTATAGGGTTTTAGGTCGAGGTCAAACTATGTTAAGTCATAAGTTAGTTTGTGATAAGTAGCTATGGTGCTGAGTCAGTAGGTGGCTAGAACACTTACTGGCTATTGATCAGGTGGTTGCACAGAATTCTGCTGTAACTATGGTATAAGTGGCACTTGAAGGGCATTAGACTTGCCTTCTGCAGAGAGTGAGCTGACATTTATTATAGTAATCATCATATACCATTATGATCTTTTTGGTGTTTAAAGCAAATTTTGCATTCTTGCTCGGTTTGAAAATAGGTCATAACTGCTAAGAGCTGCAAGTTGTAATGCAGCTGCAGTCATACAGATCTCATTGTTGCAGCAGTGAAGAGTTTTAATTTACAAGCTAATGTATCT
Organism: Lagocephalus sceleratus; assembly: GCA_911728415.1. Taxonomy (NCBI): domain Eukaryota; kingdom Metazoa; phylum Chordata; class Actinopteri; order Tetraodontiformes; family Tetraodontidae; genus Lagocephalus; species Lagocephalus sceleratus. The sequence continues at coordinate 1,156,410 of CAJVRN010000237.1, read as the reverse complement.
CACAATGCACAAAACACAGAAGATTGCTCTCCCACAGTGTTTTGGCTAAAGCAGAGCACTCTGGCGAATAGAAATCAGTTTTTTTTAAGACACTGCCAGTCCATTTAAAAGGATGAAAGAAAAAACGAGACGCAGATGGCACATGGGAATTTCACTTGAATTCGCCTGAATAAATACACCCTGTGAATGCGTAAAAAACGGATTTAAATCCATCTATATATCCAGCTCACGTAGAAATGTGCATTTTCATGCATGTGCTCCAGAGTGATTGCCTCCTGGAAGACAAAAATACTGAAGTTATATTCCTGCTGATCTCTATCACAATAAACAGTTTTGATACAATATATTTGCCAGCAGACAGCCTCCACTTTTACATTAGTAGAGGAAACACACCAAAATGGCTCAAGCAGCTTAATAGTCGGGACAAATTTTATTCTTCTATTGTTGAGCATAATTGTATTCTCTAAATCAAATTATAAATCGGGCTCTTTCCCCATTAATGTGCTGCAGAGGAGCCGTATAAGCAAAAGAAAACTAGAGAAAACCTGACATTTGTAGTCAGCTCTAGTCAAAGGTGCATCCTCTAGGTCAGGGGTGGGGAACCCCCGGCCTCCGGGCCGTATACGGCCCGCGAGACCATTTCTACCGGCCCGCAACGCAATAAGATTTTTATATTTTATTTGTCCATTTATACAGTGGGACCTTGAATTACGAATGTCTCTACATGCGGAGTTTTCAGGTTACGACACGCCTAATAAATATTTCGAAATATTTCGCTACGAAAGTAATGTCAGGATACGAAAGGCAAAAATACGCTACCGCTGCTACTCGCGGAGTTTAGCAAACGTAAACCTGCTTGTAGCTGCTCTGCCATTGGCTGTCGCCTAGCAACTTCCTGTCGTCCCATTGGCTAGGAGGGACGTCTCTACTTACGTAATTCTCAGGTTACGAAACAACTTCTGGAACCAATTAATTTCGTAAGTAGAGGTCCCGCTGTAGTATGAATGAATAAAAAAATCAGGAAAAACGTATCGGCAGGCATTCGTTTTCTGAGATAAACAGACGGTTATGTTATGTCCGAGTCAACGTCAGGGTCAGTGAACGCAGCATGTGGTGTACGGAGTGGGCCGGACTGATTGACACAGACGAAAAATTGATGCATCGTAGCGACTGTCAAGAAAAGGAATGAGAATGCCGTGTATTCCAGGAGAAATGGACAAAGAAAAGCAGTTCCAACCATCGCATTAGGTGTAGAAATGCAGCAATTATTGTTATTATTATTGTCTTTATTGTTGTTATTATTGTCTTTATCTTTCTTTCTTTTCATTTATTTTCTTAATTATCTTGTTGTATTGCAGTTTTTGTGAGTAGAGGCCTCGAACAGGCCCTTATGGGTCTCTTGCCTCAACTCTGCACCTCTTTTTTTATTGTTTTGTGTGATCATATAAACATATTTTACTTGTCATTTTATTCTATTTTTTGGTGATTATATATGCATGTGTGCTAAATAATTCAAATTCAAATTCAGTAATCATGAGACTTAGTAACACAGTGGTTATAGACTTTTTTTCGTCTTTTTTTTTGCATCCCTAGGTATGTGTTCATAATACTGTAGTATGGCCCTCGGAGGACTTTATAAAAATTGAAATGGCCCTCGATATGAAAAAGGTTCCCCACCCCTGCTCTAGGTGATGAGGAGAGTGATCAGAAATAAAGCATTTTCATATATACTAAAGTTTTCTCAGCATTAAAAATGACATTTTATTCTGTGCATTGTTAAATAATGAATGCACAATATATAAATCTGCCTCCTTTACCAGACATAACCAGACTATTAGAACTATTCATGTTTAATATAATTCATGCATAATACATGGTTATATTAATTTAAGTCACTGCCACCCTGGTATTTAAAACGTTTACTACTTCCTGTTCAAAGGCAGTGTTAAAGAAACATGATGGATCAGGTTGGTGTTTAAATCAGTGTCAATTAGGTCACACCTCCAGATTGTGGAAGATAAATGGAATACAAAAAGCTACTACTAAAAAAAAATATTCTTTTGCATCCCAAACCTATTTGCTGGATCCTGAATGGCTCAGTTTTGACCATGAAGGCTAATTTCTAATTTAACTATTCATGATGAAGCTTTTGTTAACACCAAAATCAAATGAACAATTGTTCCTGTGACATTTTATCTCAGGCTGTGGGAGGGGAAGTGTTGTGGATATTCTGTTCCGATCATTCAAGAAGCCTGACATTTCAGTGGGTAATGAATATTTATACAAGATTTCAGCATCATGGTACAGTAGAATGTCTAAATGACATCAAGGGTTTAAAGTACGCCTGCCAATTCTAATAAATTTAAGTCAGTTGTTTTATGAACAGTATTTAACATTATCATGACATTATATTGTGATTTCCTGCTTTTTGTGTTCCAGTTTCGCACATTCGATCCGTGTAAACAGCTTTGGTGCAGTCACCCAGACAACCCTTACTTCTGCAAAACCAAGAAAGGGCCTCCTCTGGATGGAACAGAGTGTGCACCTGGAAAAGTAGGTTATGTTGCACTAACTCACCAACACAATACATTTACTGTATATTTAAATAGAAATAAGAGAAATTATATGTTGCATGAATAAACAAAAAACAAATAAAGAATTACTCAGAATTAGTTGATTAAATCCAGTTGCCATGCTGCAGGCATCAGGTGCTGCTATGCTTTTCGGTCTATCCATTATGTGTTTTGCAGTTGGCTCACTTTTTATGTTATCGTCTCTGCAGTGGTGCTATAAAGGCCACTGCATGTGGAAAAACCCGAATCAGGTAAAGCAAGATGGTGTCTGGGGCTCCTGGAGCAAATACGGCTCCTGTTCACGCTCCTGTGGAACCGGAGTTCGATTTCGGACACGTCAGTGCAACAACCCTGCGTAAGTGCCAAAAAAAAAAACAGCATGATTTTGAATGATGAGTAACGAAGAATGCTGAGTTCATACATTAGCATCCAAATTCACCCACTCACAACCAGAGCTGCATATCTATTCAAGCAGATTCCTTTTTTGGGGGTAATGAGTGGAATATTCTGGTTACTGAGTAGAGTATTCTTATTGCTGAGTATAGTATTCTGGGTATTGGGTGGAGCATTATGAGTCCTGAGTGGAGTATTGTAAGATTAAGATTAAGATCTACTTTATTCATCCCCGTAGGGAAATTGAATTGTAGTAGCAGCATATACAAAGTATAGAAACAGAATAAGTAAATACAAATAAGATTTGAATGTTATAAGCATATATACAGCATACATTATATATATAAGCACATACACAGCATATATTATAAGCATATACATATCAAATATACATAATATAATATATACATATTATTACCATTATAAGCTTATATACATAACACAATACATACATATTATAAGCATTCTAAGCATATATACATTATAAGCATTATAATCATATATACAAAAATGCAGAATAAAATGGAAATAAAAAGACAACATTTTGTTTGATGGCTGACGGCAGGAATGACTTCCTGTACCGTTCCTTAGAGCAGCAAGCCTGCAGGAGTCTGTTAGTGAAGCTGGTTGTCAGTTTGTCCACTGTGTTATGGAGGGGGTGGGAGGGATTTTCCATGATTGTCCGCAGTTTTAACATCATCCTGTCCCTCACCACCTCATCCCAGTTAGCAAGTCTACAGCCAACAACAGACCCTGCCTTGTTATGAGTTTGTTGAGTCTTTTGGCATCCTTTCTTTAATGTCTGCACCCCAGCACACTACAGCAAAGAAGATGGTGCTATGCCATGACAGACTGAACATGTGGAGCATCCTGCTGCAAACACTGAAGGACCTGAGTCTCCTGAGGAAATAGAGTCTGCTCATAGCCTTCTTGTAGACAGCATCAGTGTTTGTGGACCACTCCAGTTTATTGTCCAGCTGGACACCCAGGAACCTGTAAGATGGGACTATTTCCACTTCTTTCCCACTAATGCAGACTGGGGAGGGTGGGGACTTGCTTTTACTGAAATCCACCACCATCTCCTTCAACTTGGTCACACTGAGCTGCAGAAGGGTCTCCCTGCTCCACCTAACAAAACTCTCCACAAGGTCCCTGTATTCATCTTCCTGTCCATTCTCCACACATCTGACGATGACTGTGTCATCCGAGTACTTCTGGAGGTGACAAGTGGTACAGGAAGACAGCTGTGTAAGTGGTGAACAGAAATGGGGAGAGCACAGTTCCTTGGGGAGCCCCTGTGTTGCTCATCAGGGGGTCGGACACACAGCTCCGCAGTCTCACAAACTGTGGTCGACCTGTCAGGTAGTCCTCGATCCAGGAAACAAGGGCAGCATCCATCTGCATCTTTCTCCAACTTAGCCCTCAGCAGTCTTGGCTGGATCGTGTTGAAGGCAGAAGAGAAGTCAAAGAACATGAGCCGCACTATGGTGTTTAGTCTGTCCAAGGAGGAGTAAGCCCTCTGCAGCAAGTATATCACTGCGTCATCAACCCCCACCTTGGGCTGATAGGCAAACTGCAGAGGGTCTTGAAAGGGGCTCACCAGAGGTCTGGGGTGTGACAGCACCAACCACTCCATGACCTTCATATTGTGGGAGGTCAGTGCTGTTGGCCTGTAATCACTTGGTGCCATAGGATGGGTCTTCTTCGGCACTGGGAGGTCTGAAGGGGACCCATTGTTATCCAGAGGAATATTAGGACAGCTGGGGGAGGGGGAGCTAGAGTCGAACCTGTTGAAAAACTGGTTCAACTCATTAGCTTGGTCCATGTTCCCATCAGCTGAGTGTATTCCTCTCTTCTGGAAGCCAGCGATCATCCTCATCCCATTCCAAACATCCTTGGTCTGGTTCCTCTCCAGTTTCTCCTCCTGTTTCTTCCTATAAGTGTCCTTGCTCTCCTTCAGACTGCGTTTCAGTTCCTCTGAGCTCAGCCGAGTCCCCAGCAGTGAAGGCCCTCTTCTTCTTGTTCAAAAGGGCCTTCAGGTCACTTGTCACCCATGGTTTGTTGTTTAGGTAACAGCTTACCTTCTTGGTGGGGACGGAGTTCTCAGTGCAGAACTTGATGTAGTCAGAAACACAGTCAGTCAGTCCATCCAGGTCCTCACCATGTGGTTCACAGAGAGCAGACCAGTTGGTGGTCTCCAGGGCATCCCGCAGACAGGTTTAGGTACTGAGTGGGCCATTCTGGTTACTCTGTAGAGTATTCTGGGTGGAGTATTCTGGGTACTGAGTGGAGTATTCTTATTCTGCATACTGAGTTGGGTATTTTCGATACAGCACAGAAATGCTATGTTCAGCATTGACTCAGGAGAACAGAATTCACATCTTCTTTGAAAAGTATTGCCAGTTATTTTATTACTTATTATTATTCATTATTATTACTACTGTTATTTTTTTACTCTAAATAAGTTGAGGCATACATTTAGCTACTGTTTGTGTTTGGACTTGACATCTCTAGGGTACAGCCCTCAATCAGGAGGCAGAGTGGACCATCAGATTTTACACCTCTGACCTACAGCGTATTTTCAGCATACTTTCATGAGCACTGTTGCTTTATTCTTTGCTCCAAAGACATTGCAGACTGCAACTAAGCAGTTCCTCTGTTGTGCCTCCATTTTCCTCAGACCCTCCAATGGCGGCCAGGACTGCCCAGGAGTGAACTACGAGTATCAGCTTTGCAACACCGACGACTGCCCCAAGCACTTTGAAGACTTCCGCGCCCAACAGTGCCAGCTCCGCAACTCACACTTCGAGTTCCAAAATACCAAACACCACTGGCTACCCTACGAGCATCCTGATGGTAAGCCAGTAAAATGTTGGGACCAACAACACATTGTTGGGGTCTTCGCATGAAGCTGGAGGAGCAACTAAAAACCAAAAGCGCTGAAAAAAAGAATCTAGCATTGCACACATGTTGAAGCTGTCTCAGCCTCTAATTTGAATAAGGATTCCTGCACCACAGATGCACAACCTGAATCAAATTGTCCTGAAGGTTAGTTATTTACCGTATTTTCTGGACTATAAGGTACACCGGGTTATAAGGCGCACTGCCAAAAAACGGGTCTGAATGGGTTTTTTTCCATACATAAGGCGGATCGGGTTATAAGGCGCATTCTGCGGACCAAAACAGTTATTTTGGGGTCTATATACCATTTTTTCCGCACCGTTTCGTAGGGCGCAGTCTCAATTCCGTGGTCTATTTCTGTAATTAACCCACATATTATAAGACACATGCTAGAACATACAGTAAAAAAATGACAAAGGAAGCAAAACAGTAAATTTCATCAGTTTAATTACGCAAAATATTCATAAGCGTGCCACTTTACCGGGGCCATTTCAGGGGAGCCGATTAGCAGCTCACCTCTGCTGTTGCCTAGCATACCTAGCATCGGTGTTGCACAATCAACCAGGTGGAGCTTTTACCGTAGTGCGCTTAGCAAAGGTGCACAGCAGATTTTGAAACTCAGTCCACACACAACAACCACAATGCATCAAGACAAAACTGTGTAGCATCGCCATCAGATCATCTTTTTCTTTGGTCACTCCCCACTTTACAGTGCACATACCATATGACACATCAAAAATAGCACATACTTTGAAACTTTGAAATCACTTTGACTTCTATAACAGGCACAAATATGCTCCAAAAACGGCTCTAGATTTACTTCGCAAAGAGGGTGAGTGAGAGGGAGAGATATTAGCTGAACAGCAGTGTGAATCTGTTCCAGAGAAAGTTTTAAAAAAACTAGCACTCAACCGATTACTCTTTGGTCTTCCTCTATCAATAATTTCCATTTTTTCTGCAAACGCCTAAAAGCACCTGAAGCAGGTCTGCAATTATATCGACCAATCCTGCTGTTAAATCAGCCGCCTCATCACGCACATGCCCATGAGCCAATCAGCCAAGCCTGACCATGACCACGCCCAGTCTTGCTCTAGAAACTCTGTTTAATACGGGGCGTTCTGTCAATAACACATCAAAATTTGATTGGCTGATGATACAGTCACTCAGCATTACATTCTCAATAGCACCGTCCAGCAATGCGCCTAGCTGCCGAGTCCAGCCAGCCATGCAGCCAGCAGAGGAATGGAGTTATGGTCCCTTTAGAGGACATAGGAGATTTGAGCTCCACAAAATACAACCATTCACTCTCGGGATAAAGTTGCCTACTGAACACGTAATTGACTCCAGATACATTTCAGAATGACCTTTCTAATTATGGAAAAAAATGAAAAAAACATTTTGCTATCCCTGACTGCACACCACTGTTTATTTACAAAGATCAATGTCTCCTGCTGGTTTCAAGGTAGAGCAGGATAACAGAAGAACCCTGGCATACCTGTAATTCCCCCCACATCCTTCCCTACTGTGGCACCAAGCTCCATAAAATTGCTGGTTTCCTGCAGTTTACATAAACCATATTTATTAATGAATGTCTTTCAGCATTGATTAATCGTACTCAATCTTCATCAGATTAACTATTGCGAAGAAGAAAAACAAATTGCTTATCATTTCCATGTTGTTATCCTCCCTAAAACCTGCAGCCAACAAGAGGTGTCACTTGTACTGCCAATCAAAAGAGACAGGAGATGTGGCATACATGAAGCAGCTGGTGCATGATGGTACGCGATGCTCCTACAAAGACGCCTACAGCATCTGCGTACGTGGAGAGTGCGTGGTAAGGATATGCTCAAGATCTTCCATTATAAATATAACCCAGAATGATGTCACCGGGCCACCGTGCCCTATTTAATCATGTCTGAAGCGTAACCAAGACAAACAGAACATCAACAGACATCAAAAGCGAAGCTTCATCGCGCAACATCCGAGCCAGAACCTGATGAAGCTTCAATAATCTTCATTTGACGAGTTGAAGTGAGCACATGCAGATACCCATCAGATGAAATCTGCCCTGCAGAACAATCAGCATAGATTTCTATCCGGAAGCTTCCCGACACATATGTCTCCTGTTGGCCCTGATACACAGATTAAACATCTCACGATTGAATCAGACATAACCCGTCCTCTGTGTGTGTTGTTGTTGTTGTCTTCAGAAAGTAGGCTGCGATAGAGAGATTGGATCCACCAAGGTTGAGGACAAATGCGGCGTCTGCGGAGGAGACAACTCCCACTGCCGGACGGTTAAGGGATCCTTTACCCGAACGCCAAAGAAACCTGGTAAGAACGCGCAGACCTTCTCACAGTATCTGAGATGCTTTGTTTGAAGATACAGCTCCCTCACTGCGTGCACCCTCATCGCCCGATGATCACAAAGATGTCTGATTAGGTCATTTATATTGTCATCAGGAATTAAGTTATCAATATACATTGTTGGATCTGCCGGTGCACAGCGCACAACAAAGCTGAGACAAATGACGGCCTGGAGTTTCTGCTACATGAGCAGTGGCAGCCTGAGATGAAGGGCTACGAGTGATTGATGGAGTGTGGTGACAGTGTCGTGCCAGTGGAGAGGCCGTTAAAGTATGACTGTTTCACTACGCCATTTTACACAGGATATCACTGTCAGCCAGCAGAAGACTTCTACACAAAATTTGAGGTTGTGGGAATCCATCACTGTCCCGGTTACATACAAACAAAACATATATACAAATGCACCAGGTCAGCAGCTTGGCGGGATTGTGTTTAATATTTGTTCCGCTCTGACCCTCCCACAAGCCCTTTAAAGGAAAAGAAGATGGGTGGATGATTGGATGGATGGTTATCTGATGCAAAAATATAGAACTTCAGCCTCAAGTTCCTGCTTGAGGTTCCAAGGTAGTGGAGGCAGTGCTAAAAGGTGACAGAATAAACCAAGCTAAAGTCAGCTGTAAGGTCTGTCTTTTTAGACCTTACACATCAAAAATAGAAAAGCAATCGGAAAGTGCAGACCTCCACAAGGCAACATTAAGGATGCTTCAAAAGAAATTTCTGGATCCAGATACTACATATAGTATAGGTATTGGCAGTAGTCATACAAGGTTGTATAACATAGTAGGTTGCTTTATGATCAAAGTGTCTTGGCCTTGATCTTTGGAAGAATCTGGAGTGTCACTAAAATTGTATCATCAACACTTCCAGAAAAGTTCATTAAAATCCACTCATAACTTTTCCAGTTATTTTGTCACAAGATAGACAGACAGATAAATGCCAGTTATCACGCAGCCTCTTTGTCGGAGGTAATTAGTGCATGTGTCACCTTCGTGGAGTTGGAGCATCTGAGGAAAGGACAGCTTCTCGCACCCCCCAGTGACGGTGACAGTGGAAAATTTCACCAAAAATTGAAATCCTTAATATTCAGCTCCAATCCCCACATCTCTGACCATGAATACAGCATCATTGAGGGGCCATATTGATTAGCAGGAGTGTACTGAAGTTGTCCCCACCTTGTGTATGTGTGTGTGTGTGTTTGCCTGTGTGTGTGTGTTTGGGGGGGGTGGAGGGGGCCGGGGTGGAGGGGGCCGGGGGGGGGGGGGGGGGGTGGTGCTGATGAGGGCAGTTGTTTATCTGACAGCTACGCTCACAAGTGTTGTTGTTGATTGAGTTTAGAATAATTAAGCTGTGCATTTATTATTTATCGACTGGTTGATTTCTCTGCTCTATTCGGAGACTTCATTAACATCTGGTTTCCTTTAAGCCTCTTCCTGTTATCTCCCCTTTGCAGCTAATGGAGATGCACACGGAAGCTTCCACACGTGCAGAATACATTCACACTGAAGCTGGCCCTTTGGCTTGTCAATAAAAAAAACACAACCACTCTTTTTTACTAAGCTGCATGTTTTATTCACTGCTTTTTAATTGACAGCCGAAAGCCCAGGGAGTTCCTTGAAGCCATTGGGTCAAAGCTGCGGATTGAAATAAGAACGCTCCTCACTGTTGTGTTGAATCTTGTTCTCTTAACATGTAACACCTCTCTTTTAATTGCTCTAATGAGTCGTTTTTTTTTTAGCAGGGAAACAGTTAACCAAGAGAGCCCAAAAAGAATCCTCTTTGTTGGAAAACATATGCAAGTATCCAGTGTGAATAAATGTCTCTTTTCTAGCCGTCTTTGTCCATCTTGTAGTACAGATGGACGCGTCTTCCATCACTAATCAATTGTTTATTGGGTCTGATTCAACTTGTATACGTCACTGTATTGTTTTTGTGTCATGTGTGGCATAGTACATGTCAGTGCTACTAACTTTACAGTACATTTGGAGGAACTTTCCTGTTTGTTATTTGAATGTGAACTCGATAGTGCGCCTTATAAATGTGTGCCAGTTCTACAGGGTAAAATGGAATTTATTATCTTTAGTCATTTATAATAAGTAATCCCTCGGCTTCGCTTAATGTCTGGCGCAATCTCCAAATAAGAAAAATAACTAACTGCGTCCAATTTGAGTGAACTAATCATGCCTCCATTTCCATGTTCACGTTAGTGATGTTGCAGGTAAACAGTGAGGCGAGTGGAGAGAGGAAACTGCTGTGAGACTAATGCTTCATTTCATTTTAAAGGGAAAACAAGAGGAGCTTTCACGTTGCCCAAAGGAGCTCGAAATGTGTTTTTAAATGAATCGGAAGACTCTAGAAATGTGCTCGGTGAGTTCCACCAGGTTTGTAAGCGGCGGACATCCATTAAAGGCCCAGACTTTGCTGCCATTGAAAACCCGATAGTCCTTTCTCCTCCGAAAGCACTGGCCTTCCGTTCATATCGTCGCAGGTGCGTAATCCGCGTGAGCTATTAAATTGTCCGGGGAGTTTTCTTTGTCCTTCTCTCCCGAGCAATAGCGGCCATTTCTAAAAAAAAAACAAAAAACTGCTGCACCAGCACCTCAGACAGATGTGAATGAACGGCTGCTTTCGGTACATCCCCCCCAGGCTTCCACGGGCGAGGAGGAAAGCTGTTTCCTTTTCTTTACTCTGTCTTAAACACCTTTGTAGTGCAAAGTGGTCCAGGCTGGTTTTCACTTGCGATGTCCGCCGCTGCAAACCAAGTGTTTGTGTATCTGCTAAAGTTACCTGTTTCTGTCTTTTCTTTCCTAACTCCTCTGCTCCCGCCGCCACCGCTGCTCCCGCTGCTGCTGCTCCTGCTGCACACTTGGCAAAGGTTACCTTAAGATGTTTTATATTCCTCCTGGGGCTAGACATGTGATCATCCAAGAACACGAGGCCTCCCCTCAAATTCTTGGTAAGTCCGAGTTCCCGACGCAAAGACGCGCATGTCCGGCCTGACGAGAACAGGTTGCTCCACGAATGAGGGCTGCTCTCGGCTCCGAGGTTAGCAGGGCTGCCCTTGAATTATTGATTCTAAAGAAGTGAACCAACTACGGCCTTGCTAATGAGCCTCGTCTTCTGGCAGGACCATCACATTTTCATGACAGCACATCCACACTACAGCTCACCCGACGGCTCTCTGTCTTCCAGATACCGTCTCACTCGGCACGCTTGAATCATCAAACATTTGGTGCTACCCACCCTTATCAGAGTCACATTTGTATCAGCCAGACAGGATTTTCAGTCGGGATCCATGTTTTCCAGACTGTGTCGGGGCCCCCTAAGGCGTTCTGAGGCCAGATACGTTGTTTAATCTCTTCCTTAAATCGTGGGGTCTACCTGGATGGAACACAGGGCTGAAGGAAAAAAGAAACCCCCGTCTGAAGGGTGCCGCACGCAGCTATCTGATTGGTAAACTTGACAGCGTGCACACGTGTGGTCTGCCTTCCATTACTGCTACTGAGATGAAATCCTGGACCCGAAGGTATGGCTTTTCCAAAGAGGCTTATTTCTCGAGTGTGAAAACACAAGATAAGGTATTCAGGGTTTTAAAGGTTAAAGATAATATTTTAATGGCTACTGCAACAAGGACAATCACTGCCCTAATCCACACCTTTTACTGGTTTGCACTATAGGTTATTTAGGACTGGACTACCATTAAAGGCATGGCTGGTCCAATTTTCTCTTTTCTCAAGCCAGCTGTAAAGAACGTTTCCATTACCCCTCCCATCCACTGTCCTCTGCACACCTGACCCCCCAGTTCAAAGCTGCCACTTTTATGTCCCGTTTTATCCTAGACAATCGGCACTCGCTGAGCACTGTTGCTTCAGTCAATAGTACCTGGCCTTTACCCAGTCTCACCGCTGGGACCAGTCCACGCCCCCACTGTGTTGAATGTCATTTAAATCAAGATTCCCTTCTGCTTTTTTGTAAACAGCAGCTGATTTTTTTTTTTTCTTTTTCGACCCTGGATGATGTTGACCTGCTCTGCGTGTAGCAGTCACCTCCCGGCAAGGGGTTTGACACCCAGTCCAAAGACACGCACGCGTCCGAGGTGTGCGTCACAGCACAGGCCACCCCGACAACTCCTGAGACAATCCATCTACTGAAACAACTTTTTTTTGTGGGCGACTGTGATTGGAGAATAGAAGTTGAAGTGCGGGCAATGCATCATCTTGAAGCTTAAAAACGCATCTGTTTTGCACGACAGAGATCCAAGCTTGATGGAATGGCCTCACCGCCCGTCGTAAAACACCTGAGCGTGCTGCAATTTCCTTCATTGACGAGAATTATCCACCCGCCGTTCGGAAAAACAGCGCTCGTCCTCGCCGCGTGCCGCTGTTTTTCAAACCGAGCACAGGCTGATTTTTCACAATGAGGATTTGTCTCCCCTCTTCACCTCTCAAACCCTCCTGGATCGCGTTCAGTCAAGTGTTTTCTCATCAGAACCGACCACATCAGTGATAGAAGAAGCACAACTCAATGTGGATTTAGGGACACAGCTGTTATTGATGTACCGTGTAAACCCCAGGCATTAAAATGATCAAACAAAACCATGAGAAATGGATACAATACTGCAGACAAGAGCTTCTTTTCATCCTCATTTTCCTCCTGATGCAATGTGTGTCACATCCCCAGCTTCCTAGCGACCAAAAAGTAAACATCATCCAGGGTGTTGTTTTGCTGCTGGCTTGCATGTGTGATGTATCCTGCCCAAAATCAGAGGAAGAGTCCTAGGATCACCCCCCCCCCCTTCCGAGGAGCTACAGGCGCTGGAGTAGAAGCAGAGAGGGCACGGTTTTATCACTCCGAGACGGTGCTTTGTCATTTTTACGCATCCCCGTCGGTCCTGCAGCTCCAGCTCCACTGCTTGTAGATCTACTCCCGGCCTGGTTTGACAGCCCATTAGGGGAGAACTGCAGCGTCCGTCATGAGAAGGAGGGAAAGCATGCATCAGAGAGCTACGGGGGTGGGTGGGAGCAGCTCTCTCAGCTGTGTTGGCACGAGCACATTGTGTTGAAGTCAGAGTTGAAGTGTGCGGCACTTTTGTTTAGCAGATACAGTCGCAGTGACACGAGCTTTTTTTTGTTTGTTTGTTTGTTTTTTTGCACTATTTCCCGGTCAACTAAGGAAGATTTAACTTTTAATGAATACTTTGAGAATTACCTTACCTGAAATTCACCTGAAAAAAAGGAATAGTGCCTTTTTTATTATTGTAGACAATGTGAAAAGCCCATTGGCACATTTAAATATTTTTAAATCAGTTTTTGCTTTTAATTAAACAGGAGGAGTCAAAACCCATAATTTAGCTTTATTAAAGATCTCAGTGTATGCCACATGTCTCTTGCGGGAACATAGTTCAAATGATAATTCTTCAGTGGAAGTTTGAGTTTTTCTCTCTCTCTGTCTCACTTTCTCTTTTTAATTAAGTTAAAGGAAATCCAGTTCAGCTTTCTCAGTAACTAATCCTAAATAACTGATTACAGCCATCAAGAACCAGGCAACAGGACATTACATCCTCAACGGGAAAGGGGAAGAGCTCAAATCCAGGAGCTTCATTGACCTGGGTGTGGAGTGGCATTACGTCCTTGACAGGGACGCAGAGACGCTGCACACAGATGGACCTCTCCACGACCCAGTGGTCGTTCTGGTAACATTATGCCCTTTTTACCACCAAAGTTTACATTTGATTTGAAAAATGACAAAAAGTTACTATGTATATATCATGTGACAATATAGTCTTAAGTACCTTCCCGAATCTTATTACAAGAGTTTTTTTTCTATCAAAATGTTAACTAAAGTAATGCAAAGTGACTCTGTTACACAGATCAGACATTTTGAAATATAGGAATAGAACAAGTTGCTTCTCAGCATAGGAATAACAATGAGTAACAATTAGGTTAGCTTTAATATCCTTAATAGAGGGATTGATGCAGTCAATACTGAATGTCACTTTCTGCCTGCTTGTTTCCCTTTGGCTTTCAGGGGGACCCCACCTTGAACTCTTTATGACTCAAAATAATGAGATTTTCTCAAATCTGCAACTGAGCTTTAAATGTTCAACAACAGTAATGTGCAGGGACAAGGATGTTTTACTCTACAAGCATGCTCATGTCAAAATTATTTTAAAGGCAGGAAAAAGGCACCTCCTCATACCTTTTCACTTTTTCATGTCATCAATAATTGGCCAACTGAACTGATCTGCTATAACCTCAGAGCAGAGGCCCGCCTCCCTCTGACTCACAAAGGCTCACGTCTGCTGAAAAGTTGACTTGTCAAAAAAAAAAGTCCTAATGGGCCTTAAAAATACCCACATTATGACATCTTTTACCTTGATCCCTGACGCGGATCCCTGCTGTTAATTTTATTGTTTCTTTCACAATCTGTGACAAAACAAAACATTAAAACGTCTCTGGGAAACACAACTGAAGAAATGTGTGTATCCAGAAACATCCATATCTTATCCAGGCTGCTTTGGCAGTTACCTAATCCAAGTAATCTCTGTTGTTGCATACTTAATCCCTCAATCCAACGTGGCAACTGTTGTTGAGATCCTCCATTTGGGGCCGGGCAGGATTACACCTCGGCTCGGGTTTGGGAAGTGTGGGGGAGAGATTAAAGGGGAAGATGCAACGTCTATCTTTTGTTGTGCATCAAGAGTTCCCGCGCTGATAATTGTTCCTCCCATGAACATGTAATATTTTCTGTATTTGTGCTCATTTGCATTTAAAGCTATCTCACTGCAATGGAGACTCAGGTGACATGTCCTGTAATTGGCAGATAATACCGAAGGACAATGAAACGAGGACCACTTTAATGTATAAGTACATCATTCATGAAGATTCTGTGCCTGTCAACAACAACAATGTCATCCAGGAGGACACGTATGAGTGGGCTCTGAAGAGCTGGTCTCCATGTTCCAAACCCTGCGCCGGAGGTAACAAACTGTCACATTAGAGAACATCAACCACAAATCTTTGCTTTTCCTCCTTTCAGTTTTGCACTTTACCGTGGGTGTTACTGGCACCATAGCCTTGATAACTGCAGCTGAACGTACCTTTCCCCGAAAATGTTTAGTTTCTTTAGCTTTTCAATCTAAACTTCTGCACATTTAATGAGGTTCTGCTACTTTGAAATGTTTGAGGCCCTCTGTTTACTTATGTTTACTTTGTGAAGTAGTCCCTCCTTCATTTGCTTCTTTGAAGGCTTCCAATACACAAAGTATGGGTGTCGAAAGAAAGGAGACACCAAGATGCTCCATAAAGGCTACTGTGATGCCAGCAAGAAGCCCAAACCCATCCGTAGAATGTGTAACCTTCAGGACTGCACACAGCCCCAGTAAGTATGCTTGCGGCCTCACAGCCCCTTTGCAGGGGTCTCACTTGTGATCATACTGTAATATCTAAAAGGAGTTACAGTTACAGTTATCAGTATTGTAGCTTTGATGTTATTCCCATAACATCTTTTTAATCTAGTCTTCATTAATACCTAATTAAGGGATTAGTGATTATCGTTGTTAACCATCTACTCTAAGGAATCAAATATGATATCCACAGCTGTGTTATCAGAGTATGTGATGATCTTATTGATCACTGTGTGCTTGGGCTCTTAGCAGTGGCATATTTATGTAAATATGCAAGTGGGTCCCCTTCCATGGGTGCTAAAACGTGTTTATACAGTAGCCCTGAATGGACAAAAGCACTCAGCTACAGTCACTCCCCACTTTACAGTACACTTACTGTAACTTACGACTGCTCTGCACCCTGATAGGAAACTTGCATAACATTTCAAAAATAAAATCGATTTCTATAACAGGCACAAACATGCTCCAAAAAAGACTCTAAATTTACCGTACTTCACAAAGAGGGTGAGCGAGAGCGAGAGATATTAGCCCAACAGCAGCACCAACCCATTACTCTTTAGTCTTCCTTTAATAATAATTTCCACCTTGATAAAGGTACCCGAAGCAGTCATATCGAGTGATCTTGCTGTTAAATCAGCCGCCTTCACCTTTCCAAGATAACCGACAGCACCTTATCATGCACCTGCCCATGGGCCAATCAGCCAAGCTTGTTTGAATGATGACACCCAGTCTTGCTCTAGAAACTCTGCATGATACAGGGCGTTCACTCAATAACACATCAAAATTTGATTGGATAGTGATACAGTCACTCAGCGTTTCGTTCTTAATAGCAGCGTCCAGTAAAAGAACTAGCTGCTGAGTCCAGCCAGCCATGCAGCCAGCAGAGGAATAGAGCTGTGGTGCCTTTAGAGGACATAGGAGATTTGAGCTCCACAAAATACAACCATTCACTCTCTGGATAATGTTGCCTACTGAACAAGTAATTGACTTCAGAGTAATCTCAGAATGACCTTTTTAATTATGGAAAAGAAGTGAAAAATTAATTTTGACAGGGCTAGCAGTGCTCGCCTTGCTACCCCTGATTGCATATCACTGTTAAAATCTAACAAGCAGTTTTAAAACTGCGCCTCTAACTAAAAAAATCCTAATGCATTTATTGTATGTGTTATTGTTTTGAGGTGAGAGGTAAAGTTTGCCATTTCTAAAGTGCTTCTATGGTGATGGTTACGGGATTCATTATTCAGATAAGGTTGTTTAAAAAAGGTTGTTGATGGACTTCCTTTTAAGGAAATGGGAAAAAAGAGTAATCGGTTTAATTTATGTTGCAATCTGAGTCCTCCAATGAATAATTAAGGGATTGAACTCTTTTGCGCACAGGCTTTCTACCATTTATCTAGCACAACGAAGATGAATTTACACAACAGGCTTAAGACGTATTGCACTATGTTCAAAGTGAATACAATTAGAATGAGCTTCTCTTCAGTGTAGCCTTTAAGAATCATTTGGGATATGTTTAACGGAACTTAAAATAATTCATTCTGTTGAAGATGTTTAAATGATTTAGCCATTAATTGTATTTTTATGCCTCCATTGTCAGCCATATGTCCAAAAGACTTTTACTCATTAATTTCTTTCCTTTAAGAGGGTCGTGTTTGAGTGGGAGGCAACTGGGAACATGTCTAATGTTCTAAATACATAAAACCTCCTGATTTTCTTTTTAATGGCATCTAATTTGGCTGCAGTCCAATGCTTTTGGTTCATCCTCAGCTCAGGTTTCATTTATATGTGGCCTGGATTTCAACATGAATCCAGGTTACAATCATGTCAGAGTCTCAATCTTTCTAATTTATATTCAAAGAGGTGTTCATTTACTCTGTATCAACAAATTATTAATTAGCGCTCAAAGCCAAAAGGTGTATAGTATACATACAGTGTTTGCTAAGGTGAAGAAGAAGAAAGGACCAGTGGGAGGCAGATAGCTTCTGGGACTCACCAGGTCTCCTTTGAAGGTTTTTAAATGACATTTGCAGATGATGCATCACAATGCTCTAAAACCCCCCGCTGAGTAGACACTTGTGTTCATCCAGCAACTACGCACTTTAAATCCACAAGAAACACAAAAGAGCCAAAAGAGATATGGCACTGCATTCCTTCTCGCCTGCTCAGAGAGCAGCACTCTGAATGATTATAATCTAGACGTGAAATAATCACCAGACAAGTTAAACATCTTCAGCCTCCTGTGCTGGGCTACAGCATGGTTATTTATAGTCCATATTCAGTTCTTTATTAGCCAACAAATACATCCACAACATTCACTGTTCATGTTCTTTTTCCTCCATATCTCATTTATCAGCTTAATTTCCTGAGTAATTGTAGTATTGTGTGGAGTTTTGCTGCAATAAACCCAAAGTCAAATGCAATCTAACTAAGACCAATGAGGCACATTCTTAGCCAGCTATAGCTGTTTTTGTTCCTTTAGTCCTCCTATTTTAATTGAATTTTCTTCTTCTGGTTCTGAGGTAATACCATGCATGTTTCCCCCAATCAGAATAAAAAAAGTGTTACATCTCAGCCTAGTTTAACTTCACTTTGCTCATTTTACCGTATCACACTGCACCTTGTCATTACACACATCTTCTGACTTCATGGGGAAAAATATATTAGTTTTAATACAAAAATACAGTCATTAATTCAATGTGATGGTATGTTCCGAGAACATGTTTTTAAAATAGAAATCTAAAAATATTAAAAGAAAATATGAATAAACAATTGTGTGAAAAGTCAAAATTTAATTGGACATCTTTTAGATTGGCTGCAAAATTCCTTGTTTTGCACAAGCTTCTTTAATTTGTGACCTCCATTAAGTTGAAAAATCATTGAAAGAAAATCAAATAAAAGGCTTTTACAATCAACTGGAAAAACTATCTGATAGGAAGGTAAAGTATAGATTTCCGGATAAAATGGAGTTAAAAGCCCATTTAAATTACTGATGACTATTGAGAACTGTAAGATAATTTGATAACATAAAAAGTAGATTTTTACATAATTAAATGATTTCATTAAACTTTGCACAACTTTTACTTTATACTCAAACTACTTTTGTTGCATGTTTACAAATGGGATCTTACAGGCAGACACATTTATTTTGATGGAATTCCAGTGAGCAGCCGTTGAATACAAATGAAGGAACACAATAAATATATTTTTTCAATACAAAACTGCAGATATGTCCATGTTTTTCACATTTCATGCTTTCCGTCACATACATTGGAAAACTGGTCACGATGAGTTTAAAACCCTGCACACCTAGAAGGTTTTTGTGCTGTCGACTGTGATGATCACGTCTAAAAACTGGGAAGCATCGCAACAAACTGGGGATCAATGTGGCATCTCTCATCTGCTGTAATCCTGACAGAAATCAATAATAATGATCTTGATTATTATGAAACTGTCCCCAGGAGCATCACAAGTCATCTTCTCCAGGCTTTCAGTTGGCTTTCAGTTCATTTATCAAAAATAATCTAACGTTGCGGCATTGAAGGTCTGCCGTCTTTCCTCTCTAAAGTCATCAGATAGATCATTTTAAAAGAGATTTTTTTTTTTGATGGCATCCTGAAAGCTGCAAAACTGAGTTAAATTCTAAGTTTAAAGAATGAATAGATCAAGGACTTTTGCTCCTATTTAATGTCTGATGGCCTTAGTCCTAATCCTGGTAGGTATCCCCGGTAACCTTCCTCCCTTTGATGTATCTAGGTGGATCACGGATGAGTGGGAGCATTGCCCGAGATCCTGCGGCAGCCTGGGCTTTCAGATCCGGACTGTTCGCTGCGTGCAGTTCCTCCACGACGGAACCAACCGCTCGGTCCACAGCAAGTACTGCAGCGGCGAGAAGCCAGAGAGCCGGCGGCCCTGCAACCGTGTTCCATGCCCTGCCCATTGGAGGACAGGGGCGTGGTCAGAGGTCCGGTATCCACACTCACACATCAGAAAAGAAGAATTCACCACATCTGTAACGCTTTTCGACAACATGGACTGATCAGAAACTGAGTGGGGACCAAAACTGACTAAAATAATAAATTGCTCTATTTATTTTTTAAAGACCTTTTCACTTCTCCCTGTTGTTATGCCATTCTTGAATAAATGCAGTGGGACCTCTACTTACAAAATTAATTGGTTCCGGAAGTTGTTTTGTAACCTGAAAATTACGTAAGTAGAGACGTGTTTTCCATGTAAATGCCCTAATCCGTTCCAAGTCCCCAAAAATCCGGACATATTTTTTTTTATAAATAATAAAAATGCATCAAAACATGTAACAAATACATGTTACAGTTAGATTACCGCATAATAAATGTAGGAATTCAGTGCAAGGCTTCTCCAGGAACAAAATGAACCTTATTACAGGCTAATCTTACAATAGCCGTCATTACTAGCAACGAATGTTAACACTTGTGGTAACGCCGCCATCTAACTAATACCATGCTGATCATCGGTGTATTATGGCCATATTCTTTGGCGAGATCAACCAAACGCATCCCTTTTTCATGCTTTTCTATTATTTCTTGCTTTGCTTGTATGGACAAAAAAGCTGTCTTCTTCTTCTTTTCTACTTTTTCACTTTTTCTCCATCACTTTCCTGGGGTCCATAGCGAATAAAAGTTAAACGAAGACGACGCTGGGATACACACGCACACCTGTACATATTGAAGTCCCTCCTAGCCAATGGGATGACAGGAAGTTGCTAGGCGATAGCCAATGGCAGAGCAGCTACAAGCACGTTTACGTTCGCTAAACTCCGCGAGCTGCGAGTAGCAGCGGTAGTGTATTTTTGCCTTTCGTACCCTGAAATTGGTTTCGTGACAAGAGGAAATATTTTCCCGTTGAGACGTGTCGTAACCTGAAAATTCTGCATGTAGACACGTTCTTAAGTAGAGGTCCCACTGTACTTTTCAGGCTGAATGTCTCGCTGACAATTTCATCTGGTCACAGTCGGTGTTTGTCGGGCAAAAATGAAAAACAAGTCTAATAGCAGGCATCAAAAGCACAAACAAGGCAACGACAAAAAAAAGTGTGGCGGTTATGTCTCCAGTTACGTTGTCCAGTCATCACATTGGTTTTCTAGTTTTATGAAATGGAAAAATTATTCACTTGGCCTGAAGCATAATTTCATCATCACAAAAATGGATTGCTAACAGCGAGAATTAGGTAAAACTGTAACACATTTATAAATAAGTTTGCACCGTTCAGGATATTTGAATCTAGTGTGTGAATCATAATGGCTCTCCCTGTTTGTTGCATAAGAACGTCTAGATGTTTGATGCATTTCTTCAACCGGGTCGATGAGGCTAAATATGTCGCGCTGTTGTCCTTTTCGGTGCGTGTCTGCGCTCCTCCACAGTGCTCCGTGACCTGCGGCGAGGGGATGGAACGCCGTCTGGTCACGTGTCGGATTGGAGACCAGTGTAGCGGAGAAAAACCTGAAGCTGTGAGACCGTGCCGACTGGGACCCTGCCATGGTGAGCACAAGAAATGAGAATTTAAAAAAAAAAAAAAAAAAAACCCGCTGGGGTGGAAATCAACAGAGACCCTCAGGAGGCCAAGCGTAAAAACGAGTTCCCCTCAGAAACTCAGCAGAACACTTTGACTCATCTGAACTGTGAAGCTCAGTCCTATTGGTTTGGTTCCAGGCTGTTAATACCTAAATTATTCTAGACTCCAGCTCTCTCTTCAGGTCTTTCTCATCAGTCCTTTTCGTCCTCCTTTGACTTTCCAGATGAGCCCTGTTATGGAGACAAATCCATCTTCTGTCAGATGGAGGTCCTGGCTCGGTACTGCTCCATTCCGGGATACAACAAACTGTGCTGCGAGTCCTGCAGCCGACGGAGCGGCGCGCTCTCTATGTTTGCCGAGGCGGCCGAGACGGAGGAGCACCTCCGCTTCGGATCAGCGTCCCAGCTGCTGGAGACGTTGACGGCCTCGGTGCAGGCCAACGGTACACGGGGCGGCAAACAAGGGGGCGGCGCCGCCAACGCTGCCAGCGCGCAGCCGCCGCTGCTTAGGAAGGCCCCACCGAAGAACGTGGCAGCACCGCGGCAGGTGCCGCGGCGCGCGAGCACGGCCGCGAGGAAGCTGCAGGCCGTGGCACCCTCATCACCACTGGTAAATCCCTTGGAGGGTCAAGGGTCAAGCAGCCCGACGGATCGTCTGCAGCTCGCGGCGTTTTCTGAAGTGGAGAGATGAAGGAAGCATTCTCTCTCTTCTTCTGGACTCTTAATGTACAGTTGATGCAACTTCACCACCACCCCCAACCCTAAACATCCCCCCACCCCACACCCACCCTCCAGTCCTCTCACACCAAAAACACCAGAGAGACAAAAGTGCTGGCTCACTTTTTGGTTCAATTTCCCCTTGAATTTTGCCTTTGCTGACTTTCATATTTTATAATGAGTTTTAATTTTAAGGTAAAAGGGCACATGATCCCAAAGGAATTTCTGTTTTAATCCGTGTCAAAGGGAAAAAAAAATAATGAAAACCAGCTATGCTTCATTAGTGGTTAATGATTTTTGGGCAACAAAATAACCCAAGGCTTGTTGAAAATGAAATTAATTAAACTGTAAGGGCATCCTTTCAGACACGAGATGATACAAGGAAATGTTGTTTAATTCCAGCCAAGCTCTTTACATTTTGACACATTTCCCCCTCAGATCGGTGCTTTCTCTGCTCTCTCCATTTAATGAATCGGTCTCCTGGTGACACCAAGTCCTGCAGCAATCATTCCACAACGAGACAAAAAAAAAAAAAAATAGAACACGTCAGTAGACCTTTTAGTGAATGTGTTTTAAAAAAGAGAGGAAAAAACTTGATGAAACTAAAATCTGTGTGTACTTGAATTTTTGCAAATTACTTCATATTGTTGACAAAAAATGATGGAGTGTGACTCTCGGTGCTCAACTGTACTTTGAATGAATGAATTCATGTCAATATCTGCTCACTGGCGGTTGATGGTGCGTGGTTTCAGTTGTCCACATTTTATTTTATTTTATTTTTAATATGCATCATTCCCTCTTTATCTGGCATCCACTTTTGACTTTCTGTGGAAATAAGTATTTATAAAGATTGCTGTAAATACTGTACATGGAAATATCAGTATTACTTTAATAAGATGAGGAGACGTTTTTAGAATTAAGGCAGTTAAAGGTTCTGGTTTTGACTTTACACCCTAAAATGAATTCTCTGTCCCGATAACACATCTTATTTTGGTCTAATTATCTTCTCACCTCATCTTGGTGAGGTGACCTTTTGCGTTCTTTTAGCTTTTTCTCCTGTGACCTGTGCCTGGAACAGGGTCCCTCCTATCGTTGTAGTCCTTCCCTTCATCCCAGATCTACCTCTCATCAGCTTAAACGGGCATTCAGTGTTCACCAAGGAGGAAACTCTGTTCACCTCCATTTTCCTACATTGACATCACTTTGAGGGTTCATTTTTGACCACTAGGATGTGGAACGACTCCCTAAAATGATACCAAGCTGTATCGCAGTCCTGAAATGCCCCATTTCGGAGCAAAATGCTGCGCCATGTCATCAGAGCTCCAGGACTATCCAAATGACTCAGTATAATCATCCTCTTATGCTGTCTTCACCACCTCTCCAGGGAAATTTTATCCTCGTCATCTAATTTAGCCTTACATTGTGTCTAAGTCTTCCCCCATCCTCCCCTGCTGTGCGGTGCTTGCTAAGCATAAAGCTTAAAAAAACAGCATAATCTGAAGTTGGCAGGAGCCACAAACCATTTCAGTGCAGCCACGCTGAATCGGCGTCTGACTGCTCGTTTCCGTCACCAGATGTGGCGCTTTCATGTTGTAGATATTGATATCTGAGATCTGCAACAATATGAGTGCATTTGCGGGGTGGGGTGCTGGTGGGGGTGGACTTGTCCTATCACTGTATTCGTCCCTTTAATGGCTTTTGAGGATTGAAGAAGGTCCAGCAGAGAAAAAGGCAGTTTATGTGTAGTTCTAAGGATTTCTTCACCACAACCACCATGCATCTGACTGCAATAGCAAAGGCACAATTTCATGTTCTCAGCAAGGAAATCATGTTCAATCATCACACTCACTCCTGTGTGCTACTGTATAGTACATGTATATAGCATTGAGTACATAAATATTTATTGAAAGTTGAAGGGTTCTGCTTCGTTTTAACATTATGTGCAGTTCCAGCTGGTCAGCCAATGAAGCCTGGTCCTCCTCACATCAGCTTTATCTTTGTTTGGTTTTTTTTTGTTGTTTTTTTGTGTTTTACTTCAGCTGCATCTTCCTAAAATGGACCTCTCCTTTGAATAATGATAATTAAAAAAAAATAAACACCGTAGACTAGAAATGACATTGTTTTTTGCAAACAATTAGATGTAAATATACATGCTCATTTTTTGAGATGTTGCCAGGAAGCTGTTTTTTCACAGCTGTTTTATTTGTAGAGGTTGTTAACAGAGCTGTTGCATCGCAGCCGCATGTACTGACCAGACAAATGCTTTATTTTAACCAATAAAACATAAATAGCCTAGCACCACAAAACCAGCAACCTTGTTTCTTTGCATTTCTCCGCCTTCCTCTGCTGCCTGTGCGACGCCGCGGCTGACGGCAGCCCCACAGCCTGCGTTGCGAGAAATAGCTGTAGACTTTCCCATGACAATCCCTGAGCCTCAGACAGACTTTTTACTGCACATTTCTCGCTACAGCCTTGTGCCAAGTCTGCATCGAAGTGTTGCAGCCAGGGCTCTCAGACCCTCTCTGCCCTGTTTGCTTTTCTCTGTGATTTTGTAGATTCAAGTGTTCACTACTGATGCTGTCTGTTGTAACGGGGAGCACATAGAAATAAAAGATACCATCACATAGTACCTGGGTTTCTTTCTGTGTAGCCTTTCCCCTCATCTTTGCCGCGCACGCGTCCACACCAAAGCATTTTCGTCGCCCAAATTTAGAGACTCGCGAGGCAATAAAATGTTAGTGAGTGCGTTTTTTAGGAGATTTCCTGACATGCTGTTCAGTCTCGTGTCAAGTAATTTACACTGGCACTGCAAAAACCAAAGTCTCATGTCTACAGAAAGAGTCCCCTGGCCTCCATCTTCCTGCAGTGTTGACTCAGAGAGAATTGACTTCTGTTTGTGATAAATACGTTGATGATTTTAGATACAGCGTCGCAGCAGATAATATGAAATGCCATATTTTCCTCACAGTGTTACACATCACAATAGATTACTTTCCAGATTAAAATGGGACTGTTTTATAGATGCCATTTAAAATGCATATCTTAACAGCTGCTATCTTTGTGCTGATGCACACAAGGAAGTCACTCTCTGGCGTGGAGGAAAGGCGAGCATTAAAGGGAGGACGCAGATTCATGTGGACACTTCTGTGAACAGCCAATTTCCCATTTTTGAAGAAGGTAAACAAATAAGACGGACTCTTAGTGGCGCATTTGAATGGCTCCACAGTGATTTTAACAAAATGAGCAAAACAACACCTCCAATTGTACTGGGGATTGTGTCAGACTGAGCAGGTGTTGGTGTGGCGGCGGATTGCTGACTGAAGAGAGCACCCGTCTCCTCGAACACTGAAGAGTGGGCGAAGGACTGGCCTGATAGTGAAAGAAAATAACCGTGTTGCCTTTCTTCATGGGTTCCTGTATTGCTGCCTCTGCTTATAATTATGTCCTTTCAGAGAAAGCACCGAAGTAATACAGGGGTTATTGAGTAAAATGTTTGAAGGAAATCAGGCTGTTTTCTTGTTCTTCTAGAGGCGCATGGTAAGGTGGCAGGCATCCAGCGCAGTTACCGCGTCAAGCGATGGTTGTGGGTTTATTTCCGGAGACTAAATTGCCCCTCGGTGTGAGTGCGTGAGTCAACACTGGGTGTGCGCCACCTGCAACGGGCCTTTCACCAGGCTTATTCCTCCAGTGCTAATGTGATTGAAGGAGGATGGATGGGCGAAAACACTGGCACGCTTTGTCCTTCGCGTAAACCATTATTGGGGTTGTGTATTAGAGAGGACACAATTTTAAAGGTGCGATCAATAATCGTGCAATATTGCTGCTATCCTCTGCCTCCTTTGACTGAACTGAAAAGGCTCATTGATTTGGAAATCGTTGCCGATGGTGGTTGGAGATATTAACATGCGGGATCTCCAGCAGCACCCAGTCAGCTTCATTACCTGAACTGAGGCTTAAATACAAAAAAAACGTAGAAGAAGTCGAGACCAACAGGAGATTTGACATGTTTTCAGCCTTCAGAGCTGTTGGAGTATGTGTTATCCAGCTCGCAATTTCAAAGGTGTGAATTGACGTGATGTAAGACAAAGACTCAATAACAGCTATCAGCAATTACACATAATAACAGCTTTCCATCTCTTGTTTTACTCTAGATTTGCAATTAATAGCCCATACTTACAAAACTCGGCAATCGATTGTAATGCAGCACTTTGCCGACCAAAAGTAGTGGATGAGATAGATGAAAGGGGATTGGAATGAGATTATCTTTATATGTAAACAAAAAGAGTTTGATTCTCTGAATTGTACTCAGACTTTGTAACAATCGCTCTTTCTATCCAAGATGAACAGTTTGCCTTTTAATTAAAATTCTCACCATTGCAAGTCTAGCATTTAGAAAAGCTGATTAAAATGTTTTTATCCAAACTAAAAGGAACAGACATTCGTGATGAAACCAGTCAGAGATGAGTATGGGGTGCTGGTGTTTATATCCCTCTTTAAAAAATACTTATAGTGTGCAGCCTATAAAATAGGAAACATTAATCCATGGGTGGATTATTCCATTGGCCATTTTGAGCCTTTTGTTGGGAGTTTGGATTATTTCATGCTGAAATGTAAATCGTGCAGTCTAACCAGTGGCGTGGCAGCTGATCCTATTTTAAATCAGCTAAATAACATCATCAGTGTGATACTACAAATTTCCGGAAGAATTAATAGTAGACATCTATTAGACATCCAGTAACGTCTCACAAATATTTTGTTTGGTTTCCCCTTCCTCAAATGTGAAAGCTGCTCTCCTAGCCATTCACTAACATGTTGTTTTGACTGTGGAGTCCAAAGACACTTCCAGAAACACATCAGCGGGCAGTTCCAGAGTCCAGGAGAACGGTGAGGTTGCACAGGTTCACACAGACCTCCGACCTCTCCGGGGAAAACGGGATGGGAATCTGACAAACGGGGGAGCGTGGGGAACAGGGGCAGGCGCTCTGCTGATGCCCTCACTGACTGGTCCTGCTCTCTGAAACAGCCTCAGTGATGGTTTGGCAGATGGGGGGTTGGCGGGGTTGGGGGTGCATATACAGACATGCATATATATATCTCTCTCTTCTCTCTGAAGTGTCACATGACTTCCACTCTGTTGGGTTTCCTGCTGGCACTCAGAGCTGAACCGTCTGACACTGAGCCAGCCGGAGCCGGGCATGACGGATGAGGGCTTATCCTCCAGGCTCACACACAATAAACTACTTTGCACTTGGGTGGCTGCTTGTGGCGATGCAGCTGAAACCCACAAGATGCATGACCTCCAGATCCCTGCCACAAAAAGCACCCATACACACTTTCTGAACCCTAGGGGAGAATACGATCGCGCTTTGTTTTGTTTTTTGTTCTCCTTCCTGGAGTGAACTTTGACGTGCTTTACACCTCCTGTCCTCCCCCCCATCCCTTCTCTGTTTGTTTGCCCCACCCTGATCAGTCTCACCTGTTGCATGAAGTCCCATGTGTTTCCTCTCTACTTAGAATTCCTGGTTTGTGTATTTCTGCTCAGTTTTCTGGATTAGACTTCCAGATACTCAGTACATTGGATTTATTTGCGCAGACTCACTCCGGTTTCTGATGTAAGCTTTGTTTTCATCTGACATGGTCTGATTTCTCAGGGAGTCATTAAAAGAATTTAGTTTTTTAGTTTACTATTTCGTTTGAGCATTTTAATGCTCAATCTAGTTAAAACTAACCTCATTCATAATGAAACTCTAAATTATGCAGAGCAGATATTAAATTATTTCAAATAAACTACTAATTTTAAAGAAATTGCGTCCAAAATTGCATGTTCACAAAAACATTGTTTAGTTATATTTTAGTATGTATAATGCATGTACCCCCCTGCTTAACTTATTAAATATATTATACTGCTACACCCCACATTGTACAGATAAACCCTCCTCTGCAGCTATTTCCTGCATGTGTTAATCTTCACTGGTATTCATGAAATGTATACTGCATTAATTAGTAAAAATGTAAATTAACAGTCTACACATGATTTACCTTTGATCTCCCAGCAAATGCTGCTGTTTGTTTTCTTTCCAAATGAATCATACTCATATCCTCATTGTTGGGGTTTGATGCCTTGATGGGAGTTTATTTAAATGTAAAGAGTTCGGTCTGCTTGAGTTTTATGGGTGTTCGTCTCTTTTAGCATGAAGGAGTGATTTGTTTTCTCTCGTTTCCTTTGGACAATCTCGCCTGACCTCGACATCCGACTGTCACAGATTTGTTTTTTTGTTTTTTTTATCAACTTTCAACGTTACGGTCAAGCAAAGCTATAAATGAATGAAATTGAACCAGCATTGTCGGTTATGTGGCGTTTTTGTCAGAGGACAACAGTCTGCAGAAAAAGATGGCAGAGTGGAGGTGGAGTACCGTTAGCTTTCAGTTAGACATGGATTTTATGTAACCAAGAACCTTGAAAGTCCAATTTCTTAGCAAAATAACTGTTATTATATCTGGACAAACAAGCTTTTGTGCTCTCTCTCTATTGATAGCCTCAATCTCAACAACTGGCAGCACTGAAAAGAAGCTGAACAAATGATTAATTCTATGGCATCATTATTGGCTAAAGTTCTGTCCTTCCGGTAGAGGAAAGGTCACGGCCACTAAAATGTTCAAATAATGCAGCATGTAATGAGTAGGTTTGTCATCAAATGGTTACAAAAGACAAACATGCAGGTCCAGAAATGCTGCAAGGACTGAGAAGATGACTGAGGTATCAAATACTTCTTTATGGCTGGTGTGACAATCAAAGTTAGTCCTTCAGCTTTGTCACTGTGGTAGCAGAGAAGCTGCATCCAGACAGATGAAGAGCTGTAATGTAAAAGCCTGTGTCTGTGGCAGGTGGCCAGCTGGTCTAAGCTGGTGTGGACTGTGTGAGCTGCTGTGAATGATGGATGAGAGTACTTTTTTCTTTGGAAGCCGTTCTGAGTTTTCTGTGAGTAACACAAGTGAATTTGACTGATCGCCTATCGGTACAACTTCAGCCCAACAACAGCCCATTTGTCCAAATTGTGATGGCAATTGGTTTTACCTTGCGGTGGTAGCACGCCATCTCATCTGCACACCAGAGTGGGGATGCTAGATGTTTCAGCTGAACACTCTGGAATATCTCTGGTTGGTCAAGATGAAATATTGATTACATTTTCAAAACATTTCAGCGACCATACAGAATCCCTTGAACTTTCACCGACGTCCTGATGGAGCTGAATATGAATCAACAGCTGAACCCCATTGTTGATCCCATCAGTGTGACAGCTGTCAGTCGTTTAGGTAGAGCAGCGTGAGAGCTTCATCACGATCGCCATCTTAAGCCTGCTTTGACCATCAGATCTGACATCAGACACCTTACCCTATTATTTGATCACCATGCCTGTAATTCCCTCTTTGGCTCTTTTTTCAATGAGCGTGACTGTTGGAAGCAGCAAACACAAAACTCAAACTACAGCAGCCTCAAGCGACAGCCTATCATGAAGCAAATTATTCCCTCGATTATCATTTGCCTGCTGTGAAGTCGCATCTTTTTTCCACAATATTTTTTTGCAGAGTGATGGTGGAAGAAAATGGGAGCTTTTTAAACTATTTGAAGGCTGTCAGGGAGAGTTTCTAATCAAACATGAGCGCTTGTATCTATATTTCTAGTTTCACTGATGTGGATATATAAATCTGTCAGCTCAACACATTTTGATGCAACATTCTACAACCCGTACTGGTCCTGAAATGTCTGCTTTCTGGTGCACCAGCTGTGTTTTCTATCCTGCATACATGGCTGAACTCAAAAGTTCAGTGCTCCATGTTATTTCCAGGTTGATCTAGAAATCAGCTCAAATTATGAGAGAATTATATGGGTTAAAAAAATATGGAAGGCAGAAAATTGTGCAGTTTTCATGTCACTGGACTGGCAGATTTAATTAAACATCACATATTAAGCATGCCTTAAATACCCCTACTGCCAATGAGACCTCCATTTACGTAGTATCTTGTGTCACGACCAGGTTTGTTATTTTTGTCCATTTATATACATGATTGCACTTGCAAAATGAACAAACACAAAATAAATTCACTTATGTTACATAAGCCCATGTAGATGTTGCATGTAGCTGCATTACGTCTTTTCTTTGATGTAGAACGTTGCCGAAATCATATGACTGCATTACTCTTATTTATATAACAGCATCGTCCCAGCTTGTTAGGTGTTGAATAAAATGAGCAAAAATAGGCATATCATTTTGAAGGTCATTCATAAATGCTGCTTTTGTAGGCATTGACTTTTATCACTGAAAACTGTTATGGTCACAGTATTTTTGTGTTTTGCGTTTTGTGACACCAAATGCAGTCAGTTTTGTGTAACATTTTATAGGTCAAAAACTGTATGGAACAAGATTGCCTATATAAATAAACGTTTTGAGAATGATAGTTGAGATTTTGCTCAATGTTCTCAACTTGAGGCCATGTTTTTTTTGTTGTTTTTTTTTAAATCTCTTTCCAGTTGCACAGAGGCACATGGTGGACTGGTCAGAAGCACCGGTCATATATATGCTGGAGTGTTCTGAAGCCCCTCGTCTATGCATGTCACAGTCGTATGTGTGTCACCTGAATGCAGCAGTTTTGGTGCTGACTGATGAGTAGCTGCACACCTAGCAGATTTACAGTAGCCGCTGCCAATCCAACTGTGTCATTGTTTAGCCCACGGGCTCTCAGTCCTGCTCAGCACTGCGGCTTAAAGCTTGCTCACAGAGGGTTGTTTTTCTTTCCCCTAAATGTTGGAGACAGATGCATCTGAGTGCCTTGACACAGTATTGTTTCCTTTTCCTTTCCGGTGGTTTCATGCATTCGGCACAGGCTGACGTGCAGGATGCATGGCTGTGAAGTGTGCCCATCAAGGAGAATTCTTTTTCGTTTGATACCAGATTCACTCCAAGATCATCCCAGGGAACCAGTAATTCCACAAATGGGAATTCCACATACTTCCACTTTTGTCATAGTGATAAAAATAGCAAAATGTGGCCTAGAATTTTAAAGGATGTACATAATGTACAATGTCCATAAATAACATTAAAAATGTTTAAAAATCCCTGCATTGCATTTGGTTTGAGGTGATTGTTGATGGGGAAAACAGGAAAGTCGCTGCAATGATATTAGGTCTTGCAGAGAAAGGATGCCATGGCAACTACAGGAATCTATTTGCTGTCAGAGACGACCTGATATCGCCTGTTGCACCAGGTGACTAAAGGTCATTGGATCCTCAGAAGAGTTTATGTTCATTGACTTGTGGTTTCCTTACAGAAAGTATGTTGTTGATCACAGCTGGATGGCTCCGTGGAATTCAACATTAACGTTATCACAACCATCTGCTGGTCAAGTTCATCACATCAATATACCCATAAAGCTTTTTAAAGGTTACCTTATATATCTGAATAGGTCAAATAACATGCACAATCAGCTGACGCGCACCCTAAATGCTCCAGTCTTCATCATAGGAAGCATTGCAACCTGAATGCTACACTAGTTTGACCAATATAATATATAAAATGGAACACCAAGAAAAACAAAATATACAAAATATTAGATGGGTGGGAATGGTAGAGGCACATGGGAATGTTGGAGGCACATTTGCCAGCAAGCCTCTGGTCAAATCTGTCAATGGTCAGTCCAACAACACCACTGAGACACTGTTTCAATGTTATGTGTGTGTGTGTGTGTGTGTGTGTGTGTGTGTGTGTGTGTGATTTCTGCATTGGCTCTGTATTTCCAAAATAGACAATAAAGGTGTTCTGAACAGCAAGCCTTCCATCACAAAGGAGGGTAGGGACTGTATTTATAGATAGAAACTCACATTCACGAATACCAATCAACTCAACTCTAATACCAAGAGCTGCATAATCTGAGTTAAACCAGAGAAGGAGACAAAGCAACAGCACAGAATAAACTACAAAACAGGAACAATGAAACTATGGGAATCTGAGAAAACTATAACAAACATGAAACTCTCAGAAATGTTTACACTCTATTGCCGAACTACTCATGGCAAACAAGTTGAACAGGTTTTATGAAAGGTTGAATTCACAAGACACTTTGGGAAACATCTACACTGGTAAGATGGCAAGAGAGGTGTAAAGTGTTTTGAAAAGGTTGGAATGTCTTTATTATCATTGTACAATGAAATTTGGTTCAGTCCTTTTAAAGTGCAGTTTAGGAAAAATAAAAACATCTATAATCAATTAATAAATAAACAAATAAATAAAATCACATTAAAAACACATACAGGAAACAACAGACATTCACATTGTGCATATGTTTATATGATGGCTGTGTTAAGTGGCTCTGGCATAGAAACTGTTCTTCTTTTTTTTAGTGCCCGTTAGTGTCTGCCTGATGGAAGAAGCTCAAACATTGAGTATCCGGGATGAGATGGGTCATTTACAATGCTCTTGACTTTTGTGCGACACTGGGTGTTCTACAGTTCCTCCAGAAAGGGGACTGGGCATGATACGATCTTTTGGGCTGTGGAGACAACCATCTGGAGTTTCCTGTTCACCACTGTGCAGCTGGAGAACCACATGCAGATGTGGTATGTGAGGATGCTCTCTATGGAGCAGCAGTAGAATGACAACAGCAGTTTTGGTGTGAGACGGTTGTTCCTGAGTACTCCCAGAAAGTACAAGGCTGGTGTTAACAAGGCCACTGGACCAGAGGGCATTTCTGCTCTGTTTTGAGAACATGTGCAGAGGAATTAAGAGCTGCCTGGTGCCCTATCTTTCAGAGGTCTGTGTACACTAACAGTGATACCAGCAAAATAGAAGCAGGCAGTCATCACACCTGTCCCCAAAGAAAAACCTGTCCCAAACAGTGTAGTGTTTTCAGACCAGTGGCTGTAACTCCTGTGGTAATGGAATGTATGGAGAGACTCATGGTGACTAGGTTGATTTGCATAGAGACAACATAAAAGCATGGGTCACGCATTATTGGTGTATTTCAGATGGTCGTCACACATCTGTCAAATGCCTGTTCTAGATTAATGTTTATTGATTTGTAGCTCAGCTTTCACCACCGTACAGCCACACATCTTACTCGATACATTACATCAGCTGTGACAACCCGTCCATCATTAGGTGATACCATTCAGTTTTCACCAAAGCTCCCAGCAAGTCAGAGTGAACATGAGTCTGTCTGAGCTCACAACCATTAGTAGGAGTGCCCAAAGGATGTGTAAGTTCACTTGTGCTGTTCACACTCTATACAAATAGATGCACTAGCCACATTAAACATTTTAAAATTTCTGAAGTCACTGCCATTCGGCAACTCATGTAAACTGATTCTGATGTTCAGAGAGACAAGTCCAAAAATAGATGAGATGGGGTTTGACCCCAAGTCTTTGGGTGGTCATTCACCACAGGTCATCCATGACCAGACCCTAACACAGGTGGATTCCTACAGGTACCTGGGTTTACACATCGATAATATCCTGATGTGGTAGGCCCATGTAGAGCAAGCTGTTCCAAAGTACAGCAAAGCCTCCTGCACTTTGGACTCTCAGCGTGGTTTGATAACTCAACACTCCAATCTAAGGCCCAAATCAACAGACCCATAAAGGCAGCTATGAAGATTGCAGGAGTCCCTCAGTACCGCAGTATTCTAGATGCCATCAAACCATAATCAGACA
Organism: Lagocephalus sceleratus; assembly: GCA_911728415.1. Lineage (NCBI taxonomy): Eukaryota > Metazoa > Chordata > Actinopteri > Tetraodontiformes > Tetraodontidae > Lagocephalus > Lagocephalus sceleratus. The sequence goes on along the minus strand of CAJVRN010000237.1, from coordinate 1,122,807 downwards.
GGCACAAAAAAAAGAATTTCAGGTCAGACTTCTGTTCTTCAGCCTGAATAATACCTCTTCCACTCAGGCAGATATTACTGAACCCCCCCAAACAGCCACAATGTCACCATGTCTGTTAAAGCCCTCAAAACAATATCTCTATATAAAATATACAAACTGCAGACACTGAAAGACAAATATCCCAATGGGACAAAATTGTTAATCAATCAACTTTCAATCAACAGGTTGGTTGTAAGTTATAAGAATTCTAACCAGTGATCCTTCCTAGCAACCCAGCTACTTTCCTGAGTGCTCCATCAGGTCATTGATAAAGGTGAAACAGGACTCTGGAACAGATTTTTTTTTTTTAAAGCTTCAGCAGTTAAAGCTGACAGGGTAGTGTTAACATATGCATGTTGTGACTGTTCATGGGTGGCATTGATGTCATATCTCCTGTTCTAATAAGGTGCATTTATGCTGAGATGATTCATGGTTGTGGCAGCAATAGCATCATCGGTGATAGTTCCACACACACAGCACAGTGACCTTGTGTTATTACATTTTTGAACGTATATTAAACGACACGTGAGGGAAAATGGCAGATGCTACACACTTCATGGACCAAAGTCTGAGCTTGTACTTGAAATTGCTGCATTTGTGGAAAAAGTTAAGTGTGTGAGATTTGGCAGCACCTAGCAGTTAGAATAAAGATTGCATGAATTGAGAACCCATCTCCAACTCTTCTTTGTTTCCATCACATGAAAAATTTCTATTCATGATTTATACATAAATTTCACAATGAAATACTTATACTCTAAGATTACATTACATCAGGCATAATCATAGAATAAAAGATGGCTTATGTTAAACAGAATATGTCACCTTCAGATTCATCTACCATTTCATAAATTCAGAATATTGGAGTGGAGTTGTGAAGTGCATTTCTGCACTTCACAAATGCAAGTTCTATAATGTCGCAGTATGTTACTGCCACTCAAAAATCACAGTCTTGGCTTAGTTGTCTTTTATTTATCATTATGATAAAATATTGAGTCGTTTGGAAAAGGTCAAAAGAGAAGGTCTGAAAGCATATCTTTTCAAGGTTTTGACTCTGCTTCTGCACCCAAATCTTTTACTTTTGCTGAATATTTTGTTATTTCATTGGTTGTTACTTTCAGCTTAGCATTTATCTGCTCTACGAAACACTGATGACTTCATAATAACGTTTCACACTCCCCTCGGTCCCTTCTGATGGACACCAGCAGCAATCTTTAGCTGGATGAGGTAAGGTCTCTAGGATAGACTTATTCATTTGAAAGAAGAGGAACAGCAGAGCAGCCAGCCTCATTATTTTGTGAATGTGAGGGAAATTAATCACTTTAACTCTGTACTTTTGAAGACAACTTTTTTTTTGATGTTTTAATTTGAAGTTTTGAATTTACCATTCAAGCCAGAGATCATAATTAGTCCAGTAACTGCACTTTTTTGACACTTGTTTGGCAAGAATTTGATCTTTCTGTTTCTCCTTTAGTGAGAGAGATTTCTACCACAGCTGGATGTCACAGCTGTTGGTTGCCATGAGAGTTCTGATGTTGGGCTACAGTTAGCCACTGATTATAATCAACATGATTTCTCTTTATATAATGGATTTTGTTTTGTTTTTGTTTAAATAGAAATTCAACATTTCCTTTTTAACTTTTTCCTGGCCCCATTTGACTCCACCACATCCTCTGTACTTTAACTTTATATTATGAAGTATATTATATTATATTGAAGTATATTATACAGAAGTATACAGAGACCTGTTGTTTCAGAGAAAAACTTGAAATGAATTGAAATCGACATGAATTTGTACACTGTAAAATGTGACCTTTCTTTTACAGAACAGCAGAGCAGGAAGAAAATGTTACAATGACCCTATAGCCAATTAACAGATTAAAACTATTACCAGGAGTGTCCAGGAATGTGAGTTGCAGAGGTGTGTTCCTCTGAATTTCTTGGCAGTTGCCTGGCAGAAAAGCCTCTGTTATTAACTTCTGAGGTATTTTTCTGCAGATTTCATTGAAGATGCACCCAAATAATTGCATCAACCAATTACAAAATCGGTCGTGTCTGATTTGGATCTTCATCATTTGACATGATAGTTATTCTACTATAGTTCTAGATCTATTTAGCTGATTTATAACTATAAACTTTAGTGTAAATTATTTCACCACAGCAAAAAAAAAAGACCTTAAGTCTTCATTTTGGAGGAATCAAGACAAACATCTTTATTTTTTTTACCTCTGTTCACAAGAACACAGATGCACCCTCTCATATACATTAAAACAATTCTCCATACAAAAGCAAGACAGAAATCAGCAGACATTTTTTAAGAGTTTAAACACAACCAGAATTGTATCTCCATTTGCTCAATATTCACACATGTAATTAAAATGAATGTAAGCTGACACACAAGAAATCAAATCTCTGCAGACAGATATGCTTTTTGTTTCCTCTTTTTAAAATTTGCATTGCATGATGACCTGCAGAAACTGGAGGGGTTTTCTTTGTTGTTTTTTTTTTCACTTTTTTATTTTATTTTCTGGAATATTCTTTTCTACCTGAATGTCAAATGAAAAACCACATCAAAATTCCATGTCCATTTACCCATGCCAGCTAACGCTTTTGAAAAGGGGGACAAGGCACTAGAGCCTTCAGTGTCTTGTCGGAATGGACCTTCAAATATAAAACAAATGTATTATTTTAACTCATGCATGAAATAAAAGATGCTATCACCTTCTGAAAATGAAAATATAACCCCAGGGAAGGTGTATCAACAGAAAAGAACTTTAGGTCCCAGACATAATATCCTGGCGTGGGTACTATCAGCAGCAGACACGCGTGTGTATACAAAACTGTTTTTTTTTTGTCTTTTTTTTTTAATGCTAGGTTGTTAACTCTGTTACCTCCTGAAAGTTCACACAGATGGCAAGACTCTAACTTATCTCCTAATTCAAAGGCTTATTGGGACAATTATTTTATGACTTCAATAACCAAGCAATTCCTGCTAATGTCACATCTGTCTTGGCAGTGTGTGCTTTGAAGGAGCTTTGGTCTTCAGTTTTCATGCAATAAGGTGTGAAAATGAAATCCTAGAGGATAATACTGTAAAAAAAAGGGGGAGCATTCAGATGCTGCATTATCAGTTTAATAGTTTAGTTCAACAAACTTAAAGATAAAAAGAAAATGATTAGAAGTGTTATTTTTTTCCACAGTTAGTCATCTTCATTGCTTCTGGCTACAAAGATAAGATTTAATGTTTGAATTCCACTGTGCTACAATGCTAAGGAGGATTTGGGATTAATCTACAGAATTTTAGGGCAAGATGCATTTATCCTGCGCTGCCTCCAGAATCAGGTGAATCTTAGCCCTCAGTATTCAATATCCCTCATGTTAACTCTCTGACACCAACCATTTGGTCAACTAGTATTGAAACATTTACTTTGGTCAAAGGCCAAGCTGTGTGGGCAATAATTGTCTTGTGATCACAAACATGAGAAATCTTTTTTTTTCTTGTTTAAATTCTGTATTCGTGTTAATTCAATTCAATTGTATTTGTGTAGTGCCAAATCACAACAGCATTTATCTCAAGATGCTTCACAAAATAGAGCAGGTAAAGACCAAACTCTAAAATGTCTTAATGTACGTTGAACTTGCTGTACCCATGCACATTAGTCATCCAGCGGTACTTTCAGTTAACAATAGTTTTTATGACAGAAACGCTGTAAGGCCACATTCAGATTGACCTGAGCCCGATGTCGAATGTGAGACCTTTGATGTCTCATGGTCCGGACTTGTTGAAAAGGGGTGTAACATTCTGAATTATAATACCGGGAATCATTTCCTATTCTGTTGTGGGATTGTCATTAGGGGACAAATCAGGACCAGTAAATGAATAATTATCATACAACATCAGTATATCAATACAGTTGACACAAAATACCATATTCGGTACCGACAGGTGCTATAGTGTGTGTATACTATTACAGTATATGAGAATACTTCCCCCAGAGGCACAAAAGTTTTTTGTTTTTTTTTCTTCTCATAAGTTTTCTGGTAATAAAATGAATCTGCTGTGTGGCAGATTTTGTGCAAAGTTTTCCACCCTGCCACACTAAAATCCCGACCATAAACATTGCCGTGATGTTTTGTGTAGACAATCAAAGAGGTATTACTGTACATGTCATTTATAGCCCTTCACAAATAAACAGGACCCCCAGTCACTTCCTCACTTCATATAAAATCGATTGTTCGGTTTCTATTATACAGCTTTGGGGTCCTGACAACAAGGTTTTATTTATTTTTTTCTTTTTCATGTTAGAATATTTAGTAAGAGACAGAAAAAACACAGTGTAGTATCTCCCAGTGGCGTATAACTAAAAGACCAATGATGGTTTGTATGCCATCATATGCTTTTTTTTCCCCCCTCCTTTTTTAAAGTTATATCTAATTTGAAGTGACGTCTGAAACCCACTTCAATGCTGACAGAGACTGAATCAATGTTTTCATGGCAAATGAAGCACTCAAGGCTCTAAATGCATCACAAATTGATTTGTACTATTTATACGCCATCAGATGTTTGCACGAACACACACACATGCTAGTACACAAAATATCTACACATGCAGACACCACTGACTGCAAAAAAATGACATATTTTACTTGTTTTTTTTCCCACTACAGGCACAAAGTACAAATGTTTTACATTCAATACTGGACAGCCAAGTAGAAATACAGAATTAAATTCAGATTCAATATTCAGTGGGAATCAAAATGCAGCTGCATCCCACAATGCATTTCTGCATACAAATGATAGTAATGAACAACAGAAAGGAAGAGGAATTAATTATGGACTGAATATGTAAGCACAGTGGTCCGTGAGTCACAGTAAGACACAGGCTGTCAGGATGTTGGGAGAGTGTAGCGCTCAGCTGAAAGGAGCGGGAGCATCGAGTGTGATCTGAGTTGAAATCAAGGTCAGCAAGAGATGTGCATTACATTAAACCAGAGCAAATATAATTACAGCTAAATGAGGGCATGGAGTATAAAGAATAAGAGAGGTTCCAAAAGCTGCCAGGTCTCTGAACGCTGGAGGTTGGAGGTTTGTTTTGAAGCTTAGATGTAGTTGCGACAAAATAACTGTAATTACTGAAGTGTCTAAGCTGTGAAAGACCATGCCTGATTCCTTTAATAACAATTTGTTAAGGTCCACTAGGTCTCCAATGGGGTCTCAGCATCTCTACACCTCTTTTTCATTCTGCAATTATGGCAAGCTTCCTGGAGCAACTCCTGCATGGGGAGGCTCTTTATGACTCCAGGAGACAAATATAACCATGAAGATGGAGAAATTAAAAGCCAACACAAGGCGCACATAATCGATTACAGTCCTCCTGTTCTGCCTCTGACCCATGCCTTTGGTAAGGAGCGGTGGGGCAGGTTTTTGCAAACGCAACCATCCAAATGAATCTGCCATTTTGCTGCCAGTTGAATGTGCATCCATTTGTGAATGTAATGTTTTCCGGTATAGCTGTCAGCGTGGCTGACGGTCTTTCACTGCTTGCGTCAATCCGCATTAAGCATTTCTGCTCTAATTTGGCACTGGCTTACGAAGCCAGTGTCGACTGCAGTTTGTCATTAAGGACAACCTGATCGTCTCCCTGTAAGAGAATGGGGTCGCTTCTGGATTTTACAGTCACGGGCTTTTACCTCATTATGTTACCACTAAAGACGTCTCCGTGTCTTGTGGAGCATTGCACTTCATTCTGATGTTGCTTTTGTGTTCAAATTCCAAATAGCAGAAAACAACGGTTTGGATTCATCACAGCTGAGGTGTTCAATAAAGAAAAAAGTGCTTATGGGGCAACTGCCATAAAAAAAAAAAAAAAAAAAAATATTGAGGACCACAAATATGGCAGGTACAGATACATCAACTATAGCTCTTTTGTTTAATATATTTTCTTTACAAATTTACAAAATGAGGCCACTTCATGAATACAATTTTAAGACTCCTAGCAATGATGGCAGCAGAAATTACATTAATAAACACATTACTGAACTCATGTTCATTGAATAATTTGTCCAGGCAGTGGTCAAACCAAGCGCTCATCCCCACCACTTATGAGTTGGCAACAGAGCCACATAAATGAATTTAGCAAATATTAATAAAACAACACTATCCAGGGATCACATAGCACATTCATAACAGGCTCGTGAGATTTGTGAATTAATTCATATCAAACTAGCATCATTACATATTTATTTACACGTTCAAAGAGTAGGTTTTGAAATAAGAGCTTACATCTATATATGCATGTTTATTTTTTTCTGTAAATGGTTTGCCTTCAACATCTCATTTAATTTTCATTTTCTTGGTTGAAATGAACTGTAGTGATGTAGTGAAACAGCCCAAACAACACTTTGGGCATTGACCATGGTACCTAATCTTGGTCTGAAGCTCCAGAATTAAATCCTCACATCTCAGATTAACATTAAAAACCTAATCCTTCACAGCAGCCTCTGCAGACTTGACCTTGGTTGCCAACAGTACAATAATCTTGCCGTACCACAAAATAATTGGCCTCATTAGCCTGTTGTGCCAACTAATATTTACATACGACTGTTCGGTGTAAATGGAAGTGTTTGTTTCAGTCATCATATTTAAAACTTCTCAGAAAAGATTGGAAACACTGACTTTGATTCCTTGTGTTCATTGTTTTCATTAAACCACAAAAAAGATATTAAAGTTGTTTGGTTTGCTTGAAAATGAAATGGATTGGTTCTGCTTTTGTAAATCACTGTACACTGAAGAATTTGCTTTCAGTTTGAGCCCTTTGTGTTTTACAATGCACAATTCTGAGTTAATGAAAAATAAAAATTTCCTAAACAGGCCACACATAATCTAGGACTAAATCTCTGCCATCACAGTTTGAGCATCTGTCGATGTCAAGAGATTTTCACTATTGAACAATTCAACATGTTTTAAAAAAAAAGGGTTAAAAATGTTAAAATCTGGAAAAAAAAACTCAGCTGCAAAAAATTCAGCTGCAAAAAATTCAGTTGCAAACTCCGATTAACCAAGCAAAAGCAATCAATGACTGCTTCAATTCAGTCCACATCCAGCCAAGCAAGTTCCACACCACTGGCCTTGTGACACCACCATAGTAACAACCATAGATATTTGCACACACTGCCGCAGTCTTGGGGAATAGGAAGGTTTTCGAACCAATGTGAGTGAATGGACGAGCTGTTTGTGAGCCCAACTCTTTTAACCCAAATTTGAGTCATTATAAATATTTTGGAAGCCTGGAATTTTATTATAAGAATGTATTTTAAAGCAAGGATCGTTTGCTTCTACTTCCTTACCCGGATATCAGTGTTGAGTTTTGAGCCAACCATATTGTTTTTTTGTGCATGTGAACTGTATCAATGCCTTAAATTTTGTGTCATCAACTGAAAATTGAAAAAAAAAAAATTCACACTGATGGCACAGATTAATTTCTAGGCAAATGATTTCTTTTGAAGACCAGGCTATGTGTCTGTTTCAACTTGAATGTTGAACTTGACCCCATTGTTTTAAATCAGAGAAATCTGGTCTGCAAACAAGAAAATACATGCCAGATGCACTTTTCGGCTTTTGTTGCGTTAAACGACACCCTGAGGCAACCATTTTTGAATGATTAATCAGTGGTGCGTGGCATTATGTTCAAAGGGGTTTGTGATATTAACAGATTAGTACAAGGAAAAAATGGCATTGGAGAGGAATTTACAAAGGAGAGGCAATAGAAAACTACAGTTACCTTATCTGCTTCCAACAACTTAATAAAATAAAAAATCTACAAAGTAAAACAACTCAAAAATTGTGAAAATAAAAAGAAAGTTTTACAAGAATAAAGCCATTTTTCTTTACAAGAAAAACTGTCATAGTTCGTGACTGAGACAGAAAAGTTCCACCTTTACTGGAAGAAAGCCTTCCTTACATTTGCATAACATCATCCAGTTTGTTTTCATTTCAATTTGTTTCATTTGTGGTTGACAAAGGTTCCCATTTGCAAAGCCAACACTCCTCTACAATTCTCTCAAAATTATGGTTTTATTCCCATAAATCTAGGTTGTGGTTCTTCAATGTCAATAAACTTAAATAAAAATATAAAAGGCTCTGCTTGAGATTGATAATTGTGAACCATGAAAAAGAAACAAAAAACCCCTTATTTTTGGAGATCAAACAAAGAAAATTCATGTGAAAATATGAGGAAATTTCTTCCAGTATTCCGCCAACTCTGTTAATTATGAGTACTTGTCAACGAGCCATGTTTTTCTTTCAGGAGCTGCGACAGCACAGTCTATTGTATGTGGGAAGTATGCGTACATACGTCACGTCCTTTTATTCTGAAGGATTGGTTCGAATGAGTCACGGACAGGTCAGGCCTTTGTTGCAAAAGCAAAGGCAGGCCTGTAGCTTCTACATGTAGCTGTGGTTGAGGACCATCAGAAGGCTTCAATCTTTTACAAAACCCTCTTTTTCATACAATAACGTGATCCAAGTGCACAACCTCAGGTCCAACGATGAGGGACTGTGGCCTTCCTCGATTTCTTCAGATGGACACCGCTGTCACACCCCCGCTGCTGCAGGACGGCTTCTCTAGATCCTCCATGATCAAGTCTTGCTCGATGATCTGGTTGACTCGCCTGGAAGTCTGGTTCCTGTCCAGGCTGTTGAGAGAGATGGGTTCCAGGGAGGTTTGTACATTATTAGCTGGCAGCACGGAGTTGCCCTGGAGCCGGTGTGAGTAGGTCTTCTTCCGCTGTCCGTCCGCCGTGCATAGGCTGAGCTTGAACACGGCCTGAAACCCCCGACGGAAATTCTCGTTAAAGAAGCCGTAAATGATGGGGTTGACGCTGCTGTTGAAGAAAGCCAGCCAGTGGGCGAAGGGGTAAATGTAAATGTTAATGATTCTGTATTGCTGCTCAGTCAGTCTGGCATAGTCACTCAGCATCATAAGGGTCCACAGAGGCAGCCAGGAAAGGATGAAGAGCAGAGCAACGATTAGGAGCATTTTAATAACCCTTTGTTTTTTCTTGGACACGGTGTGGCGGTTGTCATGTCCCGGCTTCCCTTCCACCGGGACGGCCGTTTTGAAAAGCGTGATTCCGATCCGAGCGTACATGATGACGATGAGTGACAGGGGAGCGAGGTAGATGTTCGCAAACAGGACAGTGGTGTAAATCTTCCTCATCTCCTGGTTGGGCCAGTTCTCTCGGCACCAGTAAAATGGGCTGGTTTTGTTGTCATAGCCCAGTAACACTCGAACGGTTTGTTCCTTGGTTACTTGTAACATCACACCCGAGGGACACATAATGGAAATGGCCAGGACCCAGATGATGACTATTATCAGCGTTGCTGTAGAGATGGTCAGCTTTTGCTTGAATGGGTATACGATGCATCGGAATCTGCAAGAATGTTAAAAGAAAGTTGCGATAAGAGAGATGCAGTGGGATTAATGGGGGGGTGGGTAATTGAATTACAAAGACTTTGCTGTTCCTTCTGCAAAACAAGTTTCAGTGTTGGGAATCAACATCTCCTGTAGACCCTCGGCAGGACACGCCAAGGTCGTTTCAAGCACGTCTGCGGAATGTTGCAGCTGGACTTGTCAATTCCACCTCAACGGGATCAAGAATTGCGTCTGACTAAAAATATTGAAATTCTGAAATGTGAGACTGTTTTGGTCTTAGGAGCATTGAAATTTAAATTTTATATTTGGAAACCTACAGCTCTTAAAAACAATATTGCATTTAAAAAAAAAAGAAAAAAAACCCAAAACCTTCCCCAAGGAAGTCACATTCTGCAGCAACAGTGTATTTGAATGTTTAATGTCCCAAATATAGATGTGTCAATTTCATTTAAGGCGTCATCTTGTTGTCAATTGAAAGCAGCAAATTGCAGCATGAAGTGGTCGGATCATAGACGCTGATTAGTCACGTTCAAGGATGGTTTTGCCGTTAATGTTGCTAAAAAAATTAGTGATGAATTCCTCAATGAAACTGGCAGCAATTTCTGCATTACATTGTCAAATAAGAGGATTTAAGTGTTTAATCTGTCGTGTCCTTTTTTTAAATTCCTTTTTTGCTCAAAGCTAAAAAGGAAGTATGTCTTGAGTCATTAATGCAATCGTTTCAAAGCTGCATGGGATGTGTTTGGAGGACGGGGGTATCGCAACTTGATAATGTAATGCATGGGAGGCTGTATCACTCTGTTTTTTTCTTTTAAACGACATGGTAATTCCTCTTTAATCAGCCACTTTAGTGGCACCAAGAGTGTATAAGGCCCTCCAGTACTTTCAGTCAGTTTTCAGTCCCTCCATTACCACAGCCTGAGGGACATTCTGCAATAAATTGCTGGCCCACCATTTTATGGCCTGGAGAGCTCTTGTACATAAGCTCCTTGTGTTGATGACTTTCTCCATCTTCTCTTGAGGGTTTCATAGAGATCATGGAGGATTAGCCTTTACTCTGGTAACAACTTACTTTAGTCAGTGGGGAGCAAACAAAAATGCAGGTTGGGTTCAAATGTAATCATGATAACCATAATCATAGTGGTGATAAGGATGGTGGCTGTCAGTATTTTAATAATTACCTTTGCCTTTCAGTATGGTTGGAAAACAGAAACAAGGAAATAAAGACTAAAAAAAATCCAAAGTAAGAGGTACTGTAATTCAAATTTCAGTTAAATTGCACAGCTGAGTGAGTTTGCTCTAACCTTCAAAAACACTTCACAGGTAGGACACTTTTACACATGAGTAAATACATTATAAAGCATTTTCCCTGTGCAAATGCATTAAAACTTACCTTTTATTCCAGCAGCGAGCCCCTACATGCTCTTGTGCTACACGTATAACAAGTAATTGGTCTCCTTGCAACTGTGGTGCATCAAATTGGCAGAAATGGATGAAGGCTCTGGTCCCTTTTGACATCACATGCCAATAAAAGACATTATTTTCTTTTTACAGTTGAGTGATAAGGCTCAGGATTGAACTAAGCTTTACATCAACCTTCAGCTCAAGATCTGTAGGTAACATTAATCTCTGAATTGCTATTACAAAAAAAAAAAGAGAGAAAAAAGCAATGCCGTACTAGATGATGCACAGAACTCCAGCCACCTTACCTGTCAACAGCAATCGCAACCAGAGTGAACACAGATGCTGACACAGAGATCCCTTGGACCATTCCACTCATCTTACAGACCAGGCTTCCAAAAGGCCACCCTAATGACAGGAAAGACACGGTCAGCTCATTCACTACAAAGACATCTCAAACACAGTATTCAAGAAGAATTAAGCTCATTCACTTAGAGTGCAGGATGTGAATAAATTGGCTGAGATGTCCTATCTCAGCGCCTGCACATAATCAGTACTGCTGGTTTAGGCAGGCAACAGATTGCTGACAGTGTAGGTGTGGTTTTTTTGTGGTTGAATTGTAAATAAGCAGACTGTGGGCTGTCATCAGCAGCAGGCTCAGCATCCGCCTTGTGAGCTTGTGCTTAATCACCAAATGCATTCACGTTAAGATTTCTTATTGTAGTTTATGTATGTGCACACTCTAAATAGTGACTGAGAGTTGCCGTGATTGCACTTTTGCAGCATTCATATCCTTCTTTGAATGACATTAATATCCCCTCACAAAGATGAACCCTTTACTTGCAGCAGAATCAAACTCTGATTGTGACGTTAAAAAAATTTAATATTATACTGATTTTGGTGAGGACGTTTTAAATTATTGTGTATGTACATGTGTTGTAATAATGCATCCTGTAAAATGACTTGAATGTTGTTTATTTTATTGTTATTTTATGAGAGCAGATTTACGTAAGCATGCTCAGAATACTGCCACCAGAAGTGATGTGTGGAAGACTGTTGAAAAGTGTCTGATCTACCTGTTATATTTAGCATCAGTAATAATCATGCGGAGGGCAGGCGCAGAGCAAATGGACTGTAACGTCTGACTGGTGTTTCCAGTGGTCTCTAAATCACGTTGTCTGTCATCCAGTCAAATGTCATTGACCTTCTGCGCGTCTCAGTCCATGTGACTGACAGCGCTGCACAGCGTGAGGCTGCTGTCAAGAGACCCCTCTGATGGGGATTCTGTGAGACTGCTGAGGACTTTTCGCTCAGGTTTTTGATTGACACGGCTCTTGCAGTCGCAGCTGAGCAACTTCGTTTTCACCCGAGCCAGAGAAGATGATGTGATATCTCTTCCACTCAAGACACATCTGCTTCTTATCCAATTTAGGTGACTAACAAATGACAGCATCCCCAAATGGGCTTCATTAAAGGTTCATTGATGGATCATCTTTGTGGTGGATCCTTCAACTAGTTGACTGGCTTATTGGAAAAACACAGACCTTAATTAGACACATTAACCAGGCATAATATTATTACCATTGATACATGAAGTGAATATACTTCATGGTACCCAGGATAGAGTAAGAGAGTAGTGAGAAATTTGCTGGAGAAAAGGGAGTGTGGAAGGATTTGAGTGAGGCTCACAGTTGCCAAACTGGGATGGCTGGATGATCTGTTCAGAGTATCTTCAGAACTACAGCTCTTGTGGGTAACGCTGTCAAACGTGGCCCAAGGAAGGAGAAAGACTGGTCACAGTAGTTCACATTGCTAATGAGGTTAATGCAGGTTCTGATAGAAAGTGCAAGAATGCAAGAATTTGTTACTTATGGGGCTGTACAGCAGCCGTGCTGACCCCCTATACTCTGGAGGAGGTGTCAACAACGACGGGCACACGACCATCAGAACTGGACCGCTGATGAGTGTATGAGATCACTGCACTCTTTTTCAAAGGTTCAGCATGGTAGCAAATGAGTCAGAAAGAGTGAAATATTTCTACAAATATTACAAAAAAAGCTATCCTCTGGTTGAAAAAAAAAGGAAATCATGTCTATATCACAGGCACAAGACCAATCTTCTGTCCTTTAACTGCACTTGGTTAAATTGTCAGCTTTTTAAATATGTTAAAAGCATTTATTTTTATAGGGAGACATTTATGGGTTCATTAAAGCATCGATTTATGGAAGATTAAAATTACAAGGTTTACCGTGCCACAAGAGGAACAAGACAGCTTGTACTGACAAGCACTAAATCTCCATATGTGCTTAAGCTATTAGAAAAATTACCGAATTTTTACGGGTTTTGGCCACAGCAGACAGGCTTCACGCTGGTGGAAACCAACTGTGTGGTGGAATATAAAGGGGCGTCTTCTTTCTGAGTTTTCTTTCTGCGTGACAGTCTTTATCCAGTCGCTTCGGATAAGTCAGCCTTGGTGGGAACGTGAACTCAAAGGCATAGGAAATGGCGTCAGGTATTCGGCTTATGTGGCATTCGGGGAGTTCTCTGCTTTGCATGCACATCACTACACGGAACAAGAATCTGTAATTTCTCTGCACTACCAGGATGATGGCCTTCAGTGGCACAGATATCTATGATTTCTCTTGGTGTAATTATCTAATGAGAGTGCAAATGTTACTGTGGGGCATTTTAATTTCATCAGTTGTTTAGAAAAAGATTTATATTGGTGTAATACTAACTAGGTCTCTTTATATTTCTTCCCAATGATCTTCCCAACCTCTAATCAGTTATTAAAGTTGAGCTCCTGCCATCCTGCCATACTTAAAATTTAGCTCCTGTGTTTAAAATTGGTTTCTCGGATGATGTTTTTTTACAAAAATTGTCCTTCAGTGGCTTATATTTTATTTTAAATATATGAATCAATTAACATATGCAGTCTAAATTTGCCAAATGATAATCCAGCACCAATACCAATCTGTCATTCATGGGAGATGCATTCTGTCAATCCTCTTATGTCACCGCAGAAGGAATTTAATCCCGCAAAACCATTTCCATCTGCATTTACAAACTCTCAGTGTTGGATACATGGCAATAAAGACTGATTAAACTGAAGAGTCAGTCTATGAATAATTGCTCTGTATTAATTCAGGTATTTATTTAAATATTACTCTGATGACTTGGGCAATTTGCTAAATCCATCCTGAAAGTATAGTAATTATTTACAATTTGATTGCCTTTTTTTTAAAGGTTCCTGGTAAGAGTGTCTTGGTGGATGTTGCATAGGAACAATCTGCGTTCTTTTTAAGAATCCCTCACGTGAGATGTTTGTCGTGGAGCTTCGGCTGTCGGGCCCAATCAGCACGATGTGTAAAAGCCCCTGACCTCTGTAAGGCATGCTAGGAAGTCTGCTGCTGTCACCAATAACAAAGTCACCGGCCCTGAGATGGCCTTTCTTTTCCCAGAGGCTGCTAGATAAACAAAAACTTGCAATGACGTGCACACACGTTATGCAGCACTCGTGCAATGTTTACTTCACATCAGCATACCTCACGACAACACTGTTGTCTTGGGGGCATTAACATTTATAAGATGTTAAACAGGGCTGGGAGGTCTGTAAAGCATGGGCAATTAGACTTAGGGGAGATATATGATAAATATATCTGTTCACCTTCACTGTGAACCTGTAAAGTGGAAATACTTGTGACTGCAGTCTTGCAAAAAATGTGTTCTGGTAGGTTCTCCAGCATAAAAGTGGAAGCATGAAGTGTGAAGGGCTGGTATTCAGATTTAGTACTGTGCTTCTAAAACTTCTATAAAGCATCCCCCTCATGTGGCTCTCCTTTTCACACTAATACAGTAAAAGCTTTTGGGGTTAATTTCAATATAACATCTTGCACAGACAATGCTCAGCCTGAAAGATATTTGTTTAAATTAAATCATTTAAGTGATCATATTTGATGAGTTTTGTACATCTCCCCATGATACAGCAGAACCAGATGGCTCCCACGATGACGTCATAAGGAGGGTTGCACATTCACCTTTTTACAAAACCCCATTTTCATATCTATATTTGACACTGAAGGAAAAGTGAAAGAATCATTCAATTGCTCTTTTTTTATCTTCCGCAAAGATAAATCAACATGGCAATATAGTAGTTTAATTATTTTGATGTGCCATACTGAATAATGGCAGTATCCATATTCTGACCTTTTTTTTCTTTTTTTTTTCATTGCAACAATGTTATTTTGCTCACCTGTAATGATGTTGTCGAGAAGAGTGGTGGGCATGCAGAAAATCCCCACCAGGAGGTCACTCACCGCCAGATTTAGGATGAATAAGTTGGTGACGGTCCACATGTTTTTGCTCCTCAGCACAATGAAACACACCACCCCGTTCCCAACCATGCACACCACAAAGATCAACAGGTAGGATGCGATGAAGATGGCTGCCGTGGACGGCTGATGCAGGTAAAATCCAACATAGGTGATGTTGTTCCAGGGTACGATGGACCCGGTGGAGTTGTAAAATGTCCAGTTGTCGTACAATTGAGTCAGGTTGTTCTCAAGTTCTCTGCTCATTTTGGACCTAAAAATGGATAAAACACAGACTGCTCTTAAAATCTTGGTCAAAAAATGAAGCAAAGAACCGAGTGTCACACATGCACAAGAACACACAGAAACACTTCCAACTTGTCAAACTAAAAAGCTTGGTCCATTGCAGCCTTAGGTGTAAACACAACTGCTGCAATAGTTACCCTGTTAGTGCCTGTCTGTAACCTCAAAGGCTGTGAAATAGTTCCAGGCCACACACCTTGACAGCACAGGCTGATCTGTCAAGGCTACAGTTACGGTCGTGTTCAAGAGCAGGGCATTAAAGATTCCTCATCAAGCATTAAATTGCGTTGGTTGTAATAACAGGCCCACGTGTGATATAAACACAGGCGTGTAATCAATGTGGCGCCCTGTCACAAGTCATCACTGAGAAGTGCCAGTGCAGGGGTCCCTCTGGCATCTCAACATTAATA
The DNA here is from genome assembly GCA_911728415.1 of Lagocephalus sceleratus. Taxonomy (NCBI): domain Eukaryota; kingdom Metazoa; phylum Chordata; class Actinopteri; order Tetraodontiformes; family Tetraodontidae; genus Lagocephalus; species Lagocephalus sceleratus. The sequence goes on along the minus strand of CAJVRN010000237.1, from coordinate 1,106,913 downwards.
TGGACGGGGGTATGAAAATGAGCCCTTATCACAAGTACAGTCATTGGATAAAGAAACAAGAGGCGCACACAAATGGATAAGAGTGGGATAAACAAGCACCATTTAAGACCAATGACACTTTATAGAGGAAAATAGATTTCCTGTGTGTTGTACGATGAGGAATTCGACTTGAAGAGGGGGTTAAGTGCTCTCAGTGCAGAGTATTTTCTGTTTGAATATAATTCAGCAAAGGAACCTGAAGGCATCCCTACACAAAGAGCGAGATTATCTCTGTACTTAAAAAAAAAAAAAAAATGTTTTCTATGGTGAAAGAAAAAAAAAAACACTGCAATTTTTGCCTGATTTCAATCTATTCATCAGGGGAGAAAAAAAATCCAATTCAATGGTATTTGTTTGTTGCACCACTGATAGAAAAAGAGCTGCTCAGCTGAAAACTAGGTTTTACAGTGTATATTGTGTATACACACATCACTGATCATTTCTCACTCTCAGATGCTCTCTTTACCCCTCTAGACTTAAATTTTGCACATGAAGATTACTACGCATTGGTCATGCATGGCACTTCACATTTTATGCACGAGCCCTCAAACTCACGAATTAAACCAGTAGGAGCTCCAGGATCGGATGAAGACGGAAAGACCTGCCAAACAAACATGCTGTTAACTTTTCTCATTTCTCATACATCAGCTTCTGTTTTTTTTTGTTTTGTTTTTTTTTCCACTGATCTATTCTGGTTGCAGTAGATCAATATGAAATGCTTGGTCTGTTATGAGGTCTGATTGAGCCTGTTTGAGACGAATTACATATTCCATGGTACTGAAAATTGTCTGGAATATAAGTTATTCCAATTACCATGGCTTTGACATGTGTGTGTTGTGTAGAGATGTTCAGGTGAAGGAGGAGGAAATGGCAACAACTCCCTCACACCAGAATGGTGGGAGGTTTAAAACCTCCGACATGCTTGTTTCCAATTGCGTTCCATACCACTGAAAACTGATCTTGCGACCTCTTTGCAAATCTTTTCATCCCCATTGTCGCTGGATTATCTGAGTCTTGTCACACTCCTCATCTACTCCACCCTGTCTGCACTCACCTCTTCATCTCCCCTCCATGCCCCCATTCCGGCTGTTCCCAGCACATCACAGAGTAATTCCGAACATATGTTAACCTGCTATGACTTACATTCTGTGGCTTCTATTGCATGCCTCCATTTTTCCAGGTGTTCTTTCACCAGGTTCCCTGTGCATGAGCCTATTTATTATTCTGTTTTCACAGTGTTTGGCGGTGACATTGAGCAGTCTTACTGTCAGAGATTCTGACAGTTCCCTCATGTGCTCATGTCAATAATCCCTTCACATCACAATGCCATGTTCATTTTATCTAAGAACTTGCTGCATTGACATTTTCATTAGCCCCCCCTCTGATAGAACTGGAGCACACTGGTACACTGATATGTAGAGCAAAATGATTTGGAAAGACTGACTGACTGACAGACTGTCTGTCCTTGCAACGTGCAAATATTTAAAAGTGGGAAAACTGCATGGATTTTGTTAGTTGTCATATTTCTAAATCCCAAGCGGTGGCAGAGAGTTGATTGACAGATGCAGACTAGTACACAGTGTGACATTCTTCTGAGGATTGAGACAGCTGAAGCATAACCTTCACATAACCTGTGGACAGAAACTCATAATATTTCTCGGGCATTCACACCGCAGGACAGATAAGATAAGAGCTACATAATGGTTTAATATCACAGGCTCTGCAAATATATAAGGCATCTGCAAACATGTGATTTTTATGTCCAAGGTGAAGAGAAGAGCTGCAAGGACTTGCTCAGATAATATTTAAACTGCTGCTGGAGAGAGGAAGAATGCTCCAAAAACCAAAGTCATTAAAAAGAAAAGAAGTTTCAGTTAAATGAACACCATTACAGTCTCAGTAACGTGGAAATAATGCTGAGCTCATCTCATCCGTGCACACGCTGATGCTGTTGAGGCACTGACTTACAATTAAATGCCTGTGACTGTTGCTTAAAGGCTCCAGCCCATGCGTGTCCTGCGGTATATCATTCACGTTACTTCAACTCTGTCTAGAGATACGCTTTGTGACGTTTGGCTTTCACGCAGGTACACAATGATGGATGGCTGTGCAGTACGTGCATGCCAGCAAATAAATCTGTGTCTGAATCAGCGCGCCAGAGAGGCAGATGCCATGTCATTCCTGCAAGTCACATCTCATGAAATGAAGAGTTGCAGTTTACAATGTGAGGAACATTCGGTCTTTACTTAAAAAGAGGAGGAAGGACATGAAGAACCACCGTTGACTCCTGATGAAAGAACACAAGTGAGCGTGGGCAGCTGTGTGAATGTTCTGTTCAGAAAGAGAAACAGAAAAGGTGGAGCACAAGCAACAAATCTGATTTTTGTTAAAAAAAAAAAAAAAAAAGGATGACAAATGTATTTCTGATACTGCAGAAAAATATCAGAAACTCACTGAATGCAGATCTGGAAAGTGGGGACTCATGGTGTTCAAATTAATATTTGAATAGGGAACATGGGGACATATTTCCTCAAAATCATTCTACCCACAGCACCAATTTGATGTAAACAAGTTAGTTATGCTTGAAAAAGATGGTTCCAGTGGGTAAAGGTAGCTTCAAATGGAATAATTCAGATGATTTGAGTATGTATAGATAATTGTTGTCAGTTTTTTGGTACCTGTTGATGGATTCTATGTTCTACTGTCAGCCTAAGAGCCACATTTCTTCACATCCTAGAAAATGGGGAGAAATCAGTTCTCTGAGAATAGAAATGTGAGCCTCAGGCAGTCAAATTTATGCCGGAGAGAAATGTCCAAATGCCTGGTCACACCACAAACAAGAGAACAAACTCAGCCACATCCATGACGGTGCTCAGCAAGCATTTTCTAAGTCCTGGAGAGGAACATGCATTGATCTGACGAGAGCAAATCAATACAAGAACAAATGATGAAGTGTAAATGCTGGAGGAAATGGGTGCATTTGCTATATGTCCAGAACGAATTGACTCCTGTGCCACCGTCACCAGAAAGGTTGCTCAGGGAAGCGCCTCGGTCAGAGCAGTCTGCGGAACGTCAGACTGCATTTTGCAGCCTTAGTGCGGGGCAACGATCTGACACTTTGGAGTAATAACTTCAAAATTGAACTGTTTGACCAAAGTGACTATCATTATGTTTGGAGGGGGGGTGTTGAACTTGCACACCGACCCACAGGAGCGGGGCAATTCACAAAATCGCACAATGTAAAACTGTTCAATCAAAGCCGACCTCCACACATTTCCCTTACTTTTTTTGAGCTTGCATTTTCCACTAAACAGACAGTCTACCTATTTCCTCTGAGTGACATGATCATAACTTGCTCACAAGTTGGCTCCTTAAATGGCGAGTTGCATTCATATCCACTGGCTGGAAATGCAGCCATCACATGGATTTTGTGGAAAGGGAAATGTGGCTTCGACAGATGTGTAATTGTGTGAAGATTTCACTGCAAAAAGAACAAAAAACAGTCTCAGACTGTTAACACAGCTGCTGCAGGAGCCTCATCAGCCTTGTGCAGCTTCAGAGGGAGGCTGTCGTTATCCTGGACTGCCAAAGTTGGGGCTTAATTGTGGCCAGCAGCTGACAACAGCAAATGGATGAACTTCCGATGACAGCTTGCCGACAATTGCACAAATGTCTGTGAGATGTGATACATTACTGAGCTGTGACACGAGTGATGATTTCCTGTCATTTAAAGAAAATATACTGAATAATAAAACCAGTTGCAGTTGGTGTTGAATAATGATGTAATATCCATTTTAATGACAAATTAATGTTTGTAACTATGTCTTGTGATGTTTATGTTCTACTGAAGCTCTGCTCGATGAAGAACAGTATAGGAGAAGAGATCTCACAGCCTTAAACTGATGACTAATTTACCAAAACAAAGGTTTAAGCATCAAATCACATCAAATTACAATTACCAGTTTTTATTCCTGTAAGGGGCAGACATGTATATGCTAGCATATTTTGGGTTCAAATTTGTTGAAAATCAAAGGGCACTTTCTCTTTGACAGCAGCAAGCAGCCAGAAACATTTGGCTTCTCATTAATCTTGAACCATTGCCATGGCATCTGTAAACACAATTTCAGCTCCAAATGTATCCATCGAAAATCGTGCATTGTTCTTGTTCTGGTCTTAATCAGATTGCTAATTACTTTTTAAATGAATTTTACAGCACAACTGCCTGGGCAGGAGACGTCTAATCGTGCGGTGTGGTGGCGCTGAATTCTGACATTAGCTGTGATTTCTTCTGAGAATCATTATTTTGTGCTGCTCTTCAGCTTCTCCAGTTTTGGCAACCTTTTTCGGGACATGTAACATGGACCAGAGCAAAGACCTGGGAATACAGTGTGCCAACGGTGCGCGCGTCGTCTCTGCGCTTTTCATGCGCTCTTGGGAAACAGGCAACGGGGCCCGGTTATTAATTTTCCTGAATGTTCTCAGCTGTAAGCGTTACGCGTATAAAGCGGATTGTCATCACGAAGCCAACTTGAAGACCTGACTGTGCGCAAATACGCATGGGTGATCATTGCTGGACAAAGAGGGTTCTGTGTCCAAAAGGCGCCGGGCGCATGAAAGAAGCGAAAACTGGCTGGACAGAGAGTAAAACTCAGGGTTGCTGACCTCAATGCGTCCGTGCAAAGAGTGACGGAACCAAGCGTAATTAGTTTTGGCCGAAAAAAAAGTTGTGCTCCGACATTAAATCGTCGATGTCATCTATTTCACCGGGAGTCATATATTTCCAGTTTTGGCTGTAATAAACTTGTCTTACCTTGGGATTATTTCAAAGCAGGGTGACGCAAAGCTGGCGTTCTGGAAAAGGGGAAAGTTGAGGGGAAAAAAAATCCAGTCTCTTCTTCTTTTTTTTCCCCCCTCCTTTTGAATCAGACATACGTTGTGAGGAAGAGGGGCGAAAAGCAAGCGGGCAGACTGCGTCCCTCCGCTGGGCTCACTTCCGCGGACGGAGAGCGCATCGTGTAGCGCCAGCAGCTCTCAGGCAGGCGTTCGGAGCGCAAGTGCAGGATTTACGGGTCTTGTGTGTATTTGATGCTGTGACGTCGGAAGTGAGGGGGGGGCTGGGATGAGAGCTGGATGAACAGGCTAATGGTGGAGTGATATCCCTCTGATCTCCAGCTGCTGTCTCTCAAATGTCAACAGTTTGCTATAAAAAGCGATTAATGTGAGGCGGATAGTGAAAAGGTCACAGATGCCACACCGGGCTGCTGTACATCTTTCTGGAATTGCTGTACATCTTTCTGGATTTACTGTACGCACGCAAAGAAGTGACGCCCAGTGCGCATTAGCTCATGACACTCACTCACTCACACACACACACGGAAAGTGTGCACAAGGGTCTTGACTGATTCACTTTTGAGCCTGTCCCTAGAAGTCCCGAAGTCACTAAATGAAATTGAAAATATGGATTTTAAAACCATTAGAGTGTAAGACCTGTATGAAGTGGTATAATTGATTTCCAAGTGTTTCCAAAGTAAGTGTTTCATTAATTTATTAAAGCCAAAATGTCAGTTTTTTATAAATTACTATTTTTTTGGTCCATTGGTTTGTTGAACTCTAATCATAAGTCAGAGTTTTGCAGATGGGGGAGCTGTTCCAATTAAGCAAAGCACCACAGAGGGCACAAATAAAACATGCAGACACTTAAGTTTAGAAAATCTATAAATATGGGAAATTTAACCAATGGTTTCTGCATTCAGTGGACTGGGCAAAATGGGTGGAACCATTATACTAATGTTCCAAATGATTTATATTCTGCCACTTTCCACTGTCAAATGCAGCTTGTCAGATAGATGCAGTAATATGTCAGCAAACTGGTGTCCCAGAACCTCCTGACAATTGAAACCGCAGGGGTCTGTGTCCGTTTGACCATTGCTCACTCATTCAGCACAGCAGGGTTTTGTGCTAACAAGCAAGACAAAAAGCATCACTTGCCTTACTCCCCAGTATCTCCACCAATTATTAGAGAAAGTAAAGAGAAAAAACTACTACATAATGTGCTTAACTTGCACCAATGATGCAGAGTGAGAGTTATGGACCTAACTCAAAAGTGGACTATGTTTGGATTTTAGAAGTCAGTATGGAGCCCTGACTCTGGGAAAACAATCTCAGAGTGAATTTAATGATTTGGAAGAATTCATGGGTGTCAGGACTCAGAACGGAGGACCCAAATGCAGACGCAGAGTAGCGGGGGAAGAACACAAGTTTATTTCCAAAATGACAGAACACAAAGCGCTCCGGTACGGGAGGGAACAAGGGCTCTCGAGCCAACACAAAAAGATACCCGCACGGGGAAAAGTCCAAACAAAGAGAATTCTACCTCCCCATGAACCGGGATGTCCATGGAGCAGAAAAGCGGGTAGACGGGCCTAGGATTCCGGACGGGAGTCCAACGGGGAACAGACCGGGGAGACGAGATAGCCAGGCGAAGACGACGGGAACCATAACGATATGGTCCAACAGTACAACAGAACAACCGTACAGTCCAACAGAACAACAATCCAACAGACCAACAGTACAATAGCACCACAGTCCAACAGACCAACAGAACAATCCGACAGCTTCCACTGGCGGACACGGGCCCTAAGAAGGGGAGGTAATTGCGGGCTCCAGCTCAGGTGCGCGACCTCCCGCTGGTCCCATGTCAGGGTTTGGCGTCCCCCATGGGGAAGGAAGTGCACCAGACCCTGACAATGGGGGGGCTGATCATCATGCTGTCAAATTAGTGGCCTTGCTAATGCATCTGCTTTTTAATTCTGCTACAACAGGAAACTTCTATTCTTCCCATCCAAGGTTATGCGTCGATAGACATGTACAGATATAATTAACGTACAGAGCAACAAAGGATGTTACCACAGCAAAAATGCTCTGCCTATACCAGTAGTCACTTTGCTTATAGAATACAAATAACAGACTGTGATATTCACTGATGTGAGCACCCCAGCCATCTCTTTGGGGTGATATGGGTGACTTAGCTGTGTGTGAATTATCCTGTATTTTATATGTTCTCCATACAGATTTTAATATGTCTTTATCTTGAGGTTAGATAGACAAGAGCTGCTGTCTGTTCTAAGTATGAAGGTGACCCTGCTGAAATTTGTTTTCAACGTGACATGATTCTGTTCTGCAAGTTAACATGGTTCCTTGATGTTTAAATATAATGTTAGTAATGTGCTTTGCTTGAAAAAAAAAAACAAAAAAACAAAGGATTGAGCACAATTGGACTCTAAACACACCAGTTTCACAGCCCTGTTCAGAATGGCTGCTTTGACTGTCTTTCCCTCTTAATCCGAATAATCTACCGCAAGCACCGCAAGCAAGCGTCTACCGCAAGCACCGCCCAGAGATGATCTTTGCTCCACCTGTCTTTTCTGCAAGGGGAGAAGACATGAGCATGGCTTTGCATAGGTGGATCCTCAATTATTCATGTAACCCCGATTGTTATGTAATAGTAGGGAGGAAGCACAAAATGAACCTTTTTGAGACTGTTTAACAGAGAGTACAGCAGGTTACTTAACATTTAATTTGTTGTCTAAACTGATATTTATGGGTTTGGGAGGTACTGCAAATATATGGAATCATGCATTATAAGGAGTTTTGTCAAATATATCTCCTTTAAGCAGCTACTGAAGCAGTTTGTGAAATGTCTAAAGCAGTGATAACATGGCAATAAAATTGCACTGAAACATGTTAACATGCTGAATAGCTGAACACTTGGCAGATAATGTAAGACTATGTTACATCATTTATCCATTGGAATAAGATACTTGAAACACTACAGCAGTGAGAAACGAATGTGACTCAGAATGCTCCTCCAGAATATGTGTGGCCCAAAAGGAGAAAACTTCACACATGGATCTTTTATTGATGTTTCATTGTCCAGGATCACAATTTGGTGTATTATACAGCCAAATGATGGAGAAGCAGTGGAAACCTGAATTCATAGCTCATCTTGTAAGTGGAGTGCCAGGAACAATCCTGCTGGTGAGAAACGGCCCTAGCTGAACTTGAAAAGTGAAATGTTGTCTTCATGTGTGTTGGATGGGGAGAAAATTACAGACACAGGGGCCTTTGAATGGGAAATTTCAGCTACATTATGTGATCTATATATTTACTCTGTTGATTTAAATTCAGCTTTTCCTAAATTCAAAAAAGATGGTCAAAACATGTGGATCATAATGAGGTATGTGCAGAGTGAGGCTGCTCTCAATCCATAATACCATCATCAAAAGTTCAATTTGCAGTTTAAAAATGTCTTCACCCACTCAAAAATTAATTTGAATTCCATCCAGACTATGCAGATTTGAAATATTGTAATACCTGTTTCAGCATGGCCATTAAGTTGGTGCAATGCATAAATCACCCCCTGCTTCTTTAGTCATAGATTTGCACCATCATAGGTCTTTATTCCATTATTTAGAACCATGTTTCATTGTCATGTTTGATTTATACTAATGAACCAGCTCACACCAGAGAGAGGGGAGTGTCTGAATGGCCAGAAACACCTCTAATAAAGTGAGAGCGGGCCTTGACAACCTCCTTGATTTTAGATAAAAATTTTAAAAAAGAGATTGACTGAGGAGTGAGCTTCAATGGGGATCTGGTGCTCTGGATTTCAAGGGCATTGTGGTTTGACAGTTTATTCTGATGAACGAAGACACTAAAGGTTTTGTGTGTAGGAATCCCTCATGTTGGCCTGAAGGTACCAAACCAGCTTGGTCATTATCAAAAAGGAGCCAAAGTCAAAGATCAGTAAGATTATTTGCCTGCTAAATCAGTTTTTGTGTCTTTTCACATCCAAGCTCAATTTGTCCCTTGCTGACCCCACAAAAGTTAGTGGGGTGTTGGTCCAGTTGTGGCACAGGTCAGAATACCCATTAAAAAATAAAAATATATCAGTTAAGTTGGCTTGTTCCCGACTATTACTTCAGTTTCCATTGGAAAAGTTATCAAAGGACAAGTGTGAAATAATGAAGGAGGTGAAGGAGCTTATTCTTTTCGCATAACACAGCAGCTTCCAGGTTGTTATCTAACCTGGCATTCCCGGGGTTGATTAATGGGCAATATCCAATAAAAAAATATCGCTTAAACTATCCTATGCGGTTCTGAAAACAAAAGTCAATACAGCAAACTTTGTCTGGAGAGGGTCACTTCCAACATCCCAAGGTCTTTATGAGGTCACTTGGGTCTATTTATTGTAATCAGTATTGAGGAAGGAGTCAATTCATATGAGGGATGAGGATTTACTAATTGATTTTTAAAGTCGGTGGTGAAATGATGGCTATCTGGGGTCAGCACTGTGATTTTAAACCTAAGTAGAAAGTGGGAAAATGCATTGGCTGGAGTTGAATCAGTAGCCTGTCATAAAAATGAAGACTTGATTGAAGAATCTAGGAAATGGAAATTTCCATTACTGTCTTTTTTAAATCCCTCTTCAAAGTGGATTAAACCAAAGGCTCATCATAGGGTCTAATCTGGTGCTTTTCATCAAAAAGGACAGTCCACACCTGTTCTCTTCTGTTCAGAAGAACATTAGGTAGAATTAGCTTTACCTTCATAAAAACGTGCATGCGGCACATATTATTCATGATTCATGGTGTCTAAATGGCTGCTGGGCAAATGAAGGTCCCTATCTTCCCCCTAGTCTTGTCTTTTGTGTCACACTAGAAAAATAAAATGTAAAAAATAAAAGTTAAAAAAAATGTATTGTCTAGCGTGACTTCGAGGAACAAAGAACAAAGCAATTGTTTCGCAATCTTTGCGGAACTTTAGAAAAGATAATCCCTCGCAATTACTTTGACCTGCAGAAGGGAAAGTGAAGTGATGGATGTTCATCATTGGGCTCCTTGACAATGTTGTAAAGCCTGCTTCAGAGTGCTTAAATCAGAGTGCTTAAATCAGAAATCCTTGATTCTTTTCTGCAAATTTCAAAATCACAAAGGTCCCTCATATGATACTCGAGCCTTGTCTATCCTTCTCACGAAGAGATGTGATAGGTATTTACAGGATGTTGATATTATTACACAAGTCCTGCTGAGGTATCTTTGAGCAAGGTAACAAACCCCCAGATGCTCAGACAGCCCTGTGGTGAGCTGTTTTTTTTGTTTGTTTTTTTTCAGCTTTTGGCCTGAGGCTGGAGGACTTTTCTGTGACTGATGCTGAGGCAGCCACGGGTGCAGCACACATCGGTCATTTGGTTTCATGCATTTTTCATGAATAAAGTCCCTTTGAACTGAGTCATAAACTCATTTGGACTCTAGTGATCAGCCCAATTTTCTGTCTATAGTCTGTAAACTTTCCTCTTTGTTGTTTTCTTCACCTTTGCCCTAATTTTAATTATGTTTATATGGAAATAGAAGTTTTAACTTCAAGGTAGCGCCCTGAACTCTGGCTTGTGTTCAACATGAGAACCCATTGAAAGACTTAAAAGTTAAAGTTACCATGGTGACAATGAGGAAGAACTATCAGGTAGACACTCTTGACTGAGGGAGCAAGCTCGCCTTATAATGTATATTTTACTTTTCTTACATGCAGAACAGTCGTGAATAAAGTTGCCCTGACTAATTACAATGTGTGTATAAAAGGTCCATCTGAAGTCTGTATTAAGGCACAAAAGTCAAGACTTTTAATGGGGTTTCAAAAGGTGAATTGGAGTTTGAGGACTCTCTTAAGGTGAAGCTGATAACTCCAGGATCCAAACAGAGACTGAGCTGGGCCAGCAGTGGCTGCAGGCACCATCTAGGAGGACAAAGGCGGAATGAATCCTCCCAAAAATCTCCACAGCCTGTCACAAATAATTCTTCACTGGAAAGTTCATCAGTGTGTTACCACTCCACAATCTGCCCTCGATCAAAGGTGCAACTGCAGGGTAACAGCAACTGAATGAGATGGGAATCAGAAGACAGACGGTCTATCTCCCATCATCAGCCTCCAAACACAACACTGCATTTAAAATAAAAAAGTGGTTGATGTCAATTTTTGTTGTATTCTTTGGCTGGCATTGCATTCATCCAGTTACAGAAAAACAGTTTTTAATATGATGAGCACTGAGAGCCAGACAAATTCATCTTATATGGGTTAAACCAGGTTTAAATAAAAAAAAAAAAATCTGCTGAGAAGCTTTTGTTGTTTTTTTTTTGTGTTCAGTCAAAATGGCTGTTAATGACCTCGTACACATACTATGCTTTATTTAAGGCTTTGGTGGATCTGAAACACAACTGTTTACTATTGAAAAGAGGGGGAAAAAGGGAAAAAAGAAAATCCTAATGCCCCCTCAATCAAAATGGAATGACTAATGCATGTGGAGAGCATGTGTAAATGGTCCATAATAATCCTCCAGTGAGGGTCACGAGTTTTTGCATACAACTGACTCTCAAAATTGGGTTCCATCTTTGTCTGTGCAGCTGAGCAGCCTAAGAGAGTGATATATTCTCTCCATTCCCAAACCTGCCTTTCCTGACTGAGCTTTGCTGATAGTGTGTGTTTCAGTTTCTTTTCTGCCAGTGTGTGTTTCACAGTTTCTTTCCTGCCGGTGTGTCTTTCTTTCGGGAAGTATTTCACACCGTAATGCCCTGCTACAGTAGGAACCAACCAGACACTCGCGGAATTTTGATGAATATCGATACATTTTTTATGGTTCCAACATGCTCTCCCTAGCCCTAACTTTAGGGATGGTTAACACATATGGAGCTCACATTATTTGGACTTAAAATGCATATTGTATTTCTTTGTGTTCCCACTGTGATCTCCTTGGATATTTTCGTCCTGGTACATCTGGTCCTCAAAAAGTACTGTCCTTTGACACCGATCAATTTGTAACAGTAATAATCAGACTATACAGAAAGTAGAGGGCTCCTCCATCTCAAGGCAGACAGCCCTCGAGCTTGAATGCATGGATGTGAACTGTATGAAAAGGTAGCCGCATTTTAGCGTATGTTCACACCGTGCTCCCATTATCTGCTTGAATTCCCTTCTTAATTCTTTCTCACGCACTAGTTCACCAGAGCTAACCAGCCAATCAGGGGGCCGTTGCTCGCAGGCGGCAGCGCCAATTCAGAAAGCTGAACCTGCTAATGACTAATGTGTAGACAATAAGGTAACACTTCACTGCCTACCCCCCCCTTCGAAACACATATGCATATACACATGGCCCAGTGCGCATGTTGGGTTGCTGGTTTCTAGTTCATATCATTGTTTACTCCCGATTTACAGCTGCTGCCTTTATCCGTAACTTCTGAGCCAAAATATCATGGAAATCTCAGCCGGGAAGTAGTTTTGACACGAGACAAACGATCCATCTGCCCCGTGGTATTGAAATAACTTCCCACCTTCCTGTCAACAGACTCACTCGGTTCAGAGTTGATAAGTGGAATGCTTTTTCTGAGTTTAAAATAGGACGTAGTTGTAATCATCAGAGTCACTCAAATGCTGTCCACACCAATAAAATCCAGCTGCACCGGTTCTTTAAAGCTCCTTACATCTAGCTTTGCTGCTCTGTTTCCTTCCCTGGAAGGCATCACATAAGCCCATTTAAGTGCATTGTATGTTTTTTCAGTGCTTAAACATGTTGAAGGACATAATTATTAATTTCAAAGGCAATTCAAGCCATCTCATAGCCACCATCAGCATGGGACCTGATGGGAAGCTAATGTGATAATCTAATAATGGTTATGGAATCAGGAAAAGCTCACTGCTTCTCTTCCTTTTAAGACCTATTTTTTGGTGCCACCAAACTGCACCCTGCTGTTACTTATTTATTTATTTATTTATTTATTTATTTATTTATTTATTTATTTATTTATTTATTTATTTTTCTTTTTTGTCATTTATTTTTTGGGAGTGCACCAAAGGCAGCAAGGCCATTTGGAAGTGCTAGACCCTGATGTTCTGTGTTTGTTTATTTATGTGTTTACTGAAAATCACACACTGAGCTGATTTTAAACAATTATGCCCTTCATTTGGCTACTGTGGGGGGAAAAAAAGAAAAGACCTTTCTTTCTAGGTGCTTAAATGTGTCACTTGGGGTGCTTGGGAAGAATAATGCCTGGGATCCTGATCCAGATTAGAGCGACCTTCGGTCGATGCAGGCCAACGCGGCTGTCTGCCTCTCCAGGCTGGAAGGCTCTTCATCAGCATCGCAAATGTGGCTTCTAACTATGTCTGCTCCTGCGTGCATCTGTGCGTGTTCACGCACACCGTGGCCTCATTTTGCGGCGCCTTTGACTGCATATCGTTGTTGTGGGTGCTTAATGATTTATTAAGGCTGACCACGCTCTTCATTTGACAGAGCTGGAGGATGAGCCACTGTCTTATGCCACGTTCAGCAGAAAAAGAGGAAATTGGGCCTCAATCTGACAACAGAAAGGTGTAGAGTTGAGGATTATAAATGGCATTTCAGTTTTTCAGTTTGCTTCAATTGTCTTCATACTTTCCCTCGCTTTCAGAGTTGCCTGGATTATTGTTTATTATGGTATTATTTGTAGAATGATAAGACAGGATTTATCACAACATCTGCTTATTGGAGTTGATAAACCCCAGAAACAACCTCAAATCATTAAATGAAGCAAGTGAAAATAGTGTGAGCATTATAGTGTTGTTTTCTTATTAAGCAGATAACATGTTTGTTAGCTTGCAACCATTTTTTTGATTAAATAAAAAGAACACCTTGTTGGTGAAACTCATAACTAACTAATAACTAATCAAGTAGCAGATTTGCACGAGCTTGTGATGTCCCATTAATTCAATGCATTTTAGTAGTAAGAACAAAAAAAGGCAAATACAGTTATTATTTGGGTACCTGAGTGTGGGCTTGCTTGCAGTTCCAAAAATATGCAAAGAAAAATGAGAAAATACAGCAAAAATAGCAAATACCAGAAAAACTCTTGGGTTTTTTTTTTGTAAAAGGCTACATGAAAAGAATATGGAGAAACAGACTCTGGACTTCAGAGGGAGATTATGTGATAAAGAGGTGGAACCTCTGCATAAAATCCCTCCCTTTGATATCAGCCCACCACTGCTGGCAGACGACTCAGATGAAACCAGAAATCAAGTGGTGATGGGGAGGCATCGGCCACATGTGTCTGCTGCATCGAGAGACCAACAGGATGGACTGGCTGAGTAAATTACATGAGAATTTCATACTGGGCCATTATGCAGCTCCACCTCCACGTGGGCTTCTTGCAGCTCACGTTTTCGTTTTTTTTTTCTGTTCCAGCATAAACCCCGCCACGGCCGCTGCAAGCTGAGCAGGGTAACACAACAAAAGGCGTGTTGATAAAGATGCACTGGTGCGTGCAAATTCGGTGACATTCTTGAGGTTTGACGGCCGGGCCTCTCGGAGCAAAACCGGCAGGCACCGAGCAGAGGGGAGAAGAGGTTGGGGGACGTTTCTGCCAACTGATACCCGCTACGTTATTTATTCAAAAGTTGTTGGTATGGTTCCTCACAGTGGCCTTGAAGGAGCTGCAACGGTCAGGCTGTTCTCTCTGCTGCGCATGTCTCTGTTCTGCAGCGCGGTGCATGAAGCAGCCCCAGAACCAACCTATCACACAACGCCATTTAAGGACGTGGTTAAAGCACCGCATGTGTGTCATCGCAATAAACGATGTTGGGTACACCTGAGAGAGAGAGAGAGAGAGAGAGAGAGAGGTGATGCGCCTTGGTATGTGAAAGTTGATGTTAGCACCTGAGGTGTTCACTGAAACTCTCTTCTATTTATTCTGCAGCTCTTTGTGCTGCCTGTTGCACTGATTGGTATCGTTCTGAGCTGAGCTCCAAATCCCTGAGCGCTTTCTCACTAAACTGTTACTTCAAAACAACTTGAGCCGGCACTTCTGACTTGCTTCATTCGCACCTGCGTTCTTGGCTCCCCCCCCAAAAAAAAACGAATCTTGCTGTGAATATTCCACTGGGGTGCATGTGTGATGCTGGGTGACACCACGACACCACAGTCGCACATGCTGTACACGCGTACATGTCAGCTGACCATAAAGAGGCACTATGGATAGATATTTACTCCAAAAAGACAGACAAAAACTACACAGTTGGGGAGCGTGCAGACTGTCAAGGCCCGCTGTCAAGCCCTGACTGAAACTGAAAAGCACAAAGCTATTAACCAGCTGAGAGGCTGGATATCAAGTCTCGCACCCATCTTGAACTGGAGCGCCGAAAGTCGGGTTTGATGGAAGTCCAGCTGCAAACCAGGTGATATCACAGCTTATCTGGCAACATACATGGTGTTGACATCTTTGAAGGGGATATGTCAACACGAAAGCCAGGAGGCCAATTAGTGTATGAAAGCTGTTGCACACGAGGTCCTCTTAATCCCAGCGCAAGCCCCCCCTGTTTCTCTCAGATACCCCTTCTCCCTTGTGATCCCCCGCGCCAAACGTTTTTCATCAGCACTCTCATTAAACAGGTACGTATCCGCTAACACTTACCGAGAAAAGAAAAAGTTTCCATGACTGCTGCTGTGACAACATTGAAGCTGTCAGCCCTTAAGCTTGCAACAATGGTTGAAAGAGAAATGAAATTATGCAGCTGTCATTTGTGGGAGAAAAGGGAGTTCAGAAGATGACAAGCACTGTTCCATATTCATGGACTACTGCGGGAGCGGGGTGGGGGCGGGCGCACAGTTTACCTCATGGTTTTGAGGATTAAGCCGCGACTTCATTAAACTCCTTCCTTGACGCGCTCGCGCACCGGTGAAGCCCGCGCCACCAAACCTGACAGGAGCTCCGGCCATGCGCCCCAAACGTTCCGGGTCTGCGGGGAGTCATCGCATCCCAGCTCGTTGCTTCTTGAAGTATTGACATAATTCACATGCTTCGGTGGAAGATAAAAATGATCAGTGAGAACAATAGAAGGGGGCCGTTCCACTGCTTTATTTGCGCGGTTTAGTCCACCCTCAACCTGGGTGCAGCCCTGCTTGTGCAAAATGAGAAAACAGCTATCTTGAGGAGTTTTGTCAGCTTTTATGATCCAAAATGTATTCAGATTTAATAGAAAATAATCACACTGTTCCAAATATTGCCTTTGTCCAACCATCTGTGTCTTTTCTCTGGATGCAACTTTTCAGTGCCAGACTTGTGCAAAATGGGGACGGTATAAGTGTTGCTCATTATTACTGAGCATTGGAAAAGTGCTGCAGACCAAATATATTACACATTTAACTGGGCTACCAGGGCAGCATTGGTTTGAAGTGGACTCAGATTCCCCCCAAAAGTTTCTGTGCAACGGAAAGTTCATTTTTCACGCTTGGCCTTTAATCCTCGTACTCCGAGGAGAGTCGTTGCTGATTGGATTGAATTTAACCCCGCTGGTTGACAGTTGCATTAATCCTCAGCAATCGTGTTTAGCAAAATGGACTTGTTTTCAATAGAGGGTGAAACAGGACTCCACAATCTCTTACAGACTTAAGGTCACTCTGTAATAAATGGAAATTTTAGTTTGGCGCTGATATTCTTTGCTGGTTAATTTGCATCCACATCACAGTGGTCATGTGATCACGGTGGTCATGTGACCATGTTGGTTGGTGATGGGAGCCTTTAAACCAAACACACACCAGCATTTCAGCTTGGTAGACCCTGAAAGACCAACATGTCATCAACATGCCTTTACAGAGTCGGACTACATCCCTCTGGTTCTTTTGGGGTTACGTTTTAAGGGTTTTTTTCTGTTTGTGATCTCTAACTCCTGAAACATAAAATCCATTCGCAAAAGCCAATTACCAGACTGAAAAAGAAACATAATTGTGGAAGGTGTGAAGTGGTGATTCTAAATTGTCCATAGGTGTGAGTGTGAGTGTGATTGGTTGTTTGTCTACATGTGTCAGCCCTGAGACTGAATGGTGACCAGTCCAGGGTGGACCCCACCTATGTCCAGTGGCAGCTGGGATAGGCTCCAGTCCCCCCATGACCCTCTGTGGAGGGCTAAACGGTAAATAATGGTTGGATGGACTTATTTCTGTTGCAGATGGACTTTTTTTTATCAGAGTTACGCGTTCTGCTTGGAAATAAACTTGGCAAATGTTTACACTACATAAAATCACAGTTTCTTTCCTCAAGGTCACATATCATCTGTAATATCAAAAAGTTGATATCATGTGAAAGCGGTAGGGATATATGTATTTACATATTGCTGTCTATATGCTTGTAAAGTCTTTTCTAAAAACGGTTCCTGTCACTCTGTGAATGTATCTTTCACGCTCATGTGGCATGGGACCCCTCGGCTCTTCTAAAATAAATTTGTGAAAGCTTTCAGCCCATTTCAGCAGGAACCTTCAGAAGAGCTTCTCATCCTGATTCAGTTCCCAGATGCCTATTTACATTAAAGTTTTTAAATGTTCCAACTGCGTTGACTCCTCTCCTCCCCCATTTCTGGTTCTCGCTGACAACATTCCAGCCTTGATTTTGTTCAAACTGTTTCATTTTATGTTATGTATGTAGATTGACCACACTGTAGGACCTTGAGCTTTTCAAGGCGGCTTGCTCTTTTTCTTCTCTATCCTTGTAACAGAACAGCTCCACAGAGCACATACTATACTGTACTCTATAGGCTATATAGGCTACGTGTTAATTTGATTATTTGGAATTTCAATGCTGGGGATTCCATCCTTCACTTTAGCTTCAGGCACTCAGCCTTGTAATTCCTCTCTCACTTCCAGCCCGAAGGAGACCAAATCCTCTTGGAATTGTCCCTGTAAATGGTGTGTTTTGAGATGTGACTGGAAGGGAGAGGGGAGCGAGGTGTCATTGCTTTGGTGTCTTTAAAAAAAAACAATAAAAACCTAGTCTAACATATTTGTATTCAAAGAAAGCCTTTTTCAGACTCTTATCCATGCCATAAACGATGAGCCCATGTGTACTTGTGAAAATTACAAAACAATTTCAGCCTCTAAGAAGCCATCTCGCCATCTTTTAAGTTTCTTACCATTATTATAGCCAGACAAAAGAACGCTGCTTCTGAACAATGTTGGAGATCTGAACTGGTTTCGAGTGGGTTCCGTCCCAAGTTCATTCAGTCCAAACCTGGAAAGCTTTGCTTTAGCATCAGTAATGAGTGAAATCAGCCTCATCGACTCAACAACGGCTTCCACTGAGTGTCCTCAGGAGTCTGCCTCCAGATCACTAGAGCAACAGATTCCTCAAGTGATCTTAACAGTGATAATCACCGAAAAGCCACTTCTGTTTGTTGTTGTATATCGGCCCCCTGCTGGGCCACATTCAGAGTTCCTATCTGAGTTCTCTGACTTCTTATCTGACTTGGTCCTTAGAGCAGACAAAGTCATTATCATTGGAGACTTTAACATCCATGTAGAAATTGTAAATGACAGCCTTAGAAATGGCTTCATTTCATTACTTGAGTCAGTTGGGTTCCTCCAGCAGATAAACCAACCAACTCATACCTTCAACCACACCCTAGATCTAGTTCTGACTTATGGTATTGAGGTAGAACATGTGTCAGTGTTTCCTAAGGATTCTTCTATGCTCAGAGCACAGTCTTACTATAGCAGATGTCTTTCAGATAATGCTGTAGCTAAATTTAAGGAAGCAATCCCTGGCCTAATCCCAGGACCACTGTATGTTTCCCCAGGGATCAATCATTATAATCTTAGCCCTGCAGAGGTTGACTCTATTGCTGAAGGTGCAGCAGCCTCGCTGAGAATCACGCTTGATTCTGTTGCCCCCCTGAAAAAGAAAACAGTAAATCAGAGGAGGTGTGCCCCCTGGTATAATTCACATATCAGGACCCTCAAGCAGAAAGTGCGGAGACTGGAAAGGAAGTGGCATTCCTGTAAAATAGACGGCTATCATGTAGCCTGGAAAGACTGTCTATTAGTTTACAAAAAGGCCCTTCGCAAGGCTAGAACAGCCTATTTTTCTTCTTTAATTGAGGAAAATAGTTTCCTTTTCAGCACCGTGGCCAAATTAACTCAGAGTCACACTGCTTTGGACCCAGGTATCCCTTCCTCCCTTATTGGTGAAGACTTCATGAGCTTCTTCACTCATAAAGTTCTAGCCATTAGAGAGAAAGCTAAGCAGGCCATCCCAACATCTGGACTATCACCAGATGTGCTGACCGTGGGAACATACTCGAATGAGCCCTTAAACTCCTTCAGCCATATATATTTTTCTGAGGCGTCTTTGCTGATTCAGAAATCCAAGACCACCACGTGTCTTTTAGATCCCATCCCAACACACCTGTTGAAGGATGTTCTACCATTGATAGGTAGTCCTATCCTGGACCAGATCAATTCTTCCTTAGTAACAGGTTATGTACCCCGGTCCTACAAGGTGGCAGTGATTAAGCCGTTGCTTAAAAAAACCATCACTGGATCCTGACGTGTTAGCAAATTATAGGCCGATATCCAACCTTCCTTTCATTTCTAAAATTCTTGAGAAGGTGGTTTACTCAGTTACTGGAGCACCTGCAGAGGAACAGTCTGTTTGAGATGTTTCAGTCAGGCTTTAGAGCTCACCACAGTACAGAAACAGCACTTCTTAAAGTTACCAATGATCTTCTTATAGCTTCAGATCATGGACTGGTCTCTATGCTGGTTCTGCTGGACCTCAGTGCTGCTTTTGATACAGTTGATCACAGCATCCTGTTACAGAGACTGGAACACGTGGTTGGGATTAAAGGGACAACACTAGACTGGTTTAGATCATATTTATCCGATAGATACCAGTTTGCTCGTGTACATGGTGTTCCCTCTTCATACAGTAGGGTTAGCCATGGACTCCCTCAAGGTTCTGTACTTGGACTGATCCTCTTCACTCTGTACATGATTCCCTTAGGGAACATTATTCGGCAGCATGGGATAAATTTTCATTGTTATGCTGATGACACCCAGCTTTATTTATCCATGAAACCAGAGGAGACAGAGAAGTTAGTGAAGCTCCAGACCTGTCTTAAGGACATAAAGTCCTGGATGTCTTCAAACTTCCTCCTCCTCAACCCAGGAAAAACTGAGGTCATAGTGTTTTGTCCTGAACCTCTAAGGGATAGGTTAGATCACATTATCACTCTAGATGGTATCTCCTTAGAATCTAGTCTCTCTGTGAGGAATCTAGGAGTAACTTTTGATCAGAATCTCTCCTTTAACTCACACATCAAATTGGTGTGTAGAAGTGCCTTTTTTTCATCTGAGGAACATCAGAAAGATCAGGAAGATATTATTGCAGCATGATGCTGAAAAGTGAATTCATGCCTTTGTTACTTCCAGGCTGGACTATTGTAATTCTTTACTATCAGGGTGCCCAAACAACTCTTTAAGAAGTCTTCAGCTGATCCAAAATGCTGCAGCCAGAGTTCTGACAGGTATTGACAAAAGAGATCACATAACTCCTGTACTGGCGTCTCTTCATTGGCTTCCCATTAAATTCAGATTAATTTTTAAAACCCTCCTCTTGACCTACAAGGTCCTCAGAGGCCTAGCTCCATCCTACCTGGAGGAGCTAGTGATACCTTATCAGCCCAATAGACCGCTCCGCTCTCAGAACGCTGGTCTACTTGTGGTTCCCAGAGTCTTTGGGAGTAGATTGGGGGGCCAAGCATTTAGCGACCAGGCCCCCCTGCTATGGAATCAGCTCCCTTTCCAGGTACGGGAGGCTGACTCCATCGCTACTTTTAAGACCAGACTTAAAACCTACCTCTTTGAAAAAGCTTATTGTTATTTATTCTGTAGTTTCCAGTTACTATCATAGACGGACAAATTATCATACTTAGGGGGTCGTCTAATCATTAGGTTAAGATACTAGTTATGCTGCTATAGGCCAAGGCTGCAGAAACATGATCACCTGACAGGCCTCTGTCACCACACTGGTGATGGTTTCCTCTCCTCTCCTTTCCTCCTCCTCATCGAGCAGACTAGTTATGCAGATTCCTGTGTAGTTTTTCTGCCCCCCCCCAATTTATTTATTTACAGGTGTCGCCGTCTTCGGAACTGCATGACGACATCTGGCCCGCTGACCTGTTGTATATTGTATTTTTGTATCTTTGTGTGTGTTTCTGTGTTCTGTGCCTCTCCTCTTCTCTCGTCTCCCTCTTCTTCCTCTCCTCTCCTCTCCTCTCCTCTCTCTCTACCCAGCCGGCCATCATCAGGAAGGTCCCCCTACATGACCCTGGTCCTGCTCAAGGTTTCTTCCTGTTAAAGGGGAGTTTTTCATTGCCACTGTTGCTTGTCTGGGGTTAGGCCCTGAGATTCGGTAAAGCGCCTTGAAACAATTTTGATCGTATAAGACGCTATATAAATAAAGTTTGATTGAATGATTGATTGGTTTACCATAATTCAGTCTCCATCACCGATCCATCAGCCGGGGCTGCAGGAGCTTCCTGGCACTCCGGGCCAAGCTGAAAGACCCACAGCAACCTTTAACCTTGTTAGACGGGTGCGTTTCGCTTTTGATGTAAATCACCAGTGCACTATCAAATGAAAGAGGAAATGAAAAACGCAGATGTCAATTATAATCAGACCATCGTCGCCCTCTCTGGGAGCGGCTTTGAAGTCTTCTGTCGGGGATGAGAATATTTTTATTCTCCCTCTGACGTCAAAAAACCCGACGTCACAAAGCTAGAGCAAGAATCTGTTTAAGGTAGAAGTATCGTGCCACCAGGTACCAATGGTAGGATTACATTTACTGAACTGTGTGTGTGGGGAGGGGGGGGGGGTTCACAATCATACTAGCTTCATCGTTTTCAGTGTCCCAGCTGATTCCTTCTGAATGCTTTTGGTAAAGGCCAATTCAACACACTGAAGTAAGCCCCCTTTAGTGTTTGATTAATTTGACTAAAAGAATGTAAGATCCATCAAGAGATCAGCATGTGTCAGTGAGATCACAGTGCAAGTGTGGCGCTTCAGTTGCTGCTGACATCGATGGGAGCGGATCTGTAAATGCTGCCTGTTTCCCAGGCAGAAGCCCCAGACGTCTGAGCCGAGACAACATGATGATGGACGGGCCTCAGCGGCAGATTGTTATATTTAGTTTCTCCCGAGGTCAGCCATGTCGAGGCATTCTCAATAAGCACCTATGAAAAAAAAAACATAGGTGATGAACTCATCAGATGTCCAGACACTGTGATAACACTAAAAGGCTTTACACTGAATTTGAGATATTTGGTATCGGCGCTTCAAGTTGAATTCGCAATGATATTGATTTGTTTTTTGTTATTTTCTTCTTCTGGGGAAATTCCAAACAGAAATGAGTGCCTAATCCAGGGAGATTTGAAAGGGCCAGTGGTTCACAATATTACATCTCATATATGAGAGGAGACACATTTTTGTGAAAGCTAAAGCTTTCTGCCCACCAATCTCATCCAAATACATCATCCAGAAATGGAGAGGATCGGAAACAATTGCGGGGCATTCAGAAATGTCACTATCCCCTCCAATACTGCACATTATGCACAGTTTTTAGCATTTTTTCCACACCATTGACTACCATTTACTACAGGAAAA
Source organism: Lagocephalus sceleratus (assembly GCA_911728415.1). Lineage (NCBI taxonomy): Eukaryota > Metazoa > Chordata > Actinopteri > Tetraodontiformes > Tetraodontidae > Lagocephalus > Lagocephalus sceleratus. Next base: position 1,084,364 of record CAJVRN010000237.1, on the reverse strand, counting down.
AATGTGACATGACTTGGCAATAAAATTTCTATTTAATCCTTAATTAATAATTTTTCAGAGAAATTCACACTTTCTGTTGTCGTCTCAAGGAAGCAAGACAAAATAACTCTAAGAGTTGCTAAAGCAAGAAATTAATGGAAATTTATTTTAACCCGGCCACGTTATTAATCTTTTTATTATTAATGACAGGATTTCATTCACCATTTTACATCCTGACCCATCATCTTGATTCTTTCAAGATCAAAGGCAGAAACTCATCCCTCAGTCACTTTACCAGTCAGTGCACATTCATCACATCTGTATATGAACGCCACCGCAAACAGAACACAGCTTTTATTCTTTCTCCCAGAGCTCATTCGGCCTTTTCTTTGCTTGTCAGACAACCACAAAATGACCCTGAGAGAAGGGACACTAATTGAATAAGAAGATTTTCCAATGAGCTGTTGCTGAAACACGGGGCTCGGGTGGAGAGCGACCCTGTGGCCGTTCCCTCGAGAGCAGGATGTGATCCTTCACTCGCCTTACAGGTCAGAGAGATTGTGAAGACTCAGCTGAGTGACGTCTCCCCATTAAGATTACAGTCAAGGAGCTGGCAAAATTAAAGGTTGAAAAGACGTTTGTGAAAGTTGGGAGAGGCGAAGTTCTCTGAATCTCTCTGCATCCAGGAGTTGATAATGGCCTTATTTTAACACTTGCTTTAACTAGTCCCTTCTGGTTCTGAGGTGGCCAGTTATCCCAGTTATCCCAGTGATCTGTAACACACGCAGACTCTAATAAAGGATTAAAGGATTTATGGTGGAGTTGGTTTGCAGCAGCTTCAGACGACCTCACCAGTTCCTATGGGATGATGTTAATCCCATAGGAATTATCTGGATTTTGGAGGACGGGTTTACGGTCAGGTCAACTTTCTTGGATAGGTGGGGGGGGCGGGCAATCTAGTGATTGATTGCCCCCAGACTGCCAACTTGACGATGTCGCCTTTGCGGGTCCAAGTTGTGCGGATGGCACCAAACACCATCTCGATGTTATCACTGCCCACACGAAATAGAAGCCCCGTTGACCTCGGTGGGGTGTTTCAGACCCGGTTCCACCTCCCCCAGATGACAGAAACGTCCAGCTTCACTCAGCCTTCCCCATCGGTGCTTCTGTGGGTACATGCGCATCCTTCTACGTATACCCTGGTGGGTTAAAGGGCAACCAGCAGACGTTTGACATAAATCAGGCAAGGCAGTGGATTAAACTGGTGCTTAAATGTGTCAGTTAGCTTTTGATAAAATTTCTCTTTGGGTGTTTTGTGTTTTTTTTTTTTGTCTTTTCCAGTCAGACCAAGGCAAAAAAAAAAATCCATTTCATATGCTTCTTACATGAGACTCGGAGAGCTTTAGCTCTGGTGTTGAGTTCTGAACTTATTGCTCGGAATTACAGCAGCTTCAAAATTATTTTCCCGCTTCATCCAAACCTCCTCTGTCTGAACCAGAGCGAAATTAGAACATCCACCTCGAGCCCTTTCAGTCTTCCACCGACCCAGTTGGTATCTAAAGGTCACGCGACATTTACGCCGCTTTCGTCCACAATATGGGTCGCTTAGCATTTATCTTAGGAGTCGGCACACACAGTTGCGACGGTGATACTCTTAACTCATAGGGATTTAAATGCAATCAGATTTTTGAGCTCGGCCTGTTCATTTGGCTCATTCTGCTTGATACCTAGAGTGCTTGTTTAGGGTAATTTGGCCACTCAGCCCTCAAAAAGACCCATGTGAATGATGTGACCCCCCCCCAGTGCTGGAGGCTCCTCTGACATCAGCAGAATGGTGCAACATCAGCAAGCATGCACACACACACTTCAGCAAAGTGTGTGTGAACGGGGCCTGTTCTCTCTCTCTAAAGCCACGTGTTCCTCTGGCTTCCTGAACATGTAAATAGAGATTCATTGATCTACCTTAACGTCATTTGTGAAGTTGTAAGGGCAGTTTTCAGTTTCTCAAAGTTTACAAAATATATATATTTAAGGCCTCTTCCAACGCTCCACGGCTCTTGTTTGTCCTCTAGTGGTAAGAGAGCGCAAAATGCCTGCGTGTGTGTAAATTCTTTAATCCTGGAGTTAATTTTAAAATATTCTGTTTTGTCCTTATCTACTAATCAAGTGGGCTGTTCCTGGCAGAGATAGATAATTTGAATTAAACTCTGATCAGGTATTTCTGCTGACATTTTTACTTGCTGGAGTGACATTTGATGCGGTTTTGCTTCGAACGCGGTCTTGCAATCACAGGAGACAAAGTAGCAGGAGTCGAGCATTTTAAATCTTTGGTCAACCAAAAGGGATGCCGAGGATGATGACGATGAATATGCACCCGCGGTGGCTGCATGTGCAACCTTATGAACACTAGATGGGGGTACGAGATCGTTAAGTTATGGTGCGTTCATGGCCCCAGCTTTGATGACGTAAACCTTGCTCTCATGTATAGTTTGTTTACAGCAAGATGAGTCCTTGTGACTTGTGGGATGCAGGTTGAGCAAAGTCTTACGAGAACGGAGTGTATTTCATTTAATGTCATGATCCTAAATGTTTCTGATCTAAGCTATTTGTGTTTCATCTCTTTATTGTCTAAATTTGGCTATTGATCCCGCACATCAAAATTCATATGCAAGCATTTTGTCACAAAAACGTTAAATAAACATTTTTATTACTTTGATCTGTTAATTCCAAGAACTAATTCAATGTTACATGAGGAGGAGTGCACAGTCCTCAGTCGTTAATATAAATTAACTTAATTATGACATAAACTCAAATTGTTGGAAATTTCCCAGCACTGACTCAAAGTTGGACTCAAATATGAATGAAAATAAGGACAAAATCACTATTCAATCATAGTTTATTTTCAATATACATTTCATTTTAAAAATATAAATTCTAAAAGAAACCATTTCACCAGTACTATATTCACATAAAGTTAATAATTAAAAAAAAAAAAAGGTTTGCATCAATATTCTAAAAGGACCAGCTTTTTCCTCTGTGTGTGTCTCCTCACACAGATGTGTGAAATACGGCGGCAAACACAGATGTGAATAATTCTTTCATCTGAACTGAAACATCTTCTGATTCACGTCTATTACAATTTGTACATTTTGAATTCTATGAACCGGAACGAGCGGTTCAGCCTCATTTCAACAGATAATGTCACCATATGCAGCAGATCCTATGTCTTAACACCTCCATTCACAGGTCAGAGGACACAGAGAGCTACTGTTGCTGGTGAGGAAACCGAACTCTCAATAAAATTCATTAAATAATGGTTAAAGCTAAATTTAAGCCAGGATCCTTCAAAACTTCAAAAAGTCTGACAGCAGGAGTATTCAACAGCTTTAGAATGAGATAATCAGTTCAAGCTTTTTCTTCTTTAAGGTATTAGTTACAGAAAATACAGTTTTATTCAATTGCTTTCATTTTATTGACCTGCATAAGAGTGAGGACAGTGATTTTTACCACTTTAGTGTCCGTGCACGTGAGTGCAAGTTAAGTTAAAATAAAACAGAATTTGAGGCAAAAGTCTTTTTTCTTTCTCCATATTCAGTTTGAATTTCAGTCCAGTGTCATAAGCCACTTAGGTATCGCACATTTGTGCAGAACAGGCAATTCTGACATGTGCTCCTGCTTAATGTTTGGCGGAAATATATAGATATATATATGGATGATTAACATAATTCTAGACTCTTTCCTATCAACAAAAAAGACAAATGACCATATACACAAGCAAACAATTAAAAAAAAAGTTAAAGAAATGTTTGATTTAATTTAAACAAATAAAATCTTTGAAGTGAACACAAACAATCCAGGAAATTAATACGTGAGCGATCAAAACTTCATGAAAAAGTGAAAATAAAAAGCATTTACTTTATCTGCACATCCAAATATGCACAAAATTAAGGGTTAATTAACTTATACAGGCTATTCAAACACACTTCCTCCACACTATGATACAGCAAATCTCTAGAGAGGAGATATCAAACCCCGTGATGCTTCAAAACCCAACATTTGTTCAGTAAAAGCATTTGATCTAAGACGAGAGGTAGAGCTATAGAAACACAGTTTTCCTGCTACAGGAAAATACATTATAAAAAGAGCAGGTTCCGTGTGTGTCAGAGAGAATGGCAGCATCATTCAGTGTTACGTGGGATGAGTTGCATAGAAGGAGTTACGATTATGATGGAAAACGGCAGAAAAACACCAATTGTGAGGAAAGAAAGACAGCATTGGTGTTAGAAATGGAATCTTGTCTTCAAACCCATGTTTTCCCTTTTTGTGTAGCACTCTTCAAACTCTAAAGGAAAAGAATTAAGAAAAAAAAAGAGGTGGAACCAGATCCTTGCTGGTGGATTCCCCTGGCTATGGATTTTAAAGAGATGTTTCGGACCCTCGGTTCTTCCAGTAGAAGGAGTTATCGTCGTCAGGGTCCATGTCTATTCTAATCTGAGGCACAGACTTCAACGGACTCATCTCAGGGCTGAAAACACAAACGCAGCAGTCGTTACTTTGAGATTCCTACCAAAATCTCATCAGACGTGTTGATGTGTTTAACACTGGGTCTGCTCTCAGACGCAGCCCAGGCTCAGTATTTTTCATTTGAAGTGCTCGATTTTGACAGTTAATCATTTTTCTTTCAGATTTTCTTTTGCTTGTGCTTTTGAAACTTCATACTGTAGAATTCTCGATTTAACAGATTTAATCTTTTTTTCTTTAATTTTTTTAAATGACAGCAACACTGGATTTTGTGCAATTATATTGCAAAAAGCATTATAATTGCAAAAAAATTGGAAAATGCAAATTGGAGAATGCACTGCAACCCTGTTTGGGTCCATCACCCTCGATCATGCGTTGGTGGGTTCTGAGGTCAGCTGAGCCCAAAGCAATTTGGCTCCAGTCTTAGTGAGAACAGGATTAGTTTTAGAGAGGGTGGGGGCGGCGTAATGTCATCACCACCAGATTCATGCGCGAGCCACGGAGCACCCAGGTCTCAAAATCTTCAAAGAACTCCGGGAGCAAGCTTCCCGACCTTTGTTTAAACAGAGACGAGCCCTTCTGTCTGCACCATGACTAGACTTAAGTCACGGCTGAAGCCAGGCGGTGGGTCTGCCGAGAGCCCCCCCCCAAAGGAGCAGCTCCAGGAATAAACCTCCAGGGCTGCATCGCGGACATGTCGTGATAGCCGCCTTTTTTCACACGTTGCATCCAACACTAATCCCCCTTCGTCAGTACTGTTCCATCATCGTGGCCCAGATGGAGTAATTGAGGAAAAATGAGACCGTGTGTGTTTCTTTGTGTGTGTGTGTACAAGCCTGTGATTGGGGGTGGGGGGGTGGTGTCCAGTATGATGTGCAAGCATAATCTCATCTCCGGCGCAATAATCACAATAATCGTAAAGATTTCTTGGCTTTTTTCGTCTATTTGAGACTGATTTCCTTCCTTCAAGATCAGATTGGACAAAACGTGGGTTGCTTGGCTTGTTTTAGATTAACTCTTAATCTCCATGTCACTTTAATTAATGTTAAATATAAAATTTCTAAGTTTGAATAGTCAACAGTTATGGAGTACATCTTACCGATTTTCCATCATTGTGGCATATTTATCATAGTTTAGTCTTTCGCTTATGCTGAAAATGAGGATTAAATTATGTTGTTTTTGTAATCTAACAAGTGAAATCTTAAACGAATATGTGTAGGACAAATTAAGTGAAATAGGTACAGAGGAAGATGTTTTCTAGCTGCCATCAAGGTTATAGTTTTTAGAAACAGTCCAAATTAATGAGAGTTATGGCCGAAAACATGCTTCAAGTGGAGGAAATGCATTTATGGGGTCAGTCCGTCAATTAGCCTCTCTAACCTTTAAAGTTCAGAGGACTCTTATTCTGTATGTTAGCCACTTAGCTCGGCCTGCGGCATTTGGCGACCTTCAAGAGTGCGTCCCAAAAATAAAATAATAAAAAAATATATATATATATATCATACAAACATGATCCAACCCTTCGGGGCAATCTGGCTGTCGTTCACGCATGTGTGCTCGCATCTCACCTGGACAAATAGTTGGCCTGGTAGTAGCGCAGCTGTTCAGCACGATGTGTGTCGTTCAAGGAACGATGGGGACTTGTCTCCTGCAGGAAAATAATAAAAAAAAAAAAAGATGATTACAGATTACGGATCATTTGTTACAGATTAAGTCCAGATAGATGATCAGAGGATGCCTTATCTATTCAAACTCCAATATGAAGTTAATGCTTCACAAAAATATTGACATTTTGTGCAGCACAGTTGAAAAAAAAAAAAAAAAAGAGTCTTTTGAGAAAAGCAAGAAAGCTGAAAAAGTTAGACCAGAGTCGGAAAAGACGAATACAAATTAATGTCTTCATCCAAGCATGCAAGAGAAGGAAATGTTAATCCGTGCATTTTTTTTTTTTTTCAGGAGATGAGAACCAAAGAGAGAATGGACAGTAAAGGAAGTCATGCAGCGAGGGTTCTGCAGAGGGCGGGAAAAACAGCATCCAGACAGGGCGTCGTTTCCTCCGGAGCCGCAGGTACGTTTGATCTACTCACTGTCAGAGGCCTTATCGCCTAAGAAGGGCTCCTGCTCCATCATGTCCATGGGGATTTTAATGCTGGGAACATTCTCATTGTAATGATTGTCAGACTGTTGGAGAGAGGAGACACACATCCTCAGACTGAACCTCCTACTGTTGCATCAGCATTCGCGCGCTCGTCGTGCTGCATGGCACCGGCTGCGTCGGAGGGATAAACAGCGCGGCTCACCAATCAGCCCATCATCCCGTGAAGGAGGATGAACACTTGGGGAAAATGTTAATAAAACGGAAATAGGAATGAAGGGATCTCGCCTTGCTTATGGTTGTGCTCATTAACGGGAAGGAAGGACTTAAAAAAACCAAGTCCACGTGATGTCATCCAGGAGAGACATCTTCAAGTGGTTCATGCTGTTGCAAACACAACTGAAGGTTGAGAGTGGGGCTGGGGGCTGGGGCTGGGGGCTGGGGGGGGGGGGGGTGAGATGAGTAGAACTGTGAAGAGCAGATGGAAAGGAAAGCCTTACGTCTTCCACGTCGCTGCCTATGCTGCTCCGTTTCTTCTTCTCGTCCTCCTTCTTCTTCTTGTCCTTCTCTGGAATGACGTCATCCAGGAAGCTGAGGTCGTGCTGGGAGAACATGTAGTCCATGGCTTTTCTGACTGCCACCAGAGCCAGGATCTAAAAAAAAAAAAAGACAGGAGAGGACATTAGTTTCATATCTACACCGTGCAACTGTGTTACGCAATAAACCCACCTGCCATGTTTTTCATTTAACCGTAATTCAAATTTGTACCATCTTAATTTAGCAGCTTTTAATCGTTCCTCACCATGACAGGGAAGATGATGGCAGCTACAGTGGACTTGAGGATCCACAGCAGAGCCAAGCAGAGGATCTGGATGAAGGTGAAAAGGTGGACCTTCCTCAGGGGAACGTGTCGCAGGTAAATCAGGTCGGGCTGATGTTTTGCGGGCATCAGAAGCAGCTTAAGACGATCCATAAACTGCAGAAAAATGACAGAAAAATAGAACACACAGCGGGTGGGTGGGTTTATACAGGATACAGATTGCATGAGGACCCATTTTATGGTTAGAAAGAAAATATTTGAAAGAAAATCTGAAATAACGCATGCCATTTACCTGCACTCCATTGAGGGAGGCCACTCCCATGTACAGAAAGACTCCATATAGAACAGGCATTGGAATGAACTATATAAGAAGATTAATGTCAAACACACGAATGGCTTTGAAATAAACACACTGCTTAGCATATTATCTTAAATGTGGAATTGTTATAGTGAATAAGCACAATCCTTTAGTAAGTTAAATCAGTGAATTATTGCATAATGTATTGAACAATGGCACAAATGTGATGAGATACCTTTAAAATAGGAGACATTAACACAGACAGCCCAGTCAGGATGAACACAAACACACCCGTGACCCTCTGCTCTCTGGAAAAACAAGTGGGGAGAAAAGCAAAACTTAAATACCCGTTATTAAGAAAGATGACTAAATTTGAGTGTTGATTGAAGGATGTTTAGACATCATTCAGCTCAGTCAACTTCATCGTCTGTAAGATGTTCAGAGTTAGAATAAATGGTGCTGAGACAAGACAAGTCTCCAAGTTGTTGGTTCAGCTTACAGCTGACACATCAAGCCCCTCTGTGGGGTGGTGAGAAGAAGACAGGAGAGCCAAAGAACGGAAATACGAAAAAAAAAAAAAAAAAACTGAACAAAACGAGTAAAATCAGTCTGTCAGGCTGTTTTTTTTGGTTTTTTTTTTTAAAAAAACACCGCAATCTCACCTCACTCCCAAGAATTTGGGCTGCTCCCCGGGAGCCGACGTCTCCGTCTCCATCTTCAGACTGTCGATGTGCGCGATGGAGATGACGGTGGCGGCCACGTACCAGGGCAGACCCATGAAGGAGCACACCACCAGGAGGACAGCCACCCAGAACAGGTCCAGGTGGTAACCCGCCCCTTTCTGCCACACACACACACACACACACACACACACATACACGCACGCACGCACAGAGGCAGAAGAGTCACTGAAATTACGCAACGCTGCTCAAGAATCTTCGAGCGATCCGTCTCTCACCCCGGCGAGAAGAATGCCGCTGCTATGTAACGAAAGTGTGAAAGCAAAGTGAGCGTACTTGAGCAGCGGAGGCCTGCACGTGTCGTCCACGTCATGTGGAGCACGTGAAACAGATCCAGGGTGTTTTACACATCTTGTTTACGAGGTTACTGCTGAGACAGATGCCAGTGTGTCGCAATGACACTATAAAACTGTAAACTTGAACCATCTTGGACGGTTTGCAGAACTCCGTGAATTCCGCTGTGTACAAAACACGGCGCGCCATCATCTCGCCGCTCGGTTATGTCACTTTAAATGAGTGATGGTGTGTTTTAGAGTATCTTTTAAATAGGAAGCCCCCACCCTGCCTGACCTTCAGCTTGTGCTCCTTCCTGTTGACAATCACAGCCGTGATCTGCTGATCCATGAATAGCAGGATGGTGACCAGCAGGGCGGGAACAGCCGACGCCAGGTAAACCCACCAGGGGTTTCCTCCGAAGGGGGGCACAAACCAGCCCCTCTTGGGGCTTGTTGGCTGAGATGGGGGGGGAAACAGAGGACACGTCAGCAGGCCTGCGATCGCGGGTGGGAGGTAGCACGGGAGGTTGAGCCTCTGAACGTGACCGGGGGGGGTGGCGGTCTAACACGGCCACCCACATAGGCCCACGTCTGGGATATTCTGAGAAAAGTGTCGTTACTGAAAACAGCAGAAGGTGGCACGCAGCCCAAATTCAGCAGCGCGGGGAGTGTTTGTATACGGCATCGGCCGCGTGAGCTGATCTGCAGGACAGCAGATCATGGAATATCCACGTGCTATTGTTGAACCTTCATCAGTAATTTTAAACCCACTATTTGGCAGGAAGTACAACTAAAATCATGAAATAAAAGCTTTGGTAAAGACCATTAGAATATTTTAAGCAGTGCCTTGAATTAAGGGAATGTTGATGCATAATAGAAATATGAATAGTTCAGAATAAAACTGCTCACTTTACAGTGCTGCGTCAGCAAGTTTATGATTCCAGTGCTCACCTCCACCACACAGGAAGTGCTGTTCAAAATATAACTTTTTTTCATATGACCCTGAAAAACATGATTTCCTTACAAAACACATGATTTGTAAGGAAAACCCACCTTGAATTCACTTGGCACAATGAGTTTCGGAGTTTCCACCCCCACCAGAACGTCGACTCCACAGAAGATGAGTATGGCCAGGATGATGGCGAAGTCGCTGATGAGCTTCCTCACCTGGGTGGAGGTGAATGGACACGAGCACGCGTGTCTCAGTGTGGCTCAAACATGGAAAACAGGAGCAGCCGGCTCAGATTAGCTCACGGTCGTGGGGAAGAACGGGCTGGTCTTGAACTTCTTCAGACACATGGAGCAGGTGTAGGTGCCGAAGAACAGGATGAAGGACATGAGGGTGATGTCTGGGACAAACTCGCAGGCCTTCCCCACCAGCTCTCCTTTGTACTTCAGGCACTCCGTCTTGGAGAGAGACGACCACGTGGCGTTCGCTGGCTGCAGAAGCAACAGAGAGGGCCTAGGTAATGCCTCCCGCTTTAAATAATTTAGAACCATCAAATCAGAAAATACAAATATTTCTGTTTTCCTTTCATCACACACTAAAGCATGAGCTTGTACTGTACAACATGTCAGTGGTTTTGCCCCCATTTCCTGAAACACTCACAGGATTAAAGCTACCGTTTGAACAAAGATGACAAAAATCACACAAAGAACAAAAAATGAATCAATTACATCTGTCTCTTACCAGGCCAGTGTTGTTCCAGATCCAGACTGAGGTTCCCTCCAAAGGGTCTCCGAAGATTTCCGTACTGTTTTCTGCAAAAGGAAAGTTTGAATTTAGCAAACCTGATAAAATGTCCCAACCATCAGGACTGTCTAAAGCCATAATAATCATAATAATAGGCCCATACAACTGAAGTGCTGTGTATACAGAGGACACTTTCTTAAAGTAAATGTCACCGAGTTTTTATTTGTTTTGTCTATTCACATGAAATTAGAATGAACCCACGGTTGCTTTCACTGAAATATCCTGAAAGTGCACTTCCAGAGGAATCTGCACTGCAGCAACCTGGAGGTGGTTGGGCTCATTTTAAGGAGTATAATTTTTTTATCAGTAAGGCTTAAAGTTAGTTTAAAAAAAAAAACAAAAAAAAAAACTCACACACCTAGAACTGTAGGAGCCATACAGAGACAGTCATACTGCGTGACGTAATCCATCTTGTAGTCAGAATCGATGGGATAGTGGTGAGCCAGTTTCAGCATCTTCTTGAAGGCATCGTAGATGAAGATGAAGCTAATGAGACAGGAGAAGCCCTCCTCGGTGAAGCGGGTGAAATACTGGACCAAGAAGCTGGCATCGGTGGCCACCAGAACCAGGCAGAAGAACGCCGACCACAGGCCGATCCACAGGCGGAACTCCAAATAGTCGAACGCGTTGTCCCTGCGAGCGGCACCGGAGCAAGTCGACAGCTTCAAATTTGCCTCGCTCTACTATTCTACTCGGAAAGTGAGACGTCTGTCAACGCGAAGGTTCTCTTGAGGCATGAGGAACTCACTTGCTGAAGTTGAACAGCAACCGTTCAAAGACCAGAACGGGACCGGTGCTGCTCAGGATGGTGAGAGGCTGGCCAGCCAGCAGACAGAAGACCCCACCGGCGATCGCGGTGCCCAGGAAACTCTCCAGCACGCCCTGCACGCCAGAGGGCAGACCCTCGTGAGCTGGGTTGGGAAACGCGCCCCCCCTTTGGGTAAATGCAGGGCCCCCTCGAGTCTGACCTGCATGTTTTCCGTAGCGTCTCCCAACAGGCCGCCGAAAGTGATGGCGTTTGTCACCGTGCCCAGGTAAATAAACAAGATGGTCGACAAGGCCTGGATGTGAAACGCGTCGGTGAAGTCACTGATGAAGAAAGGCGCTTTTCTTTTGATGTCAAGTAGCAGACCCCCACAAAACCTGGAGGCAGACACGCAGGAGACAGAATAGGGCCGCTTCAGTCCTCAAAATACATAAACTTCATGTAATTAGCCTCTTTTCGCTTTATTCTGTCCTTTGGTCCAATATGACACGTCCATCATACCTTCCTGACTTCTTCAGCTCGTCCCCTACTGCATGCCCCCCTCCTCCGTGACCTCCGTCATGAGGCATATCTCCATTCATCTGAGAGTCCCCTCCCGCGTACATGTTTTTCCTAAAACGCACACGCACACACATACATACACATTGTCAGTCTCGCGTTCATTTGTGTTTCCTTTTTAATCCCAGGTATTTGTTACTTCCAAGCTGACACGAGTATTTGATTACTCGGCGCGACTGAACAGCGTTCGGACGCGGCCCCTGCTTCGCAGGGCGACCTGCTGCGGTTCTTTCATAATTCAGCGCTGTACGGACACGTCAGGTATTTTTCAACTTCTGCTCCTCTATAATGTAAATACACGCCGCACACCAGCGCCTTCAGAACAGACAGATCTGTGCCTACCACTGCACTTCATGTCATATTAAAGTTTTTGCCAGACTAACATTGGCTGCGAGCATTAACTTAAAGTCGCAGCTGTTTACTGGTGTCCTTTCCTCCAGTCTGTAGCTTTAACTCACCGGGTTTAATAAATGACCCGAGGAATCATACAGTATACCGCCTGAGATCCTTGAAGAATCTGCAAAGACTTGTGGTCCCAGATAGCAGCAGATAAGCAAACGTCTCGGCAGATAACACCCCCGAGCTACCGTTTGGGTTCCTGTGATCCCTTTTCAGATGTCAAGATTCTGTTTACAACCGTGTCGCCCCCTCAAATATATGTATGAAGCTACGGTTCTCCCCACCTTTTGTCGGAGGAGGGAAGAGATTTGGGGGGCTCTATCCTGATGGCCGGGTCCCACTCTCCAGGAGGGAGCACGATCACCTCATCCAGGAACTCGTCGATACCGGCCAGGAGGTCCTGCCTGTCCTTCGCCTTATAGGCAATGTCATGGAAGACCTGAAGGGAGACAGAGAGCGACAAGGCACTGAAGTGTGAGGGAGACCTGTCAAAGCATGGTGTGTGTCCCCGGGCAGTGACCTGTGAGTCCCGCAATAGCGATGCAGCACAGTCAGCGGTAGAAAGACGCAAGGCAGCCAGGTGTTTGGTTTAGATTTGTTCAGTTTAAACAAGCTAAATGCGGGACTTGTTTTCTAAAAGGTGGAATTTGTGATCCAAAAAAAAAAAATATATATATATATATATATATTTGATGGGTAGTGTGAACTGACCTCATCTGACATCAGCGTGGCGATGGCCCTGCCGATCTCGTGGTACGACTTGGCCTTGCCTTTGGGCCCGAGCAAGATGAATAAAAACCTGTAAATAGAGTAAAATCCCTTCAACAATGCATATAAATACACACTGGCTCTTCAGGACACAAACAGGGACTTAAACACCCAGCAAAATTATTCATTCAGGTTTTTGCTTCTCCGTTTATAGTTTTTGCTCTCAAGGTTCAGGATTAATGTTAAATCCTGTCAGCACTGACTAAGGTCAGAACATTATGGTTGTAAACAGTATAGTGTGTGTATCTTCTGTTGTCGTGTCTTCTTGTTTTGAGACTTCCTCTAACCTTGTAGGAACCGGGACTTCTGTTAAGGCTCCCAGCATCACGGCCTTCTGCAGGCGGACAAATGCCACGAATGGCGTGTCCAGGAAGTCCACCTCCCCCACCAGCACGTTCGATGCCTCCGCGTCTCTCGGCAACTTCTTCATGAACTTGTTCCTCAGCTTTGGGAGGAGCAGACGTTAAATGTTAGGTTCACACCAGCAAGGTTCCCAGTCGTGATTAAGCAAACCATTTTAAAAGGCGACAACGCCATTCAAGTTAAATACCAAACCGGGAGGCTCCGGTCTACACGGAGCACTGCTGTATTTCTTTTCTGTCATGGAGCTTTCAAGATGGAGACGAGGCACCTGCTGGGCTCCTCGGGGTCAAATTTACACAGTCAAGTCTTTGAGGAATGATGTGATGAATTGATTTGCAATTGATCACAATAAAATTTCAAAGTCAGATCTGAGCCATGTGGTATTGAAAACTCTTGCCATTATTGATGTATTGGTGTAGCAAGTAAAACAAGATTATTACCTGAACTTGCGTTACATATTAACTTAAAAATCAGCAAGGAGTCACACTTGAGCGGAACCATTCTACCTGCTTTGGTGTGACTCACTCGCTGTAAGGATGTATCAAACGAGGGTAAATAAATGGTTGAGGGGAGGTTAAACCTGTGCTACCACACACCTTTCCCACTGTCCAATGAGCATTGGTGTAAGACCCATAAACATGTAAATCACTGCCCAACTGCTTCAATTCTGAATTGCACTAATTCTCCCAATACCTTTTTCCGGGGTGTGCTGACCATTGACCCACCGCAGTCAGATTTCTCTGCATACGTCATAGCTAAGTCGAAAGTAAACACCACATAAACGGGCTCATTTTACAGCCTCGGTTGCAGCAGGTTCAGAGCAGTCGCAGCTTGTTGCTTGATAACCACAACTACAACAAAGCAGTTGTAGACGACGTTATCCTGACTCCAAACCGGGCCTACACTCAAAAATAGATAACGCTTCAAAAAGGTTTAGGCTTTTAATCCAAGACTCACTGTACAACACTGCTTTGTGATTCTGCATCAATATTTGAAGAATTTGAGGTATTTTGCATTAGGCACCACACAAGAGGAGTGGTTTGCGAACCTCATCAAACTCTGTGATTAGGAAAGCCCCACATTGAAAGCATTTCGAGATCAAATCTTACCTGCTCTTTCTCTGGTTTGTCAGAAATATCATTCAGGCTGCTGGTCAGATTCCGGTGAGTCGTTGTTGGACTGTCTGTTTAACCACAAAAGCCTTTAGTCAGAAAAGCCTCACCTTCAACCAAGATCCATAAGAAATGAAAGGAAGTCGGAAATAAACAAAACCCCAAGAAAATGCCCCGTGTTCTGCATGCAGCATCAGAAAGAATAATGAAGCAATAGTGACTTTCAAAATAACTAGACAGTTTTACCCTCTATACACATCTTACCTTATTATTGTATATAGAGTATTATAAAGTAAAAGGCTTGATTTTGATTACTAAGAATTTTTGATCATTTCTGCTCACGCCGGCCTCTTTCTAAAGTGCTGAGCTCATGTGAAGCAGGTAGATGGACGCTTTGCTGACTTTTAGTTTGGATCCTTCAGCTCCTGTGTCAAACCTTTAACAGCTGACCGTGACCTTTCTCCCGTCCCGGACCCGCCAGACTAGCAAGAGAAGTAAAAAATCTCTACCACACAGCTAAGCATTTTGGGTAATAACATGTCAGTCTGATGCAGCCAGTATGAAAAACAATGGTATTGTGGCAAGAATACCCCTAATGAATACAATATCAGCCAAATATTGATCTGTAAACTACATGGCAGGCATAATAAATTAGATCTACAGTGGGGATTATGGCATCTAAACTAGATTTCATTTGATTTGAACTACGTTTAGACTGCAGCAGTTTCACAATTCCGTTTCCACATGACCGTTCTCACTTATAAGTGACACTGATATGCCTGTGAATCTGTGCAAGCAATGCAAAGTTAAGACTTAAAAAAAAAAGAGAAAGCTCTCCAATCTATTCGGAACTGGGCAGGAGTCTGCAGTGTAAACGTAGACTGGGTGAACTTACTCAGCCAGTCCATGCTCGTGCTTGTTTGCGACTGCAAGTCCTCCATTGAAATGTGACCCGACAGGCAAGTCACAGAGTTCTCAAGAGGACTGCGAGCTTTTAGGAGCAGCAGCGGGGTATCAAACCCCATCCAGCGGAAGCAGCAAAGGGGCAAAGAGAGATGGCAGAAGAGTTGAGAACCGAGCCCACTCAGACAGAGAGGCGTTTGTTAGGAGGACAAAAAGAATCCTGTCATTTCCACAGTCAAACATAGATGCGAGTGCAATTATGTCACAGTTATATGAGTAGCATGGGTCACTGGCGAGTAGAGTAAGTTATAAATAATCCTTTCATTTAAATGAGCTGGTTTCTTCATGCCTGGATACTCATCCATAAGGTGACTAAAATGCTGTTTTTTTGTATTTATTTAATTTGTATGGTTCTTAAGAGGAGATAAGCAGCAATGCAATCTTGATTAGAGGCTTACATATTGTTACTGTTGACTGAATACAATGGAAAAAGGAGATCATTAACACAGGGAGCTGCTCTTTAAACCAAGTCATAAACCAGCTTTGTAATTAATAGGTAATAAATAACTACACTTTCCAGAGTCCCATGTCCTCCACATGAATTACATTGTCAACATGTGAAAGTACACATATTGTACACTTGTTAAAGTCAATTAGAGGTCAGTGTGGAAGGGTGCTGCCACAGTGCTGGCGTTGAGCCTGAAGAGAGCATTCCTTTCGGGAATTTACATTTAAATGAGCACAGAAATCAGATTCAAATGGCAGTGTGGCAGCCCACTTTCACACAGAATACACAAATATATGAATGAATGAAGTGAGACTCATGAACACATTAGTAACTTTGGACAATGCCTCCATTAGTCAGATTTTGACACGTTATATGACTTTCTGTGGCCGTGGACTTTTCTTATCCATGTCATAAATTCAAAGTGAACTCCATTAATGAACGTAAACATTAACGACTTAGGTTAAAATGACAATTAGCCAGGGGTGGACTGATAATCTGTACACTGATCTTTAATTATTTAAGCAATGTCAAGAATGCAAACAATGCCAAAATTAGTATAAAATGAGTGTCCTTCTATAGTCTGAATGGAAATCTCCTTAACTCCATAATGACGCATTGACACATTGATTACATAGAATACTGCAGTATAGTAACAATGCACACATACTGCATAAGGATTTTTTGTTTGTTTGTTTTGGGTATATTTTTTTTCTCAGTCCAGTCCTGGCTCTTCTTACATGTGCAGAAATACTTGTTAATAATCAGTTACATTGTCTGCGTCCGTGAGTTAGTTGGATGCTTAAGTAATTTACGGGATGAATCAGAAAAAGATCCATAACCTACAACATTTAGGTTAGATATTAAAAGGTTAAAGAGGTCTCAAATTTTAATTTAAAAACAGATCTTCTGCATCTCTAAGTTTGGAAATAATTTAGATTAAGTGCCACATCAGGGGTTCACGGTGAGGACGGTACCAGTGGGTCCTTTATTGTGCTCATTGTTCTCACTACACATCTTGGGTCCTTACTGGACATAAAAATGAATAGAATGAATTAATTTAAATTTGTTCATGTTACTGAAAAGAGAAGACTGCACCAAACTGGCATCAGTATTACCGTTCTCCTGGTTGGAAAACAGCCTACTTGCACTGGAGACCGTCTTGCCGATGTCAGCCAGGGAGCGCAGGTTGGACTTCTTGGTCTGGTGACGGTGTTTTCGCAGCAGAGTGTACATCACCTTGTCCTTCAAGTCTGCCTTCAGCTGCCCAATCTCTATTTGGTTGTCGGTGATTAGCTCTGGGGGATGCACACACAGGGAAGAAGCCGTCAGTAAAAAGCTTCAATCTTTAAAAGATTTAGTTTCCCCTTAACACAACCTTCCACATTAGTCAGAGTATGTTGTCATCAAGCCTGAGGATGAAAAGAAAGCAAAAGGTTCACAGGTTTACAATAGTTTAAATATTATTGCTGCAAACCTACATTTTTTTTCATTGATTTTCCATCTTGTAGAACAAACATCTTCAGGTGGAGAGTTAAAATTGCTTTTAAATTACCACATTCCACAAATATTTTTGCATCAGGCTCAGCTGCTTTAAATTAGGACCACCACCACTGAAAGTAGCTACCCCAGGCATCAGTAACAACTCCTTCCATACATGTATTTATGGACCTCTGCAAATCCAAGGCTTCCAGACTGTAACGCTCCTTTCCGAAATTCTGCAAGGCTTTATAAAATGGCTCCATTAAAAGGTCCGCTCTTTTTATTTTCTCTTCTTTCAAAAGAAAATAGGGTCAGATGCACGAATCCTGGCTGATACGAGCCTCAGGGTGTTTCTCCTCTTGTTTGGGGGTAGTGCTGTTAATGGCCCATCAGTCAAGTTGGTTGGCCTCAAACCAAGAGGCCCAGCTCCTCTCGGGCCAGCCACTCAATGGAGCACAGTCAATTACTTCACATTAATCATCCCAAGTTGTAACTTCTCCTGCTTCCTCATGCAAGCGGAAATGAAGAGGTTTGCTTGTTATCAAATTAGGAACTTTTTGTATGAGCATTTACAAAACTAGAATTTGATTCCTGGCTAACAAGTATAGCGTGGACTGGACCCCGCTGTGGCTTTTTTGGTAAGTAAAAAGAAACCAACTCTTACGTGTCATCCATTAATCCATAATACTGCACGCAACAATACAGGCCTGCAGTCACAGAGCAATTCCACCCATAACCATAAGGTGACCCTTAAACTGGGAATACTGAAAGATATACAGTAAAAGAAAACCCCCCATACCTTTTCTTCAGGGACTGAGCTGGATTCCAGGTGAGTAATTTGCCCATTTGAAATGTTACCTCTAATGACCTGCAGGTAACTCACCAACGACCTGCGGCAAAGTGGAGGCTTCCATGTCCAGCATGATGGTGCCTTTCTCTATGCATTTCCTCAGCTCAAACAGGCTGTGTAGGGACAGCGTGGCCACATGGGGCTTGCTCCAGCGCTCGCCGCCTTTCTCCACCTTCTCCTCAAACTTGATCCACCTAGAGGCATCAAAAACCAGAGTAAGAAAGGCTCCTGTTGATATATTAGCAAATACGTTTCACCTTAAATGTGAATGTAATGATTACATGCAGATGGATTACTACATTCCTAAGAAAAAAAAAAGGCAGAGAACAGCAATACTCTTTTAAGTAGCCAGTGACAGTCCACTATTCAGATCCTGTATTAGTATTCCTCGCCTTCACTCAGAGACAGGAAGGCACGGAACTGGTTTCTACATCAGGTTTTTATCTGGCCAGATTGACTGCCAGCATTAGGCAACATTTCCTCAGAGATCCTCCAGGTCCAAGTCCCTCAAGTGCACATGTGAAGACACTGGTCATCTCACTGCAATGATCCGCAACTAATTCTGCTGGAGGACTGATTTTAACTTAACGTCAGCTATTTAGGAGAATGTGAAATGTTTTACGTCCAATCCAACCCAGCAAATGGAGGTGATGGGTTCATCTTAATTTTCCTGCCAAAGCCTTATTAAAATACGGGTTTTAAAGTCTACAGCCGAGCAACTGTGAACCGAGTGTAACTTCTCTCTGGTACAATTGGTCAAAGGTTAGGATAACAACTAAGTCATTTGGAGCCTCAAGCAGCAGCCTGGGGATCTAGTTTCGCCCCATGAGAGAGCTTCACTCATCCAAGGTTAATGATGTATAAACAATCATCCCATCTCTAACTCATCCCAGCCCACAAATGGGCCACACACAAGAAACCTTTCAAACCCTGTTTGCTCACTTGGGCTGCCCCAAATGCACGCAACCCATCACCTTGCTTTACACCCATGTCCATCTAACTGCCTTCAAGATGTTTAGAAGTGTAAATACTTTTAGGATGACTTTAAAGAAGGATTTAGTAATTCAATTAGCTGTGCAATTGACGGAGTCTGAGGTATTACCTGGCCGTCTCCTTCCACTCCATCTCCTGCCCATCCACAGAGAGAAGCTCATCCAACTCAGTAAAGAGCTGCGGGGGCGCAGGGCCATCATCCTCCTCCCCGAGGATGAAGCGGATCCTCTCGGCCGCTGGCGAGACTGCGGGGAGAGGGAAAATGCTGCGGTTCATAGACTGGCAGTGCTGCCCGTTGGGCTGGGATTTGGGTGCTGGTGTCCGCTCCTCTGCTGGACAGCTCAAGCTGCCCTCAGGAGGAGATGGAGGTGGTGGGATTTTCACCATCATCTCCTCTGCTTTGTCGTCCTTTCTCTTCTCCTCTGTGTCCTCCTCCTTCTCCTCTTGGTTATTGTTATCGGACATCTTTATAACCTCCCTGTGTCCTCCTTTACTGTCTGAATCTTTAAACCTGGAGTTCCTCCTCAGAACAGCCGCCAAGCAACACAGGCTCACCAAACCCAAAGGCTAAAGTTAGATGCTCATTGAGGACCCTGGTGGAAGTGACAGTGACACTCTACTGCTCGATTCAGTACTTTGCAAAGCAGGTAGGAGGGGGGCTGATGGGGTTTAGGGGTCCCCTTGGTGACAGTATCCCCACAGCTAGCCCCTTTTCCCTCTCTGCCCCCTCTGTTCTAGCCAGCCTTTACCATTGGCCCTCCAACTTTGGCAAGTTGCCCCGGAGTGCCTCATTAACAATTAGGAAATGTTCGAAAACTGGCCTATTCTGGCTTTCCTTTCACTCTCATTTGAATATTTGGAGAGGAACACAAACAGAATATCAACAGCAGTGATACTTCCACAATGCTTTCCAAACACGCTGTAAAAAATACTCCATAATTGCTTGTTCAAATAGATGTAAACAATGCGTGAGCTTTAAATAAATGCAAAAATTGCCACTTTCCTCACATCATGACAATACACCCCTAGATGTGTGCATAGATTATTATTACAATGGGTTTGATCAATAAAACACTGCACGAGAACTGAAAACTGAAATGCAAAGTTCGTTTTTGAAAATCCTCAAACTTTTTTTTTTACACCAGATATATACTGATCATACCAGGCAGAGGACAGTGTAATAAATAATCCTGGATTGAGTTTGTTAATCCATCACTTTCATACATCCATTATAATCCATTTGAATTTAAAGTCTGTTCGTAGTTCTGAGGAACAGCTTCCATTCCACGGAATACTCCAACACTATTAATTGTATTATGTACTGCTATTCAGTTCATTCAATTATCTGCAGGTGTTCAAGTATGACACCATTACATCAGTTTTAAAGGTGGGCATTTACATCACACATCCCACAACATTTATTTATTTATTTATTGTTACTGAAAGGTAAAGTCTGAGGGTTTCTTCAGTGCATTTCCAGCCCAATAACAAGAGAAGCAGATGTGATACTATAACGATGACTAGGCTGGGGACAAACTGTCTGCTGCAGTATGCGCACACACACACACACACACACACACACACACACACACACACACACACACACACACACACACACACACACACACACACACACACACACACTCACACACACACACACGCACACCTACGCTAAAGCTGCAACTAGCTTAAGTCACCACAACCTGTTTAATGACACCTTGGGTGGAATATTCACATATAGCTGACACTTATGCACACGGTTATTTACGCTGATTACAGTAAACAGTAAAAACAACCTTTAATACCAGTATAGGCAACGCTGCAAACAATAGCGTGCAGTGTAGGGATGTTCGCCTCAGGGACGTCAAATGCTTCATACTCTTCCAAATTCTTTACATTTTTCATTTCTTTACATTCAACTTTGCAGATAACCCATTATGTACTATTCTATAGAGAAATAAGGATCAGGAAGCAGAGGTTTTTCAGATATAGTATGAATAAACTATGTAATGATGAACTAAACTACCCAACATGATGTTTAATTAATAATAGAGCATCAAACCCAAAGAGGTAATAAATGCAGTGTTGATGTCAATGCAATAATGTCCTGCTTGCGTTGCTGCTAAGAGAGGTGGGAGGGTGGATAAGAAGGGCTCAGGGGTAAGGCTCAGTTCAGTGTGAAAGCACAGAGGGGTGAGAGTGAGCACGAAAAGGAGGGATAGAAATGAAAACCCCATCGTTCAAACGCAATTTCAAAGCTCTGTGTGCTCTAGCCAAGAGCCGTAGGCACACAAAGGGGACTTTGTCCCAGCAGCAGAGGCTCATGGGATAGTGGATGGAGGAAGAATGCTCGCTGCCCGGCAGAAAGCTCAGTGCGGCTGCCACGAAAGGCTCCGTCAAGTCCCACTTCTGACATGCATCTTACGCAAATAACTCCATCTAACTTGCATCTTCCGTGCTGGCGATAAACTGATATATATGAGGCGAGCAGTCAGAGGGTTCCGTCTTTGGAACTGTAACTGAAATTTTTTACACAACTCTGCACCATCTCACTCTGGCCTTGCTGAGAGATACAGCATTCAGTATGCAGGACAGATAGTCCACAGGCAGCAGAACCGCAAATGGGTTGAATGCTGAGTAACAAGCAGAGGGGGATGCACTGAGAATGCAGTATTCATACCCCCAGACCACCAAACTCGAGCACTTGCTCTGACTGGCAAGAAAAAAAAAAAATCCACCCCACCTTTCATGACAGATATGCAGTTCGATCTTCTTTGTGGCTTCAGTTTCATTATTCCTAACAGGCTTTTGCAGGACTAAGATTCCTCAAAAGGTCTTCACAACTACCATTTCCCCCCACTGACTCGAATGAAAATACATCAGAAAAGATACCCAGATGCCTGCAAATGGGGTTAAGGAAAGGTTGTCGATGTGGGGGGGGCATTATGGATCTAAGAGTCAATCAATGAAGATTAACTCACAAATCCACATCGGTGAAGATGAAGTCAAACACGGAGCGGGCTTTGACATCTAGTTTATCCAATCAATACTCAAAAGACCTTTTCAGCTGATGTCGTTATTTCTTTTCCCCATCGTGGAGACAGACATCTCCAGCCGACCATGTAGCCTCAAAACTGCAACCGAAACAGACACAATTTGTAGGTAGAGCGAGGGTCTTTTCTTTAGTTATAAGTTAAAAACAAAAATCAGCATAATTCAGTTACATATCCATGTCTCATATCCTTCTTTCCGTTTTTGAGACTTATAAATTCACTTGGAATCGATACAAAACACGAAAAAGCCCGTCAGATGGCGCAGCAGTGGACACGCACGCAACTGCAAGGATGTTGGGGCCCCTGCAGAGACCATCTGACTAAACAAGCTGATTTTAGTCCAGCCAACAGTCAAGATCCATCCCCTGAGGGCCGCCATGTTTCCCCAGTGAGAGCATCACAGTCCCTGCGCCTGTCAGATTTTATCTGGCTGGCAACGCCGCAGATTTCAGACTCAGTTGTTTGTTTGTCTCCGATATATCGAACGGCGGATCGGGGCTTGAAAAACCTCCAGGGTGGCAGTGGGTTGAGAGTCTGGCGCAGCAGCTGCAGCAGAAACTCTAAGCAGATATTTTTATTCCCAGAAGCCACACTTCAATTACTTGGTGCTGGCACTTTAGCTCCTCCCACTGGTTTGTTGCAGCCAGCATCCCGTGTGTTTGGCTTTGTCGGTACAGTGCTGCGTACAATAACTTTTCTCCGCACGTGTCATTAATACGTGAGAGAATTAGACAAAACATCAATGGCTTGAAGTCTTTTTTTGGTCACCCGTGTTATCCATCAGCACACCGCGGTGTTGACTATTAACAAAACGTCAATGCCCGCATCCTCCCGTGAATAAAGTCTCATTTTTTCCGTGAATGGCGCATTAGCTCTGTTGCCGTAAACAGCTCCAAATGTGAACCCTTTCACAACATTATGTGGTCACAATTAACACATGTGTCTGGTATTACGCAACAATGTTGGAGAATTGGTGGATTTCGTCCGACTTTTTCCACAAGTATGGAGCAAAAATTGACCTGCGGTGCTCTAAATCCAAGTGTTGTATCATTTAAAAGCCACATTTTAGATCTCCGAGATGCTCAATTGAAACACGTGATGTGTATTGTTTGATTGAACGCTTGATCGGGTGAACACTTTGTTTGTTGTGGGGTTCTTGCACTCAACATGTTGATGTAACAACCACAAGAAAAAAATAAATACTCCTCGACGACGCTGTCCAGCCGGTGATCCATCGCTCCTCCAAATACAGGCAGCCTTTTTTTTTTTTTTTTTACTATTGTCCAGTCTTGTGTAGTCAGAAGAAACTGCTGGACCAAAGTGTAACTGTGAAGCTGTTTACTCACAACAGGTTTGGAACATTTCCTGACCCGAAACGCGGAATGTGTGGCACCGGCGGACACGATGCATCGCCGCAAGCGCCGCGGCGGCGGCGGCGGCGGCGGCGGCAGGGCGGCCACGTGAGCAGGTGCTTGACACTTTGGCGGCTAAAGCCTGAACAAATGTCCACAAACGCGGACGAACACATCTGCGGCGAAGGCACGTGTCAAGGTCGGATGGGCAAGGCTCAATTAAAAAGTAACCCTCCCTGTAACATATTCAATAATACGGATGCAGTCGGTGGATCCGCACTTTTGTTTTGATTGTCTGTATATGGATAGCTGTAGCGTGACCGTTTGAAATTGTGATTATATGCCGAGTGTGTGTGTGTGTGTGTGTGGAGTGGGGGCTGCACCATTGCTGCAACAACAACCAGATGGGTTGGTTATAATCTATTCTTTGATGGGATTTATGTCCTGAAAAATCCCTCACATCGAATGGCGTGCACACATTGTAAAATGCCATTCTGGTGTGTTTGGGTCCTCTTGTCACTTCATGTAAAATCAGGCATGTGTAAAATTGCATCATTCGCTAGAGATGCAAGCAGCCCCTCTCATTAGAGGACTCCTTCTACATCACACTGGTCATGTGACTGCACGATAATTGCAGATTCAGAACTTATACATTATGGAACTTAACATAAAGTCCCTTGATTAGCTTACAGTGTACCTCAAATCCCAGCACCTAGTCACCCAGGGGAACCTTTCTCCTGAAGGGGCCGGGTTTTTTTTTTTTTTTTTTGTTCAAATATCCCCGTACCGCAGCTACCCCCGAGGGTGCATTGCACTCCGGTCGACCGAGGAGCGCTGGCCCCGACACATATAGGATGCAAACGCAGCGGGCACGCACACACAAAGGCGGACACACTTATGTCGGCAGCCAAGGACAAAGGCGAAGGGAGCACTTTAGACACCGCGCTCAAGAGGCCGACGTGGGCGCTGATGCAGTTATCTGAGGAACCATTACTCCCAGTAAAAATTCGCCCTGCTGCGCCCTGTCACTCAGGGGCAACGCGCTTGGCTATTTCCAGCCACTAACCGGACTCAGCGATTTCTGTCAGGGAGCCGAGGTGAGCTTTTTTTTTTTTTTCCCCTCTCCTGGATCCAAACGTAGCCCTCGAGGAAAGATGGACAGGGGTGCTAACCAGCTGTGACGTGCGGTCCATCACCACTTACTGAGAGGCTTCAGAATGCTGTTGCTGGAGTCGTCGTTGTTTTCCGTGTCGGACTTGTCCGAGGTGTTTTCTGCCAACTTCTCCTTTTTGTCCTTGTGGCTGGTCCTCCGGCGGTGGCGCCTCCGACGCCGGTAGCTCTTGGGCACGTGCACGCCGATGTAAAAGGTGTGGTGACCTGCGAGAAAGCAAAACAGCAGATGAACCCACTGACACTGCGCGTGCAGGGAAACTGGACTGACCGGCCCAAAGAACACCTTCAAACTCAGGCTGGTGTGCAGGAAAGTCAACACACAAGCGGGAGGACAGACGAATCTCTGCCCTGCACTTGCAGAAAATCTATCATCTATGAAACAATGTAGAGAACGAACCAACTTGAGGTCAATGAAAATGATCAAAAACATTGTTTTGTGGGGATTTTGTATTAGCTTTCAATGTATCTTTATTTATACAGTATCTCTTATAATTGTCTCTACGTACTTTACACACCCAACAGTGGTAAGGAAAAACTCCCCTTTAACAGGAGGAAATCTTGAGCAGCCTTCTACCACAATGACTGGGGGGGGGGGGGCATGATGTGGGAGATAAATGAGATAACTGAGAAACCTCCAACTCTGGGCTTTCTCAAAGCCACAGAAACTGAAATTAAACCCTCAGTGCTGACATCAAACTTCCCTGACACAAAAGGCTCTATGTGATCAGTGTCAGAATAGGAATTGATTTGGAAGCATCGCTGAGCCAAGCGCAACGCATGACCCCCCCCAACAGGAAGTGACCGACCCCCCCCCCCCAACACAAGAAACAACGGAGTCTCTCTCGAAGCACAACAGCCTCTTTATTCGGTCACATTACAATGCCTTTTTTTTTTTTTTTTTTTTTTTTTTAAGGATTCATTTAAATTCTCCAACACGAAACTGAACAAAAGAGATCGAAAACAGCGCGAAGCCGTCACTATGGGGACTGTTTGATTCCACGCTCATCCACCTTAGAAAAAAGGCAATAATGTTGACATATCAGGGGTGATTATGGGGTAGAACAACTTCAGCCAGACCCGCATTACCCCCAGCTGATGGGCCCGCACAAGCCCCGTGTTTAGAGGACAACATTAAAACAACATTAAGAAACAGCCGCAAAGCATGACAAAGAAATGCACGGTTCAGTTCTGATAAATATCTCATGGAGTTCTCGTGAAAGTTCATTAAGGAGGATAAACTGGAGCTCGGAGCACTGGATAAATCCCAATCCACAGAGAACTATTCCCTTTATTGCCCCATTTTACAGCTTAAAATGTGTATGTCATCTGCTGTTATATCCATTTTTAGCTGTTTGATTGAGCACCTTTTCAAAGGAAACCTGATTAGAAAACGTCAAAACATTACATGTGTGATGGGGCAAATCTTCAAAAGGGAACCTGACTGTGCTGATTTTGCTTTGCGGCTCTGTTCATCAGAATTAGCGCATCATATCTATGCTTTAGGATGTGATTCAGGAAGGGCAGGGACAGTGGCAGCAAAATAAAAGCGATGGAATGATCCAAAGACCAATTTTCAGAGGAAGTGAGAGAATGGAGAGATGGATGATGATGAAGGAGAAGGAATTTTTTAAAAGGGCCAAGTCAAGTAGCAACAAAAGGAAGATTTGCACGCTGCCAGAGGACCATTGTGTGACCACTTCCTTTTCTGTTTTTTTTTTTCTTTTTTTTTTTTGTGGGGAAGAAGAACTTCTTTTAGAGCTGCCCACAAGCGCTGAATGAAATGAAATCCGCGGTTATGTTGGGAGATTTGTTCAGCGCGCTGGATTTCTGGGGAGAGGCAACGCCACGGCCAGTTGCCCTAGTAACCAGACTCGCCCAGGCCAGCGGGGTTGATGGCAGAAGGCCACATAGCAGGCAGCACCAGCAGCATTCTAATACAAAACGGCTTTAAAATATATTGTCCCGGATAAGGAGGAGGCCATGTTATCGGGTCCTCTTACTCAGCGTGAGAGGCAATATCTCAAACTTATATCCCAGGAATGCAAACACTCATTTTGTCATAAGGTCACGGCAGATGCGATGGTGCCCGTTTAAGATATGTTTTCTCGTCTGTGACCCAGAGTTCACTTACCGAACATTTTGCAGCACACCGCAGAGTAATGAGCGTCAGATAGAGATATCTGGGCCACTGGGACGCAGCTCATTTTATCTGTGGGGACTTATTGTTTTTTTTTATACTCAGCCGGTCAGTTCTCAGCAGGGAAGGAATCCCGAGCCCGCAGAGAGCCGCAGCTGAGACGGCGCTTTAAGAGCGGGAAGTCGGAGGAATGGAAGCAAGGTTCAAGCCGAGGCGACACCTGACTAAATGTTGACCTCACGGGGGTCCCCGGCTGCAGAAACTCCTTTGCTGTCATTGTGTGTGTGAGGGTTGGGTTACTTCATAAACGCCGTAGAGTTTTGAAATGACGCTCTTATCAATTTCACAAGGTGATTTACTACAGGGATACATATTGTGAAATGTATTTAGAACAGCTTTGTGGGGCATTGTAATCCAAAGTTCTTCTGAAGGTGGTTAAGAATGACTTGGAATCACTAACCACAGAGCGCTGGGATCATTCCGGACAACACATGGTTCTCGGATATTAAAGGCCTCCAGTAGGGACATTTAACCAACCGGACCGACTTTTCTGGTCCGGTTGGTTAATAACAGAAGTTATGGAGCCGCAACGAGGGGAGAAAAATCGGAATTACCTGTAGAAGTATTTAAAAGCCCCGCAAAAACACCTTTAATTGTAATAGCACATTTGGCAAATAAAGACAAAAGCATTGACGACGGCGCTCCGAACCTGTCCGGATAAAACACACTTTTTGACATTATCATAGCTGTGGATTCACTGACGCAGGTGTTTACAGATTATCAGGAGGCGCTCGTCAAACCCAGACGGGTTCCTTCCCTTTCTGTTCGCTGACCTGAAGGTCTTTGTGCGGGATTACTGGTGAGGTAAACACTGGCTCACATTCTCCGTTGTTCAACATCTTTCCTGTGCCAACTGGCTAACTAGGTGAGTAGCCCAGCGTACGTGGAGGAAGTGTGCGAAATTTGGCCACCACTAACTGGATCAATCTTATCCTTCCTGTGTGTCCTCGCATTGACACAGGCATTTCAGAGGATCAAAACTTCACACAGTTTAAGATGTTTTTCTTCAAATCGGGACGCCTGAATTTGAAAAACTCACCCTCGACTTCTTCCTCGTCGCACAGGTGCTTCAGCAAGGACGCCCCTCGGTCCAGGACGGCCTCGTCCTCCATCCTGTAGTAGTAAAAGAGGAAGAAAGACTGCTCACACTTCTCCTCCAGTGACAGCATGGAGCCATAGCTCCTGGGCTCGGCCACCTGCAGCAGGTTGGGGCTGGGGCTCAGCCTGGTGCTGCTGGTAGCGCTCATCTCCACCCATTAAACATCGGTCGAGACACAGGTGAGAATGCGCATCGTCTCCGAGAGGCAGCGCCGTCAATATGCGCCGTGTAATGGATTTAATCTCACGGAGGAGGGTGAGGGAGAGGACAGGAAGTCTGTGCTAATTCAGTCATGGTCAGAGTGGTGCTGCTTGTGCAAAGTTGGATTTTTTTTTTTTTGTTTGTTTGTTTGTTTTACACCAGTGTGTCACAATTTGATGCGAGGCCATTAAAAAAAAAAAAAAAAAAACATACTAAAAAAGGAAAATAAATAAGTTTTAGGCTAATCAGACACGCCCACACACGCAACAAAGCCTCTCCATCTGGACGGTAAAGCCTGCCTGCCACCACCACCCCCATTAACCCTCCACCTAGGAAACAAGTGGGCCATCACATGTCTGTCTACTCATCCGCCCTTACAGGATTACGCTGGCTTTACTTAAGTGACAAGAGACACACACAAACCCATAACAGGAGGGCGTGCTGGAGCCTCCAACGCGCTCCTACATGGCCAATTATGCCCCCCCCAAACAAACCAGGATTTTTAAATGTTTCATTTAATCTAACTGAGACATGTGTGGCTACTTGGCTGCATTTTAGATGCATGTGTGTGCATTTGTAGTTCAAAATTATTCAAATTTGTGCTTCACTGATCGATAAGTAAGGAGCTAAAACTAAACTAATTTAATTATCTTATATACAGGATCTATAAGTTAAAAAAAAAAACCCATACACACACACAAACTTGGCCTTCAGCATTATGTTTGAGTAAATGAAGTAATATTATTTATAGGCAGGGGGACACTCAGCCTTAGAGGTCAAAGGTCACCCACAGGACCACCCTCTACCAGCTGGTCTGGATTCAGCATAAACTGCTCGGTAGTTTTGCAGAGTCTCAGTCTGACAGAACCATCTGGAAATAGTATCTGTAGCAATGGCGATTGATGGCATATTTAGATGACACAATGAATTTGCATATATGATGCCTCTTTAAAGCGCACTTGCTGAAAGTATTTTGTTCTTCAGCAAACTGGGCATGTTACTAATCTTTAAAAGCAAAGCAGAATTCCTAATAATTGCTAACTGCAAATTCTGCAGAGGCTGTTTGCTTCCTAAATTCACTTCACACGGTATGATTGACAAATCTAAACAATTATTAAGCTTTATGTCTGATGAGTCTACTCCGGGTCGGCCTCAAGTTTTCACAACAACACTGTGACACACAGTAAAAGTCTCCTTTTATCTCTGGACTTAAACCAGCATTTCCCACTTCCTCCATTGCCACCTATGGAACGATCCTGGACATGACAGGCTGAACTGGCCTCAGCCTGCACCAACAACCCCAACACGTGTGACAAAGTCCACATTCAGGGTGTTATGTCAGGGTCTATAACAGAGAAATGCAGTTTTATCACCTTTATTTTGTTGTGTTATTTTCGAGAGAGCCATTTCCTACATTTGCCAGAATGCAAATGGAATCTGCTGTCCTCTGAAGGATAAAGGGTTTTCTAAACGATGAGTCTAACAGAGAAATATTTACTGACCTCATCAATGGATTACATCTATATAGAATATGATTTTATTTACTTATACATAGATACTAGATACATTAGTGTGTTTAACTTTTAACGTTTGATGATCAGGCCCAGAAAAGTCACTTTTACCATTATGGACTCAAAACAAACAACTATGAATTCATTTTGGAATGTAAACTCATGTTGTCTCCCTCAAAATCAGCATTTTGATTTATTAGGGTTTGTGAAATAAACCAAACAAGATGACATTTGAACATTTTCAATCGAATCTGTGGATGCAACAAGTGCGAAACTTTAAAATGGAAATGTTAACACAGCTCATACATCACAGGGATTTTATTGTGTATCTGCTACCTGCTTCACTGGGCGGTGAAGCTGAGCCCCAGTAAATGCTGTTAGTCTTCACAACGGAAAACGTGGAGGCCCTGCAGGCGTGTGCACCGTGCTACATCTGTCGCCGTCATCGCACGAAATAATAGCCGCGCCATTTTCACAATCAAGCCAGCGACCTCAAATCCATGATGCAATGAAGGTAATGCAATAGTGAGGTGGGTGGGGGGGGGGGAGGGTCAGGTGGGGCCAAAAAGCAAGCAAAAGAATCACTCAGGGATCCTCATCTAAAAGTCAGAAAGAACTTTTTTGTCATTTAAAAAAATGAGGTCCATCCTCTGATTCAATTCAGATGAAAGTACTACTTTTGCGAGTCACAACAAGCCAAGAAAAATGAGCTGCTAAAAAAGGTAGAGGGTTTATTTACACATGTATTTAAATAAATAAATGCTTGAGGCATGTTTTCTGCAGCGCAAGGATTTTTACAGAATATTACATGGCTGTTAAAGCATGACTGCTTAAAGTTTAACATGCACAGACCTCAGTGACCTTTGAGGTGTCTGAGCATATCTATGTGTGTGTATGTGTGTGTGGGGGGGGGGCTTCCCTATACTTGTTCTATCGACAGAAAAGTGTGTTTTTGACACTTTTAAGTGCATCAAAAATACATAGCTGTCGCCTCTACGAAGCTGTCTGCTGAAGCATGAGGAGAAGCAGGCGTGTGAAGCTCGCTGGGGTGACTTACTTCTTGCTGCTGCTGCTGCTCATCTCTTCAGGTTGCGTGTGTTAAAGCTCCTTAATGAATGTGCCGAGAAGAGCGGATCACCAGAGAGGCTGCTGATGTTTGACCTGCCAATGGAACACATTGACGAGGTCATTTTTCTGCTGTGAAAGAGCAGGGGGGGGTAAAAAGGCTCCCCCAAAAAGATCGTTTCTGAGGCAACATAATAAACAACGTTAAAGGGCACATGACGTCATATAGGCTTTAATTGCGTGCCACCTGTAGGTTATTTACAACATTTAAAACATATAAATCATGCTTAAAGCCATGTTTTGTATTCTTAAAAGCAGGTTTTCTGTAATTTAGAAAAGAAAAAAAAAAACACAAAACTTTCTCATGTCATACAAGCAGAAAAGACTACTTGACGCGTATTTACGCACCGGACCTGTGAATGTTGTGATGCAATCGTGGAATCTGCCTGCAAACACGCTGAATTGACACAACCCCTTCCAAAAAAAAAACCGCCTAAAATCCCCACGTCAATATCAGTCGTGATTTATTCCCAAGACGCCTCTGCACACACGCACGCACGCAGGGAAGGAAGGGACGGAAGAGTTCCAGACGTCACTAAAGTTTCCCGCGGGGACCTTACCTCTGGACTTGTGCTGCTGTCTCTTGTCTTTGGCTCTTGCTGCCTCCTCTGCGGTGGCATGAAGGTAAAGTAGTGTACTGGCGCAGATCTCGTCAGTTTGTAGATGACATGGTGTTGCGGCTGCACTCAAGCGTGCTGCCTCCTCTGGCTGCTGGACCATCCTTCTGTCATCGCCACTCCCCCGGTGGGAGGTCAAACGACTTCGATCACGGCCACCAGCAACACTAATTGGTGTTCTCATTGTCACCATCATCGTTTTTCTGAATGGACTTTACCACCTCCAGCCGAGGCATGCCAAAGGTAGGATAGGGATTGTAGGAATGTATCATAAAACAAAAGTGATGGTAACCTCTAACCGGCCTTATGCTTTTTTAATTACATAATGGGTATAGAGCTGTGCTTTTACTTAGATGATACGTAGATGATAGAAATAGAAATAGTACATTTAAATAAGTTATTATTTTACTTGACGAAAATGAGGGGGTTTGAATTGCATTCGTCCCAAACTTGAATATAAGTCATACGTGACTGCAGTGTGAGTGTGGAGGGCCGTGGATCGCGTAATTTAAATCTAGAGCATCCTCTGTTGGTGACCACTGAACAAGAAAACACCGTTAAAATAGTACATGATATCTTATCAGATAAAAAGCACGGGCGCGTGCGCACGACGAGGTGGCCGAGTGGTTAAGGCGATGGACTGCTAATCCATTGTGCTCTGCACGCGTGGGTTCGAATCCCATCCTCGTCGAGTTTTTCCTTTGTAGATCGGTGAAGTGTAATGTCAAGTTCATTTGCCAACATCAACAACCAGGAAGCAGTAAGACGCTGACGGAGCACTGCTGAGGTGCCCTTGAGCACTACCTGAACTCACAAATGAGTCTAAACTTTATGCAGTGACACCAACGTGAACTTTGCATGTAATGAAAAATGGCTTAGCTCATGTCATTGATTTCATTCATTTTCATTTCATGTTCAGATGTCCAAAACTACTCTTTTAGAAAGTTAACTACTGTTGCCAAAACGCACAAAAAGACTATCTGCTGTTGAATGGTTCAAATAATTGAAAATGCTGAGGAAATACCATGTTTTGGTTAAAAAAAAAAAAAAAATAGCTCTACATCCATGATTGAACATAACATCATAAAATATGTATATATATATATAGTTATTTATTATAGTTTTATAACAGTTACATAATAACTGATCTTATATCAATGTCAATTTTGCACAGAGAAGCTATAATTTCAGTTTTTTTAATCAACCAATAAGACAACCCCTTGCAAACAAATGTGCCCTTGGCTGAATTGTGCAATAAGTAGGGAGCCAAGCAACTTTAAACTAAACATGCCAGAAATAAAATATTGCTGTCTTTAGCGTAGCACAAGCTGCCATTTGTTCTCAAAACACTGTTTTATGTTTTTATCCATAACATCAAATGTTTTTAAGGCTAACATCGGTGAGACAACATTGTGTGGAAAAATTAAAGGTCCCCCATCTATATGTGTATAATGCAAAACAGCTACTGTCAGCATTTCTATATTTCTCCTTGGGTGTCTTTCCTTTATGGAAAAAAAGCTCCTCCGGGCCTAAATTGTGTTCCAAATCATTTTCTGATGGAGCTGTTTTCATTACACCATCTTCCTGCAGGTTTTGCTTTTATTTCAGATCCTCCCTTTGATCTAAGATTGTTCCACGAACCAAAAGCTACAACTGCATTTTTCTCAGAAATACCCGCCACTGCATGAAACTACAGGTTACAATCTGGCTGTATGATGATGCACGACTGATGTTCCCTTCTTGGTGTTACATTGATCGGTGGGGTGAATCTACATTGTTCTATCATCCCACCTGAAATAATATAGATGATTTAGGATTTAGGAAGTGATTCAACAAATACCAAAACAACCCGTGACAAGATAACAACAGTGTTGCACTGCCCTCTGTTGTTGACTTTGAATATTACATAATAAAGTTTACTTTTTCTCTGTTTTTTTGGTTCTTTAGATCCTTAGATCACCTCAAATAAGGACATGTTGTCCGAATAGAAAAGGTTCAAGTGTCAGCACGTCAGAACTACTCATTTAGACACACTAATCATAAAAATATGTTGATCCTTTGACAAAGTCACATGATCTTAGTGTTCCTTCTGTCTATGAACTGTATCACAAATGTGACTACTTTTCTTTTTTCTTATTCAGGATTAGTCGAACTTCAGAGAGAGAAAAAACGCATTGGAGAGAGTAGGAGATGGAATCATGTGAGCTGCTTTTGGAAAGTTCACAGCCACAAAAAAAAAGCATAAAAATTAGATCTTGTAATGAGAAAGAAAGACATATGTCATTCAAATGGGGAAAATAACGATTAAAATTGTTACATTTGACATGGTAGAACATCCCTTTATTTGCAAAATACTGGAGCTCTGTGACTTTGGAGAGAATTCTTCAGGAAGACAAGCCAGTGCTTCTATCACCATACGACCAATTCACTTGTCCTTGTTTCACAATCAACAGAAGCATAAAACAAGGCTGCCCCATCAATGACAACAATTTGGAGATTGAGAAATTGAGCGTTAACAGTGATGTAGTTACAGATCAACTGGAATATGATACAACTTTATTTCTAAAACATGTAATGCAGTTGCTAAAGGTCACAGACACCCTTGAGCTCTTTTCTAAAGCATCTGGTCTAGAACTGAACCTGGAATAATGTGAGCTTTTAGACATACAGTGGATATAAAAAGTCAAGGCAATTTATTTCCTCAACTTTTTCCACCTCTAATGTGACCCATAACCCATACAACACAGTTAAAAAACTGAAACCATCGAAGTGGAAAAATATAAAATAAGAAACTTAAAATAGCCTGGTTGGTTATTGGTTGAATTGGTTAGAAAAAAAAAAAACAAAGCCACATCCCCACTTATAAAAGCGTGTGTACACTACATTATCTCAGTTGTTTGTTTTTACTTCACCTCGAAAAAAGATTTTTGGTTGTTTTTCAATGACATTTTTAATTTTAATATACAAATTGAAAGTGGAAGAAGTGGTGAAATGATTCGTCTTGCTGTCGTTTTTTTTTTTACATCACAACAATCTTGCATTTGAATAGGGGTTGCTTAGACTTTTTATATGCACTGTACATCACTTCCATCTTGTGGTAGCATATGGTACTCCCATCATGTCTACTGTTAAATACCTGGGTGTGTACAAGATGCAAGAAGCAAGATGCATGAATGCAAGTCAAGGTTGGACAGATAGCTGAATAATAATCTTAAGAATTTATCATCATCATCATAATGTAGCCACAATAATATTCTTAAGAATGTATCATCATCATCACAATGTAGCCACAAGGCCAGTGCTTTATTGTGCCGGTGCTTTATTGTGCCTGGATAAATTCAGAAGGTTGTGTCTGGAAGGCCCATCCATCCATCCATCTTCTACCGCTTGTTCCTCCACAGAGGGTCACGGGGGGACTGGAGCCTATCCCAGAGGGACGGGCAGAGGCAGGGTACACCCTGGACTGGTCGCCAGCCAATCACAGGGCTAACACAGAGACAAACAACCATTCGCTCTCACACTCACACCTACGGGCAATTTAGAGTATTTCAATCAGCCTAATCCCCAATCGTGCATGTCTTTGGACTGTGGGAGGAAGCCGGAGTACCCGGAGAGAACCCACGCAGGCACAGGGAGAACATGCAAACTCCACACAGAAAGCCCTCAATCCCAACCGGGATTCGAACCCGAGGCCACCACACCACCACCCGTGTCTGGTCCTGAGGTAAAAAGAGTGTCAGATAGAGTGACAGATAGAGTCTGAAGCCAGAAATCGAAGTGACGCAAAGCATGCACCCCCGCAACCCTTTCACCATTCACACGACACAGAGCAGCAATAACTTAACGTTGAGTCAGTTCAAACGTGAAAGAAGAATTTGTGAGGAGACAGAAAAGACTGACTGTAAAGCGACGCCAAGCAATGTAATGAAAGTGGATGTTTGATGAGTGGCCTGCTACAGTTGTGAAGCTGCAGACACATCAGCCAGGGACACGCCCCCAAAAGACAACACCAGCGTGGTGCGGCAACCATTGGAGCCCCACACACACACGCCACTGAGACGTGCAGGAGACAAGTAAAGCACAAAGACGCGGCGAAACAAATAGCAGACAAGCACGACAGCAAAGAGGAACACACGTATGCGTTCCACAGGGACGACAGACACCAGCTGAGGTGAGAGGCCGGTGGTGGACGGTGGAGCCGCGACGCACATCAGAATGACGAAGACAACTTCACACACTTTGACACACCTTTCGAGCCAAACAAGCGTTATGTGGAGCAAATTATTGGTGAAATAAGCTCAGGCCCAAACCTCCAGCAGACGAGTGAACCTTCCTGTCC
Organism: Lagocephalus sceleratus; assembly: GCA_911728415.1. Lineage (NCBI taxonomy): Eukaryota > Metazoa > Chordata > Actinopteri > Tetraodontiformes > Tetraodontidae > Lagocephalus > Lagocephalus sceleratus. The sequence goes on along the minus strand of CAJVRN010000237.1, from coordinate 1,048,517 downwards.
TTCCAACAACATTAATGTTTTCATGTATTACATTAATACGGGCTCCTGTCATGGCAGATGGTCTTCTGTGGATCAATCAAACCTGACAGTTTTGACACCGTACCACCCTAATGTGACATTTTAAAACATGAATATTGGACACAATCAGTAGGTTTATTAGTCAAAATGCCCCTGACAGAGCAGCGTGGTAGCCTAAAGTATGTTTCAGCTTCATGATACATGAAAAAGGAGACATTTGAGTGAAACATGAGAAATACTTTACTGATCATGAAAAAGAATCAGGCATCCAGTAACGTTGGCATAAAAGTGCTGAAAATATCACAGCTACATTTCATATAACTTGATATGATGTATAAAGTTATATATGATATAAATACATAATCTAAAGTATATAAATAATATAATGTTGCTTGGTGATGTGCTCTCATTTGTATTCTGACCTGGGTTTGTGAACACAAATGTGCACCTTGCATTTGATTTGTGGACTTTTTGTGCTTTTATATCAGGCTTCATTTTGTATGAAGTTCATCCACAGTAACGGTTGTAATTTATGCTTTTCACTGAACTGTGGACACTTTATGTTTATTTTCCTGTGGCCTTTTGGATTATGGGATGCTACAGCTGCCGAGGAGCCGTTCTGGAGCTGTATATAATATCTATAGATACACACACATTCACACGCACATGCACACGCGCACACACACAAACACACAAAGAGAGAGAGAGAGAGGAGAGAATTTTTTTTAGTTGCATTTGTCCAGGATTGTGCTTTAATCTCAGATTGTACAAAGTTTACTTTGACCTTAAATTAAAGACCACTTAGATGTGACATACCTTTCAGTTTAAATGATATAAAACATATCACAATACAGTCGATAATAACAACATTGAACAGGACTATTCCTACCACAACAAAAGAAGAAATTAAAGAAGTTAAAATGGCTAAGAGTTTTTTCTCTAAGATGATGTTCTAGAAAACAGCAGGAGAAGAGGACACATCCGACGAGGAAGAAGTTGGATGTTGGGCGTGTTTGCGTAGGAACAAAAAGAAGAAAGAGCTGAAGAAGAAGGAAGAGGAAGAGAAAAATGAAAAGACTTTAGGGGAGGAAAAGAACATACCAACTTTGGTTGTTGAAAATAAAGAGGAGAGTGAAGAAACAACAGCAGCATCAGTCCTCCAAACGAAGGTAGATGAGGAAGAGCAAATACAACTTCAGCAAAGGAAGGAGGACGAGAGAAATAAATGGTATGAATTGTTGCTCGAACGAAAATTAGAGGAGCAAAAGAAAAACGCTGAATTGCTGCTGAAAGAAAAAGAGGAGGAACAAAATAAGAGAGCGATAGTGTTCCTCAAAAAGATTGAAGAGAAAGAGAAAGAGGAGGGAAGAAATAAAAGCACAAAAGAAAAGAGCAGAGATGGAGCAGAAAAAGAAAGAAGAAGTGGAGGAAAAGAAAAGACAACAATTAGAACTAAAAAAGAAAGAGGAAGAGGAGGAAAGGAGAAAAGAACAAGCTCTAGAAAGAACAGGAGGGATGTTGGAGGAAAAACAGAAAGAGGAAGAGAAAATGGTGCGAAAAGAAGGAAGAACAACAAAAAGCATTTACCAAGATTTATTAAAAGACTGAGGAATGAAAATGTGAATAATCAGAGAAAAGACAAAGAGTCACACTAAAACAATAAAAAAAATAATTCATTCATATTTGTGTTCAGTGCTGCATCAACACCTTTTTTCATTTATTCAAGCAATTCAAAATATGGATTCAAATGACCTTGATAGTCACATGACGCTGTTTATTATTCATGTAATGTTTCACTTATTGGACAGATTTTTCACAAAGTGAGAGAGCAGTAAGAAAAGAGTCTTTAAAGGGGACTGATATGGTCTCTAAGATGTCATTTGTGCGATGCACACAAGAATTAGAGCGTCATGTGTCGTGAAGTAACAACATAAAATCATTCAATAGTCTCAGATTATGAGACGCTACCCTCCAGCCATCTGTCCACCGTAGTCCTCCTCAGAGGGTCCCAGGGGGACTGGAGCCTATCCCACCTACCACTGGACGAACGAAGGCGGCGTCCACCCTGGACTGGTCACCAGCTCATCACAGACAACCAGTCACGCTATGGACAAGTTAGAATCACCACTTCACCTCTTCCCCATTTACTTTCTTCTTTTTCAGTCTGTTGATTGGCTTTAACAATCACAAACAAGCAGTCACACTCACACCTTTCGACAATTCACAGTGATCTAATCCCTAATTGTGCATGTCTTTGGGAGATTGTGGGATCTTGAGCTCATCTGGAGAGACAAATATATGTGAAATATAAAATTCGCCACGGGATGGCAGTAATTTAGTGTTTTGGGGGGGGGGTGTAGCCTAGCACCAAAGAAGAAGACCCACGTGGTTTTGGGAGTTTTGGAGGTGTAGGTAGTGAGTTATCCTCTTCTACCGTTACGATCTCTGTCCGCAAACTCTCGCGAAACCAACAACAGATCTCACACACACACACACACACACACACACACTCTCTCTGATCCTTTTCCTCTTTCTGGATTAAAAGAAGGCGTGGAGGAAACGTCGAAAGCTGGAGTGACTGCTCGGTTTCAGGACGCTCGTCGCCGCCGTTCGCCCCCTCCCAGCGCACCGCTATGATCGCCGAGCCCAGCGGGCTCTGACAGCCCGAGTCAGCGGTCACATGAAGCGGATCTGACCGGGAGGTGGGGGTGGGGGGAGAGGATGGCGGAGCGAGGGTCACCGCCGGAAGATCTGCCCGCGCCGCCCTCGTCGGACCTGGTCGGTCAGAATTCCTCCGATGAGAACGGACACGCCGACAGCCCGGACGAGACTCTGTCCCCGACCTCGGTGATCTATTTCAAGGAAGCTTTAAACTCCTCGAACTTGCGGTTCGGGAAGCCCGGGTCGCTGTCCCCCACCCCGCTACGACAGTATGACTTCAGGATCGAGAGGATCGACTCCAAACGGAGAAGTAAGTGACAGCCGAGCGATCACATTCATTAAAAAAAAAACCAAAAAAAAAACAAGCCCGACTCCTGAACAGGTGAGCAGAAATATCTCCGATCTCACCCGTCCAGACAAACACCCAACATACCATTAAAGCCGGTTTAGTCGAGAGCTCGCCTGCCGCTTAAATTCCACCTTTAAAAAGTGTTTGCACAGACGAGCAGCTGATCAGTCGGTTCCCAACAACAGGGAGGCGTTCACTTCTCCATTATCTTAGACCTCGTCTCTTTGTCAAGTGTTTTTTGGACTGGTCGCTTTGTATCTTACTATCCCGACTGCTAAGCCATCGTCTACTTTTGTATAATACCTGTAAAAAAAAAAAAAAGCAGTAATCACACCTTACTGTCGAAATGATCTAGACAGGTGCTCAGAACCTGTTTTTAAAATCACCCCTTGGCATATGGGTCGTTTTGAATTGTCAGTGTGTACTGGGGGATTTACATCTGAGTGATTATAATGTTCACCAAAAGTGCTCTTGGGTTGCACACTTTTGTCTTGACCACCGGGCCTGTGTGGGTGTTGGAGTCAAATATTGATCAGACACATGTGATGGGCATGATGCTGAATTATTTCTCATCTTTTCACAACCGATGTGTCGGCATTGTCTCCTTTAGATTGTTGAAGTGAAGAACCCAGATCACATTGAGCTTGTTTGCCTCTACATTAAAACGTGTCTCCTGCCCGGTGGTGGTGTGGGGGGGTGAAGCCCACAGAATCGATAAAGTATATCAGTTAAAGTATATCAGCCTTTTTTAAAAGCTCCATTTCTGCTGGTGGAGACGTTGTTTTTTTTTCCTTTGTCAGCCTGACCTTTCCCGTAATCTCTTCCCATAATCTTCCTGTGGCGGTAATAAACGCTGAGCGTCCAGGAAATCTGGACTTGTGACAGCCGTTACTTCATCTTTCTATCGCCTCCTTCCCCTCCTTCCCCAGACAGACACATGCAGGTCAGTCGCATCACTGACGCGACCTCTGTTGCATCATTAGCATCGGACGGGCACTCCCGGGGACCCCTCCCCAACCCACCCTCTGCATTTTACGCATGCACCATCTGCTCACGTGACGGCAGTGCATGGCCGTACCCAGCACTGCTTGTCAGCCATCTTTGGTCAACACCCACCCCATCAGTGCATTCAATGCAGTGCAGGGGTTGGTCCAATCAGATCGAAGTGGCGCTAACGCTGGCTGGGGTTGGGGTGGGGTGGGTGGGGGGAGCGACTGCTGCTGGGATCTTTCACTACCCTACTCTGCTTGCATTTGAAATCACCACCAACCCGCCCCCCCCCGCCCACCACCCATCCACCCCAAGGCTGCACAAAAGGAATAACGGGGAGGTTGAAGAGGAGGAGGGGTGGAGGAGGAGAGGAAAAGCCTTTTCCAAGACGCCAGCGTATTCCTGAGGAGAGAGAAGGATGCATGCGTAGGGAGGAGGAAGGCGGATCCTTTCTTTTTTTTTTTTAAAAACACCTGCCGACCGCTGCGTTAGGCCTTCATCGTCTTGGCCTCGCCTCTTGTTTGGATGCTTCTCTCCGCTCCTTCCGCTCCCTCTTTCGCCCTGTGATTTATTTTTTTTTCCCCCTTTTTTTTATCATCCGGAACAAAAAGCTGCCGCGCTCCCTTCGTCCGACCGCCGCCACCACCACCACCACCAACCCCCCACCCCCCGGTCCCTCTCCCTCGGTGGTGTTTGGCTTCGCCTCACATCAGCTGAGTCATCATGTCTGATCTGACGCCGCAGAGCGAGACCCCGACTCCGACCACGGACAAGATCACGCAGGCCGCGCGGGAGACCATTTATCTGTGCAACTTTCGCGTGTCGGTGGACGGCGAGTGGCTCTGCCTGCGCGAGCTCAACGACATCTCCCTCACCCCGGACCCCGAGCCGGCCCACGAAGGTAACGTCATGGATGAGCTCATGGGCGACCGATGGAGGGACGCAGGCGGCTACGGTGGGCTTTTGGTTAGGGTGTGGTGACACGCGCGCACGGAGGGTGTGTGTGTGTGCGCGTGCGCGCGTGTGTGTGTGTGTGTGTGTGGAGGGGAGGGGAGGGGAGGGGGGAGGGTTGGGAGGATGTCCCCCGGACCCGAATGTGACGGGCACGAGCTGCTGGAGCCGTGGCGGGATCTGTTTTCAGGGGCTTTTGAAGGATGAGAGAATGACTGCAAGATGTCTCTGCCCTGAGAGAAGCCTGAGCAACAAAACAACCAGGAAGTGACGATGAGGAGGAGGAGGAGGAGGAGGAGGAGGAGGAGGAGGAGGAGGAGGAGGATGGCTGTTGTTGGTCGTCGGTCTGTGGTCGGAATCTCTTGAAATAAAGGGCAAAAGCCTCCGCGTTGGGTGCTCCCGTGACTCCTTTGTCGAGAGGAGCAGAGAGGGAATCAATATCCCGCTGTTGTCTCCCCCTCGCCTGCAGCAGGAGGACATGGAGGGACCGCGTCCAGCCGCCGCTCCTCACAAACCCGTCCCGCTGTCACGTGCGCTCGCGGCGCCGGGGTTTGAGATTTGGCCGAAGACAAAACACGGCTCCTGCCCTGCCCTTTTTCCTGCCACGCCTTCTCTCTTTGCAAAGCCGGCGGTTTGGAATTTTCCGTTTCCTCTGGTTCCTCCTGCCCGCTCGGGTCCGACACCATTAAGCGTTCGACGGCCGGTGACAGAACCAATCCGTCACGCCGCCCTGAGCGGAGGTTCAGGTTCTGATCGTGCGAAACGGCCTCGCTCGTGCTCGGAAGATTGCTTTCAGACGCCGAGCCTCTGAACTTGGCGACTGTCCTCGCACGGAAAAGTTTGTGTTTGTCAGAAAATCAAATTTCGTGCCTTCTAACCGAAATCGATACATTCAAAGGATAAGAATGAATTATTAACGCACGTGCATGTCTCAGATGGGCCTGTCGAACATCTACCGAGAGCGCTCTCTGCGTCCACTAACATGAATATTCGATGAGTCCTGTATGTACGCCGCGCTTCCTGGGAAAAAAAAAAAAAAAAAAAAGGATCTTTTTGCAGAGAAACAGACAAAGGAGAGACAAATCAGTTGTTCCCCTGACTCATCCCGCCTCCATCCATCTTGTTTGACTTCTTGTTTTAGATCCGAAGGATCCCATCGCCATCGAAAGGCTCAACTTGATGAACATGGCCAAACTGAGCATCAAAGGCCTAATCGAGTCCGCCCTCAACCTGGGCCGCACGCTCGACTCCGACTATGCACCGCTGCAGCAGTTCTTCGTCGTGATGGAACACTGCCTCAAGCACGGCTTGAAAAGTACGTGAAGCGTCGCCTGTGAGCCAACGTTGCGAGTGTCCCCGGGTAGACGCCGGGGCACGCGCTTACAATTTAGCGCGCGCTCAAACCGCTGCCCGCTGCACGCACTGAGGTCAGCTGACCCAAGTTCCTCGCATTCCATCGGTCCAAACGAGCGCTGTCTCTTCCCACTTGGTCAGCCAAGAAGACCTTCCTGGGCCAGAACAAGTCCTTCTGGGGGGCTTTGGAGCTCGTGGAGAAGCTGACGCCCGAAGCAGGCGAGATAACGGCCAGCGTCAAAGACCTCCCCGGCCTCAAGTGAGTCCCGTCAAATATTGTCCAGATTTCCCGCAAAGTTTAGCTTCAGAGTCGCGTACCATATTTTCCGGACTATAAGGCGCACCGGGTTATAAGGCGCACTGCCAAAAAACGGGTCTGAACGTTTTTTTTTTCCATACATAAGGCGCACCGGGTTATAAGGCGCATTAATGGAACCAAAGCAGTCAGAAAACTCACTTTATTTTGGGGTCTATATACCGTATTTTCCGCACCGTTTCATAGGGCAGTCTTAATTCCGTGGTCTATTTCTGTAATTAACCCACATATCATAAGACGCATGCTAAAACATACAGTAAAAAAATGACAACGGAAGCAAAACGGTGAGTTCCATCAATTTAATTAAGCAAAATATTCATAAATGTGTCGCTTTACCGGGGCCATTTCAGGGGAGGCGATTAGCAGCTCACCTCTGCTGTTACCTAGCATACCTAGCATCGGTGCTACACCAATCAACCGGGCGGAGCGTTTACCGTAGTGCGCTTAGCAAAGGCGCACAGCAGACAGCGCCTCATAGTGCGGAAAAATATGGTAATTGTAAAGCATCTGACTGCTGATGTTTCATGTGCTCTCTCCCTCTGATCGTAGGACTCCTCTAGGCAGGGGGCGCGCCTGGTTACGACTGGCTTTGATGCAGAAGAAGCTGTCCGACTACATGAAGACCATCATCAACAGAAAAGACCTGCTGAGGTGTGTTTGACCCCCCCCCCCCCCCCACCACCACCTTCTTGCTTGCAAACCCGATTACAGGGAAGTTCGGGTTAACGACGTCGCGCTCGTCTCCGCAGCGAGTTCTATGAACCGAACGCGCTGATGATGGAGGAGGAGGGAGCCGTCATCGCAGGGCTGCTCGTCGGGCTAAACGTCATCGATGCCAATCTGTGCATGAAGGGGGAGGACCTGGACTCTCAGGTGCTTTGATTTTTTTTTTTTTTTTTTTTTTTTTTTTTTAACCACTTCTGTCATCGCCCGCAGTTCTTGGACGTAAAACAGCTGCTGATGGTTGTCTTCCTCGTTTCTTCAGGTCGGCGTGATCGATTTTTCAATGTACCTGAAGGATGGTGGCCACAGCAGCAAGAGCGCTGAGGGGTGAGTGCTGTCCCCTCAACGTCCACGCTCACCCGTCCATTCCTGTGCTGCATTCCATTTACCTCGGAAGTTGGTAGTCGGAGCCCGGGAACAACGTCAGAGCCGAATTACCGGCGCTGTGGATACGAAGTCAGAAACCAAGATGGTCACGTCCATGAAAGCAAGACTGGCAGAAAGAAAGGAAGAACTTAATTAATTCCTAAGGGAAAACGTAGTTCCAGTGGCAGCACTGTATCGTTTGTGGCACAGATCAGTATAAAAATAAATAAAAATGTAAATGCAGTCCAAGGAACAACATTAGTATATTAATAAAACTACAATAAAAAGAAGTAAAAGGCATAATAAAAAAAGAAGAGCTTCAGGAATTAGTCATTTGTTTCGATGCTCATGATCCCTCCACCCCCCCCCTTCCTCCCCCAGTCATCCTCCCTCCCCCAAGTGCAGAGTCTATAGATTGATGGCGTGAGGGACAAAGGAGTCCTTGAGTCTTCTGGTCTTGATTCTGGGCAGTAGCAGTCTTCCACTAGCCCGCCTCCTCTGGACACTGATGACAGTGTGTATCATCCATGATGGCCAGTAGTTTGTTCTCTATAATATTCTCTATACATGCACATATACATGGGGATGGAAGAATACTACGTATACGACTGATTTGTGTGACGGTGAAGTGATAACGAATAGATTATTACTAGAACTTCTACTACTGTTTATACTCGGGGCAGCCGTCTTGGAAAGCCAACTTGGTGGTGAGGAGTCTTAAACTTCCCTAGTGGGAAATCTGAGAAACCTCAATTTCTGAGTACAAATGGGATGCAGCATTAGTAGTTTTTGTTTTCTATGTCAACCCAAGCCATTAGTAAATGAAACCTTTGGACAATCCAGCCTCTGCTGCAATCAAGGATGGGTTGTTTATTGTTTGTTAGTTTATATCTATACATGTGAATATGAATATAAAACCCACTGTAACAAATGAGGCTGTGTTTGTTCTGGTCTTGCTCCTTCAGCGATGGTCAGATCACAGCGATCCTGGATCAGAAGAACTACGTAGAAGAGCTGAACAGACATCTGAGGTCCACCACAAGCCCTCTCCTCACTTCTCCTGCCGCAGCTAGAGGAACCGGCGACTAACGTGATCTTTCTGATTACAGTGCATCGGTCAACAACCTCCAGGCCAAAGTGGACGCTCTGGAAAAGTCCAACACAAAGCTCACGGAAGAGGTGAGAAACTTCCCCCTGCAGCACTTGGATTCGCACCCCCGAAGTGTCTCCCTTCACGAGGGTTCGATGTTTCTCTCAAGCTCGCAGTCGCAAATAACAGAATCATCACTTTGCAAGAAGATGTGGAGCGAGTGAAGGAGGAAAGCTCCTATCAGCTGGAGTCCAGGAAGGTGAGCGCTTCCTCACTATGTCTGGACTCCAGAAGAGGCTTTAAGCTTTCTTGTGTTATTTAAATGTCATCATCTTTTCAGGCAGTAAGAAGCGACTCGGCCTCGGACGGACAAGCGCTGGGAGAAACGCGCAAGCAGCTCAAAGAGGAAACACTGCTACGATTGGTTCGTTTCAGACCTTTTTCTGGTAGAATGAGCTTTCAGAATTCTGAGTTTATTTATAGATGTTGCTGTGTAAGTGCTTAAAATAACCCTGGAATAATTAGTGTCTGCTTCTATATTTAACCTCTGCAGGATGTGGAGAAGGAACTGGAGGTGCAGATTGGGATGAAACAGGAGATGGAGATGTCCATGAAGATGCTGGAGAAGGACATCTGTGAGAAGCAGGATGCCCTGATGGAGCTCCGGCAGCAGCTTGAAGACCTCCGTGCCATCAACCAACAGCTTCTCCACAAGTCACAGGTGAGGCTGCGAGTCCACCTTCCCAGAGAAGAACTGGGATAGTTACACAGCAAGTAGACAGATGTTGAACGCATGGTTGCTCCACCCCTTTCTCAAACCACACAGATTACCTCCAACACGTCTCAATGCCAATAATCTCACAGGAGGTCTTCCGGATTGCATGTTTTAAAGTGGACCTAATATGAGGCAGAGATAGGGCAACATCAGGGCAATGTCAGGGCGTAGTTAAGCGGACTCCCAGAGAAATGGTTCTTGATTTAAGAAGAACATCTGTGAAGAAATTTGTCCATTTTTCATTCAGAGACATTCTGAGTGCTGATGATGACGTTTCCTCTGCAGAGTTCAGATGCCAGCTCCAAACAGAAGAATGAAACCATCTCTCGCTTGGAGGAGAAAATCAACCAGATGACGGGGACTGTAAAACAGATGGAGGCCAGGTGAGAACTCGTCTGCATGTGACGCCATGGCTCTCATGAATAAACGCTGTAAAGTTCCGTCACTAATCTTTGACTGTGCTGTTTTTCTCCCTCATTTTCATTATTTTTTTTTTCTTTTTTTTCACGAACTTGATTTTTTTTTTTTCTTTAAAACAATTCTAACAGTGAGAAACATTTGGTGAAGCAGGCCAGAAACCTGAACTCGGCAGCGGGGAAGCTACTGCAGTTGCAGCAGTAGCTCCCACCTCTCCGACATCTAACTGTACAATCCTGCCTAATATAGACATAACCAAACTAGGATTTCATCTTTTTCTGTACGAGCCTCCTTCGTTGTTGAAAATCAAACCAGCCTCCCACGACCTCCCGCAGTGGCTTTGAGTTAGCGTGGACTCAATCGATCCTCTTAGCAGCCCTTATTCCTCGTGTTCGGTGACAGACGTGTTCGGTAGGGACTTTTACCAATTATTCCGTTCATGCTTTCTGACTAAAGTATGGATAAGCAGCAGGGGGGGGGGGGCTGATGTCCCCACAGACGTGTGGACTCGCTGTTATGGTATCCCAAAGAGTTTGACCTCAGCTTCAGACTGCACCGAAATATTTTCCAACCAACGGGAACAGGCAGAATAAGGAAAACAAGCTGATGCTTAGGTACTAAAAACAGGAAGTGCAGCACAGAAGTGAGGTAAAGGCTGAAGAAAAAGGGCAAAATTAAACTCTTAATTTTGAATTGTATGTGAACATAACATTGATGTAAACATTGTAGTAACTATTATGCTAATAAAACCTCCAACAAACACAGCCTGCTTCACTTTCTTTTGCTAAAGTGTTCAGAGTTTTAGCGGCCGAACACTTTTTTCCTTTTTCAGTTTTGCATCTCCTTTCCAGCTTTTTTTTTTTTTGTGTGTGTGTGTCTATTCTATTCATTTTATCACTCGTTTATGTTAACGCACCCCCCCCCCCTAAACCAGATGCAAGCAGGCTGAGAGAGAGAGGGATCTGGCGTTGGAGGCCAACCGGCTCTTCAAGCAGGACTTCGGAGACAAAATTGAGAGTCTGCAGGCGGAGACGGAGCAGCTGAGGAAGCACAGGTAAAGTCCCGACTCGAGCTGAATTCAAGGACGAACTGTGGCCCTCGGCTGAATCCACGGTTGGATGCTTGGCCTCGTTTCCAGGTTTTATCTGGAGCAAGAGCTTAGGAAGGAGCGAGAGCGGAGGAGTATGTCCAGGCAGGTCGTCATCCCTCAGAAAGAGACCAGACCGCCAGACAGCTCTTCAAAGGTAAAGCCAAATATAAGGAAACTCTTGTTATGGTCTCAGTTTTGTGTGACAGAGTGTGTGTCACCAACAGTGCACTCCAGAATCCCCATCAGTCAAAAGGGAGAACAGCCAGTTGATGACAGGAGCTGAGGACAAATCCAGTCTCAGCTCCAGCCTGTATGTACATTTAAGAAATTCTGCAAAGACCGTAAAGAAAATCAAGTCCGACAGTCTTGTGTTGTTTTTTCCATCGGTCACTTTTTTTTCCCTCCCTCTTTCAGGTCACTTTCACATCACGAGGATGAAGAGGTGAGCTAGAAGCTGAATTTCAATATCAATATTTCATGCTTTTGTTTTGTTAAAGAAGGAAATCAAACGTTTCCTTCAAATCCTGTCAAGTTTAAAATCCAGTCACATGTATCAACTCGGTGTCCACCTTATCGATACCGATTCTGATTGTTTCAGTGAAGATTTACTCATAATGTGTTTCCTCCAGGACGAGTCTTTTCTGAACATCAGTCAACCTTCGATCTGTGCGATCTGTGAAGAGGAAGAGTCTCTCCTCAAGGCCAAGGTGAGCCAATCATCTGATCTTTCATGGAAAACCTGAAACGTTTAGGTCCCAGGAGTCCCAACAGGCTGATGGGTGCCCGTTTTTCTTTTAGAAACAGTGTAAAAACTGCAACGGGGTTTTCTGTGAGAGCTGCATGAGGAACGAGCTGCCGCTGCCCTCGTCCATCCTCCCCGAGATGGTGTGTAACAGCTGCTTCTCTCTCCTGCTCCAGCAGTACGCCTCAACGCCAACATGAGCGGAAAGACGGGAGGAACAGACAAGAGAGAACCAGAGGCATTGATTTGTAAACTGGCACCGCAACAATGCACTTTGACTTCACAACGTAGGATGACGGAGAACTTTAGGAAGCTAGAATTTAGCTACATTAAATTAGTTCCATATAGAGCTGTTGGGAAATTCTTCCTTTGTTGCTGAAAGTGTGAGTTAAGTTGCTGAATTTTCTACAGCCTGCAAATGCAAAATCTAAAAAAAAAAAAAAACTAATTTCTGGAATTATAAAGGTAACTTGAAGCAGCTGTACATTTAAAACTGTAATGTCCACTATGTGGACTTTTGATTGAAGGGTCAGTTGAGTTTTGTTTTTTTTTTAAAGGAAAAAGTGATCACAGTTAGATCAAAGCATGGCTCTGTGGATGATCATATGCGATTCTTTATGAAACTCGACACAGCAACTGAATCAGTTGGCTGCTGATGAAATACCGCCAATATTTTTAACCAAAAAAACTAAATGTGTGCGGAGCTATTACGACAGCATGAGCAAGCTAGTGAATGCAAAACCTTTTAGACAAGAGCCATGGAGAAAATCCTTGATCACTTTTATTGTATTCTGTTTGATATACTGGCCAAAAAAAAATCACATCGCATTTCTTTACTGTTGCGTTCAGGATAGTTAAGTAGCAGTAATTGGTCACCTCCTGTCGGCCACATCAGTGCTTTACCACAGTAGTAAAAAGAAGAACTCTAAAATGATTTTTCTCTTGGTTTCTAGGCATCATTAGGTATTCTGGCACTTGTAATTGCATAGTTCTCTTTCAAACAGACATATCAGTGGCACTAATCAGCTCTGCCTGGTTTGTTGATTCATTAATCAACAAAGGAGCTGTGTTACAAGTGTTACAAGCTCACTATTTACTCTCAATCGTGTAAAAACAAATTAACGCAAGCTGGAAATAAACTTCTTTTTTTTTTCTGGTGTATGACATTCATTTTCTTTCAAAGCAAAATGTCTCCCTGACAGGAATCAAGCACGGGCAACTTTGGCACAGAATGTTTATTGTTTGATGCTGAAGTCAGCCTGGAAAATAAATACAAGGCTTGTGCAGTGGCCAAATGTGTCGATATTCATCTATGGAAGAAAATCCATGTTAGATCACGCATCGAAGGCGTAAAAACAACACATTTTTAACTTAAGGAAAAGCCCATTAACTACAGTCAAAGTACATGCTGGACTGTCTTTATAGATTCTGACTTATTAAAATAGCAGTTTTCCAGAGAGCAGATCACACTTTACATCTGTTAAAGTATATAATTCATCACTGTCTCTCACCTCCCATTAAGACTCTTGTACAGAGTTCAGGAATAACTCGATGTATCTTCCTCCTAAAAGTCAAATGGAAAAAAGATTAAAATATTGAGTTAACTTGCAATGAATAAAATTATATTATAACTAATTTAATGACATCACAGACTAAAGACTTGCATTCCTCCAAGCTACATTTAGACTAAAGCATTAATGATAAGTTCCACTGGATCAGGTTAAATGCAAAACAGGTTACCATGGTGATTTAGCCTGGTTAAATGACTGAAATTTAACATCCAGTATTTAAAAAATTACAAATAATGTATAGTTTACTTACAAAACACTATACACCCCAAACCTGCCAATATTTAGATACATTTACCAGATATGGTAGCGGACTGTTTGTTCTTTTTTTTTGGTGATACAGATTTAACTGGTCCATCAGTCTGACCTATGTATTGTCTGTCTCTGGACATGGCAGCCACAGCATCCTGGTGTCGGCTGAAGTAAACGTCGGCCTCTCCGCTCGGCCTGCCATCTGGACCAAACTCGATCATTATCTTGGTCACAACTAGAGGACGGAAAAACTACAAGAAAAAAAACCCAAGAGCTAGTTTCTATAAGATCAGGTGCAAGTGAAGTGAAAGATGGTTTTATATGATTTTTATTACCTCAATAACATCTTCTCCGCAAACCTGGAAAGGAAGTCCTCTCAGATGGATGTAGTGAAGCGGCAAAGAGGAGGAGCTCTGGACCAATCCTTGTGGAGAAAATACAGCAGATGACAATACAAAGATCAAGGACAAATGTTCAGAAAATCTCCCATTATTAGAGATGAGTCAAGACTGTCCTGTCCCAATTCATTACGATATTCCTTCATGAGGAACTACTGACTCTTTGAGGGCATCCTCCTTTGTCCAGTTGGAGAAAACTCAGAACTCCTCGTCCTCTTTCTTGAATGAACTTCTTCACTTGTGCTGGGAAACACCTCGATGTATCTACAAATGAACACCAGCCTTTGAGCACTGACTTCACTGTTGAATATAACAACAGGCTCTTTCTGATGGTCAGATGTGACACAATTGTATTTCTGGCATCAATGTTCATCCTACCTGCTTCCCATGACCTCTCTATTTCTCTGCAGAGCTTTCTCAGCCACTTCTTTGGAGCAAAACTGAACAAAAGCTTCCCCAGAGTTTCTCCCTGCATAGTCTGTGATGATGGTGATGCCATTTTCCACAATGTCCAAATCTGAAAAGTGAAAAGAAATGTCCATTTCAAGTCCATATTTTCCCTTCTAATAATTGGTATAGGAACACTAGCATATGTTTAAAACTGTATATCAGAAAGTATCCGAAGCAATCAAAACCATAATGGCTAAGAGCAAAATCCAAAACACAAGACGCTGACAGATGCCCAAAATAAGATGAGATTTCAGCTGGGTATTAAACCCAAAACATCTGGCAGCATTTCCAGTGAGGCATTGGTCTCCACTGTCACAGTCAAAGTGAAAATGATTCAGTGTGGCCAACAGAGGAGGAGATTACAATGTCAATTACCTGAAAAAAACTGAGCAATGTCAGCCTTGGTGGAGGTGAAGGGGAGACCTCTGAGCCACACCACTCCATCATCAACTTGACTGTCCATGGATTTCTTCAAGATGATTTCAGCATCGCTGTCTGTGACTTCAAACACTGAAAAAACAGTGAAGAAATCACATGACTTGTTTAGTAGGCTTTTCTTTTTAACATGTACACCAGATTCTCCTACTATAACACGTCAAACTGCCTTCGGTGAAGACAAACCCTCAACATAGCGCGGGCCAAGATACTGTCTGTGTTTCTCCAGAGCTTTGCTGACATCCTCCTCATGTTCCATCTCGATGAAGGCTCTCCCTGACGGCTTCCCCATCCTATTTAGAGTCAAGTGGATTCCATTCACTCCATCACGGATCCTGCACTCTAAAAGCATTGAAAATGTACTTTACTTTGGTTATTTTAATGTTATTAGATAGAAAAGGATAATATAAGAACATGGTGGTGCCCCACCCCTCATCTAATCAATATTTAATAATCACCTGAGAAGAAATTTAAGAGATCGTCAGCTGTGCAAGACCACGGAAGACCTTTCACTTGCACAATGAAAACGTCTTTCTTATCCTGTATTGACTCAGACTGATAGGCTGGCAGTGGTGGGTATTCGTCTTCACAATGTCCACCTGTCTGAAGGTAACAATATGAAGCATACCGTTTAACATTAAACAGTAATGTAGAGGAGGGGAAAAGTTGATGAGGCAACTACCCTGATGAGAAGTTTAAACAAAATACTTAGGTAAATGAATGAACCTTAAGTCTTATTTTATTTATGACAGCCAAGTGTTTGTTGATTCGTGTCATTTCTTAGAAGAAATGGAAATTGGATAAAACTTCTCATATGTATATATTCATTGAGATCATCTGCACTTTCATCTGAAAAGCCTCTGGTAACAGACTGGGTCTATCAGCAGTCAACATGAACGTCACTCACCTTGGTACAGAAACTGTAACTGCTGATTTTTATAATGGGACGCTGGGACGGCCTCTGCAGACTCAAAGCCCGGATTGTTGACGTTTCTAAGCGCTGAATGGGACCACATCTGTCAGAAAAAACACTAAACCTTGCTCTGATCCCTGTTGTAAACTGTCTGCTATTAACACATCGCTGCAGTACCAGCAAGAGCGATTTGCTGCTACCGGACATTTTAGCCCAGATTCGTTATACCCGATACACGTGAAAGTGTATCTCAAGTTAAAATATGTTGAATAAACATATATATTTTATTGACGGCTAATAGTTTAGCACTAAGCGCAAACACGGTTCTCACGTGGGTCAGTCAAGGGCAGTCCGATAACAGGAAGTCACCGTCAACTTCCGGTTAAGTTCCGGTTTGCTGGTCGTCATGGAAGGATCTGGTTTAGGATTCATTTATTTTAAATATAAATTTAGTTTTGGGTTTAAAAGTGAGGAAATAACGACTTGAGTTTTTTGGCTGTTTTTTTTTTCTTTACACAAATCTTAAAACATCAAGCGTCTCAATAAAACAGGCATATAATTCCACAGCTCTGTAGTCTTGGTTGCTCGTTGAGCTTTAAGACAGCGCCACTCAGTGTCCACAGGCAGGCATCCAGAGAATGTTACAGCTATTGTAATGTCTTTTAATGTATATGATGACGCTAATTTATAGATTTTATGGTAATTTGATGCTAATTTATAGATTTTAAATCCCATTCACAACACTTAAACCTTAAATCATTAACATTATTTTACTTATATTTGAAGCAATGCAAATTCTGGATATCTTGAAAGAATAATTATTATTCATGTTAATTATCATTGTCATGACAATATGATGGTATTTCTTTTCCAATTCCAAAAACATCTTTTATGCTTCCATATGTTCTTTTATATCTCATACAATCACCTAATTCCATAGATTCTTCTATATAGAACGTAATAGTGCATCAATGATGCAATCATTTTACCACGATTTGATAGAGTTTTGGTACCATTTTCAGGAAGTTTTGTGTTTTTATTGTCTCGCTCTCAGATTAAAAGTTAAAAACAAGACTTACTTAAGGTTCACATCGTTTATTATTTGTGGCTACAGTGTTCAAGTCAAAGCACAAAAAAGATTTTTGAGTCTGCAAAAAGGAAAGAGGAGTTTATATTTGTTTAAAACCAAATCTGCAAAGTAAATTGTTTGCAGATTCTGCAGACTTGGATTATTTTGGATTTTGACAACTCAAATATAAAAATAAGCTTTATATTTCTAAAACAAGCAGGGCTGTCATTAGGCCTACATCCTCCATGACAAGACAGATGAGTCAAGATGATGCGGTTTTTTGACTTTATCATTTAGATCAAAGTCTTTACGTAAGCATGCCTCTCATAACCATTCAGATATGCAGCTACACCACAGGATGACCTGCATTTATTCTCACGTATGATCTTTGACCAGCGTGTTGCACAACAGGAAATGATTAAAGGCACACCTGCGGCAGTCAAGATCTGCAGACCTGAGCTTCACCCACCATCTGCACAGAGTTTTATCTGTTACACCATTTCAATCCCACAAACTAGTGTCACTGATATGCTTTCAGAATAAAAAGAAAGCAAATCATGCTGTGTTTTACTTAGAGAGCAAAAGAGACAGTGGAGATCCGTAATGTGATTTAACATAGTCTTTTGTGCTGCAGAAATATAATATGAAAAAAGGACTTTAATGTATTTTATAAGTATAAACTAGTGATATAATTTAATGAACGAGATCAGCAGCACATTGTTGAGTTATATAAAAGTAATATAAAACTTGATATGACCAAACACGTTTTGTAATTGCATCACTGTCCACTTTTCTCGTCACAATGTTAAAAATTAAGCCTCCCCACATTACGTATCATCCCTCTTACAATTTCTGAGCTTCTCTCCGTGTCATTTATTTGTAAGTTTTCAACGGGTGACATCATTTTTTATTTTTTTTTTACAAATCACACGCATCAGATGAAATTGTAAGTTCATTTTCCGCCCCGGGACTATTTACATTTCATCGTCCCTTCTTTTTTTTATACTCTTGGGCAAATGATAATCAGTCTTTTCAACAACGGTGGAGTATAAATAAAACACTGATTATTAATTTTAAAAAAGAAAAGGGAAAAAAAAAAAGCTTAAGAAAACAGTGCGGTCACATGACCGCCTCCGTTATTTCCTGCAGTCGGAGTGATCGCTCCTCGCCCCTGCGACAACACGGCGGTGCTGCGGTCGCTCTCAGCGCACTCACGGAAAGGGAAAAACACTCCTTGCGATCTGTAGGCCTCCGCCACACTGAAAACCCCGTGCAGTCTCGTCGACGACGGATCTAAACACACACACACAATCTTTATCCAGTTTCAGCTGCCTTCCTTTAAATTTGCTCGCGCTGTAAACAAACAAAAAAAAAGAAAGAATTAATACAAAAAGAAGCCAGTCCTCATAATGGCGACAGCTGCGGTGTCTGCCCCTGCTGGCTGCGGACCCAGCCCTGGGTCGGGAACGGAGCTAGTCCGCGGGCAGGCCTTCGACGTCGGGCCTCGGTACAGCAACCTCTCCTACATCGGTGAAGGAGCCTACGGCATGGTCTGGTGAGTGGCCCCCGAACAACCGCCTTGTCCTTACGAGCCCGACACACTTAACACCAGCCTTTCCATTAAAAAAAAAAAAAAGAATCCCAAGGCTTTGGCTAGCAGGCGACGTGAACGTCGCAGGCTTTTGCGAGGTTTTGAGAGTAAATCACGACCGAGGTGTCTGACTTTAGTGGGGAAAGGGGGGAAAAAAAAAAGTTGACGTCCCGTGGAACGTCGCCGTTTTTAATGTTCACGGTCGGTGGGGTTCTTAAGCCTGGAAGTCACCGGCGAAGTTGGAACATTTGAGTTAAATTATGTCTTCTTCTTCTTCTCCGAAACTTGGCGCACAGCTTCTAAAATAAACATTCGTTTTTCCACCGCTGACACCACACGGGGTGTGTGCGTCCGTCTCTTTCAGATTTACTGAGCCTGCGAACACAAATCTGTGTCCAATCTTTAGTAGAATGAAGTCCTTCTTAGTCTATACTGTTAGTCCTTCACCTGTAGTACCATAATCGTCTATACTGGGTATCCCAACATAGTTTTTTTGCATGTTTACTGCACACTGTGTGCATATTTCAGGGATTTTATTTGTGTGACGTGATTGAAAATACTTTCCAGTAGGGGTTTTCCTGTTTGGAGTCCTTTTGCACCTGTATAGGTAGACTGGGAACCGTGTCTACATGGAGAAAATTCCAGGAAGGGTCATCATCAAAACTCTGCTTATTTATGATTAGGTTCGCCTTTAGATGTATATAAAAGCAAACTCCTTGTTTTTAAAGAAAAAGGAAGTGTTTTGGCCAGTGGTAATGAGTTGGTTGACCTTAGATTTGCACCCGGCGCTCCATTACATAATATATTGTCCTTGTGTCAAACAGTGTTGTAGTTTTTTTTTCTCTGCTGTGCTGAGAGGAGCTGTGGTTTCCAAGAACACACATTTGACACACAGCCTGCTTACAGTGACGGCACAGCATGCTCTTCATCTCTTTGTTTGTAAAAATGGAGAATCCAACACTGAAGAAAATCTAGCTGATTTGGTGTAGATTTTATAGGTTCTTGTCTTCGTGTGTTCCCACTTTACAATCTTCTTTTCTTGTGTAATGAAGGTGAGTTTTTTTTGCATCTGGACAGTGCATGCCAACGGTTGGTTGCGCAACAACCATATATGCTCTCTGTAAACATTAAAATATTTGCGTAACACACATAGACACAGATCTTGCTATCATAAAGTGCAATGTAATGTCAGGAATTAAAGCTGAACTCTACCAAAGCAACTTTTTAGTTGAAGTTATGGTGCATGGCTGTGCTGCTCTGTGGCTGACACGCACGAGAGCTCATTTGTGTTTGGTTGGTTGGTGTTACATGCTCTCTGCAAGACAAATTCCCTCTGGGGTAATAAAGGTTTCATTCATTCATTTATTCATTCTGGTGGGAAAAAAGCTTATATGCTACCATCAGGTTGTTCCCCTCCATATGTGGGCAGCAGCATGTTTGTTCGTTGACTTAAATGAAAGTTTCACCTATAATTGGGACCAATTTCCATCTCACCTAAATTTGTTTTCTTTCGATCTTTTGCTGCAAATTCAGCCTACACAAAAGCTACACTAAAATGTACTTTGACCTGTTTTGTTCAAATGCCCAATTGATAATGTTTCATTTTTGAAAGCTTAGAATTAAATGTCTTGATAATTAGGATACATTAGCATGCTGTATTATCAAATGAAAGGATCAGGAATAATATTTGGATTTTTCTCCCATTTCCCAACCTCGGCAAGATAAACTATGGGAGCAGGCAGAGACAGGCCCATCATGCCTGACGAGCAACAGTAACTGGATTAGACTTGTATTTGACACGCAGTAATGCCCAAACATATCCTGCCAAACGGGAAAAGACTCTGAAATGAGACACTTTTGAAGTAGTCTTTCACACAGAGCAGATCAGCTCAGTCCTTCAATGCCGTTTATGTCTCTGTGGCTCGTTCAGAGCAGCGGGAGTGGGCGACATGTCAGTCTCCACCACCCCACACACCACTTGCTCTTGGATTTCAAGTCAAAGAAAGGTGTCCTGCATTCACTTCACAGAACCTGTTTGTGTTTGACGTGAACTTAATAACTTTGATGAGATCTCACTTCCTTGTTGTATGTACAAATAAACAAGTGAAAGATGCCAAGAAATGAGCGCAATGAGGTTTTGCAGAACAAATTTCAGACCGTTCTGTAATTGACGCAACTTTTCTACTTTTCTAGCCAAATTATAAATAGTGATGTCATCCCCTGTTTTGTTGAATTGTCATATTTGGTTAAGTCTAGGTATTTAGGGATTTGACTTTTTGGGTGCCCAAAAGAAGCTTTTAAAGGCTGCACAGGTTTTAGAGATCTTTTTTCAAAAAAATACTCGGAAGAAAAAGTGTATCTGTCCCATAGAGCAGGGATTTTTGTATTTTTTATTTTTCGTAGAATAGTACTCCACCATTACTGCTTTTATACTGCAGTGTTCTAGAAACTTGAACCATGTTAGTCTCCTGCCATTATAGCTGCTGGAAACTTTTTTTTAAACTGAGTTTTGCAGGTTTTTTTAAGGTCCGACAGCAGTGATAAAAGTCTTACGAGGTTTCGGTGTGATTTGCAACGTATCGATGACCGTTGGCATTTGGATGTGACGCACAGCTCGGAAAGGTACAAGTCCAAGAAACCAAGAAATTCAGAGTCCATCTTTTCGAATCTCATTTAACAAATCATCTTGCCATCAAACCTTGGTTCATCATCTTTTCATGGTGAAGTTCTTTTCCTTCATCCTAATGACAGACTGTTGATTCTCATCACTACTTGACCTGCCATTGCCGATGCTCGGCTTCATTTTGCCACGAGCCATCCTCTTGAAATGCCACAGTGGCGCCCATCTCCATGGCAACCCGTCTGCCTCTGACATCAGCACCACCACTTCACAACCAATGGGAGAGGGAGGGAGAGTGAGTCTTGACACTGAAATCCTGTTGTGTAATTCGGTAGCAGACGTAATTTCTGTAATTTTATATCGTTATCCTTGCTAAGACGAGCGTGAAGGTTTTCAGTTCAACAGATGTATAAAGTGAACATGTTGCTCCATGAAGCATCGCTGCTGATGTCATGTGGTGTGTTGGATGCTCACCTTTCACACGTTACATTTATGTTTCGTGTCAAATTAATCTACACCGTAGCTGCTATCTGCTCATAGATGGTTCAAATCTCAAATTTGCCAGGATGGCTCATCAATATGAGTAGCTTTGAGGCCTTCATTAACAACTTCATGACCATGTGACCTGTGTCCTTCAGAGTAAAAACTTGCTCGTGATGGAAATCCATGAAATGTGCTCTGGCCTGAGACAACGAAAAGCTGTAGAATTTGAAAGGAGAGTGAATTAAAGGGGGTTATGAACTAAAAGAAGTCAATCTGGTTGAATGCAAATTCTCAAACAGCTTTAGATTCTCTGACCTGGCTGATGAACTAAAATGGATACCAATGTCCAGCACCTGAAGTTATGCAGCAGTTGTGTAGGGGAGCACTTCTGAAATCAGGAAAAAGGTAAGTGCATTTTCTAGGAGGGCTGCTGTACTTCACATCTCAGAGCATTTCCAGCATTTTTACCCTGTGTGGGTTACACTGATGTGGCACACACTTAAGGGCATTTTTATTGACCAATGGTTCAGTTAGAGTCGGTATACAGTTTATGGCCGCACATAACACCCATTTGAGTTGATCATAAAAAGGCTTGGTTGCTGCTGTACTGTCAGAGACACGTCTGTTATTTACCAACCACGTTCAAGTGAGGATTGCTCTTCAGTACGGATTTCAGCTGGGATTCTGTGTGTTGAATTTTATATTTGATACAGCACATGCAACTAAAGTGACAGATAAGCAAAAAAAACAACAAACTAAAAATATCTCCTAGTTTTATTGTTAGATGGTTTAGCTTGTCTATGGATGCTTTTAGCCATAGTGAGCCTTCTTTCCCCTCTTCATCTTTCAACCCAGCCTCTTGTACATCACACTTGTAACAGCCCTCTTGCATAACATCTCATCTCCTTGGAAACAGACCCCCCCCCAACACACACAAGCGCACTCTCACTGAGCATGCTCAGAAAACAATACAGAAGTAGAAGAAACAGGAAAGGCAGCATTGAGCAAACCGAGCTTATTCTTTCCTGCATGTTGTAGCTAAGAAGTGAATAATGAAAGCATACAAGAAACATTTCCAGAAAGCCTTGAATGATGCTTAGTGCATTAAAAATCCACCATTTCTTCCCAACCATCTATAATAGAGGTTGTTATAGTTTAATTTGCTGGTTTGGAGCAAGGTTGAAGGCTTGTCTTCCTGAGCATTCTAGTATTAGACTGTAGCTGAGAAGGACGCTCGCCGCCCTTTGTACTTCCTAGAACCTTGGCCACACAGCATGCCTTGATAAACACCTTAAAATGCAGTGTGAAGTAACTTTCCTTTTGGGTGGTGTGTTGTTGTTTTTTTTTTTTTGCACCGTTTCCAGCAAGAGAAAGTAGTTTCACGTTCATTTTGAAAGATTCAAGAAAGAAATGGGTGTGTTCTCAGTGCAGTTTAGGGAAATGACATGGTCATGAATAGGTTTAGTTTATATCTTTAGGTCATTAATTCATCCCCATAACTCTTAAAAGGAGCTCATTCATGTGAGTTCCACGTTGACAGTTCCCTCTGTTTACTTTGGATCTCCCGAAACCTCATGGCAAATCCTCGAAGGAGAGCACATTCAGATGTTTTTTTCTCTGACTATAAAAATGGCAACAGAATGTGCTACCCAAACCCCAATACTTTAGTGTTTTGTGTGGTTTGTTTGCATATAAGAGGCAGCGGAACACAAGCGTTTGAATGCACAGCAAGGAACCCTTGTGGTTTAGGTTCAGAGTCTTTCCTCCTTCTATGGAAAGTTGTGAAATAGATAGCTAGTTAGTCAGAACCATTGCACTCAGTATTACCATTTGTATTTTATTCATTTAATCTGATAAGGAGTAAAAAATTGCTTCTATCTTGGTACTTTTAAGCAAATCCCGTTAGTGAAGTTTATCTCCCTGCCTCTTTACTCAGCTGTCTGCCTTAAACACCCTCATTACATTACTTTAATTTCTGGTGTTTTTGGTTCTCAGCTCTTTTTTCTTTTCGTCTAATGTTTAGACCGTGTGGGAACTGTTGGCAGGACCTCAGTGTCGTCTCTTCTAAAAACGCTCCGCAGACGTACCTCCGACAAAACGGCCCTGCTCACTTCAGATGCTGCTTTGATAACCTACCGCTCTGTTCACGCTGGTATCTGCTGATGTAGAGCGGTTACGCGGAGAACTACTTCCACCCACACACTCGCACATAAATACACACTCTCTTTACACAGAATTGGGTAGGAAGGTCACTCATACTTCTCTTACAGAAGGCTGGTACACTTGTGTTTACTCTTCAGTCCCTACACCCCCATCGCCATGGCAACTCATATTCTTATTTTGTCTTACGTGGGTGTTCTTCAGTCATTTTGGTTCATAGCGTGTAGAAATAAAATCATTGTTAACAGTATGTAAATGACATAAGCGAATTGGTCATTTTTCAAGCATTCTGTCTTTATTCTGCTGGTTAAGCTTTACTGGTGAATATTATGACTTAAATCATTACGTAAAGAAGTTTGATTTGCAGGACAGAGGAGGCACAAGCAGCTTTTTAAAGTATCAAGCCGAGCGAAAAGAACCTGAAATTCTGCCGTGGTCTGTGCCTCAGAACAGTGTGGGGGAGGCGTCTCATCTCAGACAGGGGACAAGGTTTTAAAGTAACACACAGCTTCTTCTGTCAGTATTTATGGCAACAGCTTTGACATTAGAATTGTTGATCATAATATGAGTCCTCAGAGTAATATAGGTTATTATCTAGGTTAATTTGTACTGTCCAAATGCGTTTTCCCTGTCTAATTTTGTTCTAAGTGAATTTCAGTAATGCAAGTAATACCTGGTAGTACAGACACAGGGCCATATTGTTATTAGAATTGTTATTGCATTATTAAATATCTTTTGGAGGTTGGTTTGTAAGTTTCACCTCAGCCTCTCAATACAGATTGAATCCAGTTGATTTGTTTTGTGAAACTTGAGCTTTACAAAATTGCATTTTAAGCCGGGTTTGTTCCAAAGTAAAGTAATAAATGCATATTTGGCATTTCCATTGCTTTTGTAAATATATCTGTCATGTATACCCTGTAAAAATGCTCATTTAGACTAAGAATCACCTGCATATAAAGTTTTTGGTGTGAAACCACAGGCTGAACGCAGCACTTGTCGTTCACCATAAAGTCATTTTTCCCTTTTCAATGTTTCAGTTCTGCCTATGACCGGGACAACAAAATCCGTGTGGCCATCAAGAAGATCAGCCCCTTTGAGCACCAGACGTACTGCCAACGCACCCTGAGAGAGATCAAGATCCTTCTGCGCTTCAAACATGAGAACATCATTGGCATTAATGACATCATCCGTGCACCAACCATTGACCAGATGAAGGATGTGTATCCTTTGTAGGAAATATTGTTTTCCTTCTTTAGTGTGAGTGTTGGTAGCATGTAAATGTCCAGCCTTTCTATTTGAATGGAGCTTTTCAGTTATATTTAATTACGTAATGGCCACCTGTCACCATATATTTAGAGGACTCTTCATTCTAGCGGAGCAGCAACAGTAGCAGCTGGTAAAGCCTGCATTTACTGTTGGTTTCATAATGTGGCGTTTAGTTTTTTTTCACTTGTGTCTTTCCCTAAAATAAATGCCTGAGACTTAAGCCCGAAACGAATCTGCTCCCAACAAAACAATAAATTCTTGTCTGATGTAATATCGCTTCCACGGGAGAGCAGTGTTTTTCTTCTCTCTCTGTGGACAAACGTGGTTTCAGAATGTTGCTACAGAAACAATGGCTCATCCAAAAACTACAGAACCTCTGAGGTTGTCCAAATAATAATTATGTCGGCATTTCACCTGACATGTTTTGGCTGGCTGGCAACAAAATAATTCTCCGGGCCAGTATTGTGCCTCTCCTCTCCAACAACAATAGCGTTTTGTTTGGGTATTTCATTTACGTCTGAATGCTTTCCTTAACTCTGACCTGTGCAGATATATTGTGCAGGATCTCATGGAGACGGACCTGTACAAGCTCCTGAAGACCCAACACCTGAGCAACGACCACATCTGCTATTTTCTGTACCAGATCTTACGAGGACTCAAGTACATCCACTCTGCCAATGTCCTGCATCGTGACCTGAAGCCTTCCAACCTCCTGCTCAACACCACCTGCGATCTAAAGGTATCGTCTCAGAGAAGAGTTAGCACAGTTCAAAGGATGTACTTTTAGTCACAATCCATAACTTTTATATTCAGGAGTGATTGATTTTTTTTTCCATGCTACTCACTTTAGAAGCTTTGGTATAGTGTATCTTCTACCAGGTACCTCAGTATCACATCAATATTCCGAGCAAGCCAAGGCAATTGATTATCACACAAAAAAACTATTTAGTCAACAAAATTTGGGGATACAGCTAAAGTTCACATATGTAAACTCAGTATGGAAAGAGGGTAAAGAGGTAAAGATTCCAAAACTTTACTGGTTCAGTTCTCTCGTCTTACTTCCTTCATTAAGTTCACTTTGAGAGCAGTGTTATAAGAATCCAAGTCCTTCAGTTGTCTCTTCATTGACTTGGTGTACAGTAGGTGTATCACACATGTCGTGCCAGAAGTTTGTCAATAATGTCCCGCCAACTCCTCTACCATAATATTCAAGCAACCATCAGATTATAAAGTGATTTGCAGTAGAGAGCCCAGGCAAGGAGCATAGTTCAACTGCGCTAACCCCAGAAAAAAAGTCTACTAATTTCACAGTCTTCTGTTGTGTCTGTTCTCTCCTGCAGATCTGTGATTTTGGTTTGGCTCGTGTGGCCGATCCTGACCATGATCACACTGGATTCCTAACAGAGTACGTCGCCACTCGTTGGTACCGAGCACCTGAGATCATGCTCAACTCTAAGGTGAGCGCACTCGCAAGACTTCTGTTTGTGTTACAGTGTTTTAATGTTGTTTTAAGGTGACAGTAAAATGAGTAAAAATGCACATATGATGAGACAGTAAATTCCCCAACGTCTATTCTTATGAAATGAATTATTGCGTTGACCTTTCAACTACTGTGATCCTAACCGATGCCTGTGTCTCTCAGGGCTACACCAAGTCCATAGACATCTGGTCAGTGGGTTGCATCCTGGCAGAGATGTTGTCTAATAGGCCAATCTTTCCTGGAAAACACTACTTGGACCAGCTCAATCACATTTTGGGTAAAAACACTCTCTATGTCCTGTTCTGAGATTGTTGTCATCTTCTAAAAGTCCATATGTGACATTTTCAAAGAGGTGTGATTTAATATATGAGTGTACATTTCCGGTTTTCCCAGTTCCGAATATATTTATAACTGCAGAACATCGCAGGTTTGACTAATCAGATGCAAATCAAGCTGTTGGTGCCAGTTAATGCAGTCGTACTTGGTGCTGCCCCACGTGCTGCTTCTCCCATCTGTCAGTTTAGTGTTCATGCAAGCTGTCAATTCAAAAAGGTCACGACACTGAAAATATCCAGATCAAGCTGTTTGAAACATTTGACCCTTCCTTGGTTGACACCTGTGCATCAAATACAGATTGAAAGAAAAACTGATTCATCGTTATCTCTTCAGGCACCCTGGGGTCTCCATGTCAGGAGGATCTCAATTGCATCATCAACATCAAGGCCAGGAACTACCTTTTGTCACTGCCAATGCGTTGCAAAGTGCCATGGAGCCGTCTTTTTCCCAATGCGGATCCCAAAGGTTAGTTCCAGAGTTACTGATCATTCCTCAAAAACTCCTAATTAAAAAAAACCTTTTCTATTTCACTCACAAGAATACAAGAAAAAACTTTATTTCATTGTACTTATGAGTTACAGTGCCCTCTAGCGGGGAAGACAAGTATCACAACCACGAATTTATAACCGTTTTGTTTTCGCAGCTCTGGATCTGTTGGACAAGATGTTGACCTTCAACCCTCACAAGAGGATTGAAGTGGAGGAGGCTTTGGCTCATCCTTACCTGGAACAATATTATGACCCTACAGATGAGGTCAGACGATAATACCTGAATGGTTGGTTCTATGTCGAGCTCTATGAGCCTGCTTGAATCAACCATACATGGTATTGATGAATGGATTTTTAAACGGGCTGAAGCCCAACAAGTAGCAGCTCCATTTGCACCGACATGTCCCCTCCGGTTTCCTCTGTGCAGCCCGTTGCCGAGGCCCCGTTCAAGTTCGACATGGAGTTGGATGACCTACCCAAAGAGACACTGAAGGAGCTCATCTTTGAAGAAACTGCACGTTTCCAGCCTGGATTCAGGTCCTAACATCTTACACAGGTACGCTCGCATCATGGCGGGAGAGGAACAGCGATGACAGATCAGACGGTGTAAAGAATACTAGCAGAGCCTGCGCAGTCATCAGTGCTCACACTCGTATGTTCCGAATAAATATGCTTTCAAAGCACTATGAAGGAAGTATCTTCTCAGGGTTAGGGGAGGGTCCCAACTAATTAATCATTTACATTTCCTTTCAAAGGCCATCAACCATCGGTCTCTTCTTCTCTGTAGATGAAGATTCTGTGGACTGATGTCTACATTGCCATTGCTCCCCCTGCGCCTCCACAACTGTTGCTGTGATTGATTTTTCTCCCAGTTGGTTTTTATCGTCCTGTCCTGTTGTCCACGTCACCTGGAATCCTTGGGTCTCACTCGTCAAGTCCTCTTTGCTCAGGAATGGCATCAGGAATCAGTCAGTCCTCTTTACTTCTTCTTTCTTTCACCCGCTCCGAGGGCATGTCACAGTTTACAGTTTGGAGGCAACTTTGTGTTTTAAGCCAAGATAAACCAGTTTTTTTTTTTTGTGTGTGTGTGTGTGTCTCTAAAGGCATTTGGCTCTGGCTATTAAGATTTAAGACCTTTTGTTCAGTCAAACGACAGGCGATAGTTGTGTTTCATGTTTTAGTTTGTTTAGCTCTTGTGGTCAGAACTCACAATGCCTACATTGCACAGCAACAGCAGCAGATTACTCAAGCGCCATGCACCATAAAGGTCTTTTGAAAAGTTTCCCCAACCTTTGTCGGATTTTTACAAGGGCCGAATACACTTTTTTTTTTTCTCCCTCTCATCTGCTTCAACAAAGAGAGAAACTCACTGAAATCAGCTGACTTATGCAGTGGAATCACAATCAGCCACAAGCCATCACACCAGGTTACTTTTATTTTAACAATGCCCTACAATTGAGATCCTTCACAACACACACACAAACACAGCCCCAATGCAAACACATGCATATGAATAGACACACATCCTGTATATATATACACACACACACACACAGAGTCCAAAGAGTCTTAAGATATTTTAATGGAAAAAGTTAATTAAATGAATTTCTATTCTTTTTTTCCCCCCTCTCGTTTAAAAAAAAAAAAACAAGCAAGCAAAAATAAACCCATTTTTACTTCTGGTTGGCTTCAGTAAGATGTCTGTGTGTATGAACGCAGCAAATAGCAGGTGCTTTGAAGGGTTTCGCCATCAATTTATGCCTTAGCCGTGAGAAAGGGACAGTGACGTCTCTACGAACGGTGGGGGGATTTTTCAAAGGGGAGGGGAATTGACTGCGTCAGGATTCAAATTGGTTATTCCGCATTTATTTTTTCTGGAGGAAGTGTCGTTCCCTTGTGTTATTTTCCCCCTGTTTTCCCAGGGTCTCGTTAATTCCCCCTCTTTCACTCTCTCCCTCTCTCGCCTTGTTAGAATAAAACTGTGCCCTTTGCATGACTGTTATAAGCTCTGTATACAAAGACAACGATGTTAAGTGCCACACAAGCCACACAAATCTGCCAGGAGTGCGCCCAGGCTTTTTGGTTTTTTTTGTTTTTTTGTTTTTTTTCTTCTGTTCCACGTCTCGGTGTATCATGCCTCCCAATCTCATGGTGCTTTCTTGACCATCTCCATCTTTTTTTCTGCTTCAGCTTTCTATTGATCTGTCTTCATTTAATTTCCATCGCCGCTGAAGTCTATATATTCTCTCCATTTTTAGCCCAGCTCCCTCTTGCATGCTTAGATGTCTTGTTGTGGCCACTAATGGGAGAGTAAACGTTTGTATTTACGCCATTAAAAAAACGCTTCTTTTTTTTTTTTTTTTTTTTTTTTTTTTTTTTGAACCAGAGCAAATGATGCAAACAAGATAGTTGGAAAAATATGTTCAAGTTCTTCTTTCATAATCTTTTGCTTTAAATTGCACAATTTGTTTGTTTTTGTTTGTTTTTGTTTTTTTTTTCTCTGATAAATGTTGGCAGTACCAGCAGACAGCTGCAGTTAAAAAAAAAAAAAATAAATATAATATTTGTACTTCTTGTCAATAAGTGCTGATCAAAGACTGTTGAATTTAAAGATTTTGTATCAAGTTTAAGAAATTCTGACTCTAAACACGTGTGGAGAGGTGAAGGAACAAACACATCCGAAGCACTGACGCCTCAGCTGACCATGCAAATTCACTCCGGTCTCACCGCAGCATCGCCCCCACCGGTGGGCCTCCGATGTTCGCTTCCACAGCACACACAGGCTTTTTGTCGGGTGATTGTGGTGCCTCTTTAAAGAAAAAAAAAAAACCTTAGATGCATCTTAAAATCGGTTAATATCTAAATCTACCTGAATGGATTCTTCAAGAATCTGGCACTTAAAGAATTGGAGATTTTTAGAGATCAGGCGAACTTTGAATTCATGATGTTTCCCCCGTTGGTCAGAAGAACTGATTTTCTCGCTCTGCATCTGTGGAAAATCTCAGAAGCGGTGACTCGCTTGTACAGGTTTCACCGAGGATGTCGTGGACAGAGCCAAAGAACCGCAGTTGTGTTTTTTTTTTGGTTTATTTTTTTGTTTTTTTTCCCCTCAACTGGTTCAGCTGAAACTGAAGGGGGAAAAAAGAAATGATGGATCGCAAACATATGCTAATGCTTGCTGAAATGCACTCAAGCCATAACCATCGATGTGTTGCACCTCTGGCCAGGCCCAGACTGGCAGTGATTTCCCAGTACTGAAAAACAAACAAAAAAAAAACCTGTCTACATCACTGCAGCCAGATTAGAAGTCAAACCTGGAGGATGTTACCTCTTTAAAACCTCAGATCATCTGTTCTGGCATAACCAAGCCAGTTAGAATGACATTTAATGAAAGCAAAAATATGATAAGATGTTTTTTTTGTTTGTTTTTTTTCCACCCTTTTTAGCTCTGCAACATCAGAATTATGTCTTCTTTTTTTTTTTACTAGTTGTAATTCGGTTGTAGGTCACGCCTTTGAACAGTATTTCCCAAGTCAATGTTATCCTTTCAATCACAGGAAACTCTTATAAATCTTTAAATTCTCAGACGCCAAATCTTTAGGATTTTCTACAAACAGCTTGGATAAATATGTTTTATGGTCTCATCATGAAATGATTTAATCCAATGTGTATTTTTTTTTTTATCATACATTCAAGTTGAAATTCAGCAAAAAAAAAAAACATGGGAAATATGCAATTCCAAATCGTACCTTTTAAATTGCATCAGCGTGGAGTTGCATAGCTCTCTGCAAACTACTTCTTATATCCGCAAATCTGCTTCTGTTCCGTTTGTCACGGTTGAATTCACCGGATAATGTTAGAATGACAAGAATGACCAAAATTCTGTCGGAAAAATTACACCCAAGTCGAGGTTAAAAAAAAAATAACAATAAAAAAAACCCCCACCTGGTCATCCACACACACTCGCAGTACAAACCAAGATGCATTTGCTTCTACAGCAGTTGGGATGAGACTTGTAATCCGAGGTGCCTGCCTGGACTTGACTTACCTGTAGATAGTCGTCTTTTTGGAGGGGTTAGTAAGAACTTTGGGGCGCTGGGAAAACAAAAGAAAAAAAAAAAAATACTGGGATTTATTGTATTACAAAAAAAAAAAAAAAAAAGCTTTTGCTGAGTTATTTGTGCAACCTGTCTTGTTTGTGCCTTTTTTGATAGTCTTGATATCCAAGATTTGATGTGCAGCTTACGTTTAAATCCATTGTAATTGCAGTATATGCTCTTAAAAATGAACACAATCAAATATGGGGGGTGGGAGGGATCATGGGTGGGTGTCCTTATCTTTCAGTTATGTAAATTTTAAAGAGAATTGTTGCCACAGCTGTGTGATTTGTGACTATATTGAAAAGATGAACAGCATATTTTTTTCATTGCCCTTTATTTTCCTTGAGCCTTTTTTTTTCTTTCTTCTTTTTCTTTTGATGTTTTTGTGCAGATATTTTTATTGTAAAATGAATGTTTTGTTTCTATCAGACACTACTCTGTCTCCAGTGGAACTACTTCACTCTGTATGTTTTGATGAGTATAAACCTTTAATTGTGTAGTTAAATTTCTGAAAGAGGAAAAAAAAATTAAAAAAAAAACCTTGGTTGTGTTTTTAAAGGTTCCTGTTTGACTTGCCATGGAAATTGTTTGGTCAGTTTTCTTTTGCTGTCGTGAGGGTTTAACTTGAACGAAGCATTTCTTTGCTATTATTAAAGACCGACTGCCACTTTCAAACATTGTTTTTTCTTATGTTCTTTATTTTACCGCCATTAAAATTTTACTAGGTTCATTAAAAACACTACTTTCATCGACATCTATGAAGTCTCTTTGTAAACAAGGAAAAAAACGGATTTCTGGAGTGTTAGACAACATCTTAACTGCTGTCAGCATCTTTCTTTACAAATGGACGCTTCTTGGAGCATCACAATATACTGTTCTGTGTTTAATGAGAAGAATGAATATTCTTAATAAAAAAAAAAGTTGATTTACTTTAAACCAAGTGTGGCTGTCATTGTATCAGTATTTCGAGTTTGGTGTCTGAACAGGAATGGCTTTTTCTCTAAATGTACCTTGTTCATGAAAAACTATAACCTGCACAAAAGTTGTTTACAAAAGAAAAGGCACATGAGAGAAACGATAAAGTCTAACAACAAGCCTGTATCGTGATTGATCTTACTGCATAAATTGCAACTACAAAGATTAAAAGTGATTGATCTGAGCTGATGGCTTTGTGAAAAGCAAACAAGATATTTTAGAATATTTCTTAATCGATTTTACAAAAAATGTTTAAACATTGGGCTGTGCTGGTTAGTTTTATGCATTTATTTGGTACCTGTGTGGGTTACGATGCCTCTAAAAACAATCATATAGTGATTATTTTTTCCCAATCCGGTTAAATAGTTAAATATTAAGTTTTTTTACACTATATTATTTAATTTCTGTACCCAGTTTTGTTTTTGTTGTCCCTTAAGGGGGAAAATCTCCAAAAATATCACAATATTAGTTTTCATCAGGAAACGCCGCTGCTATTTTGCACAATTCGTCCACTGGGTGGCGCTATTACACAGGCTAATTATTCTGTAGCGTTACACTCGCGTCATTCACTTTTGTGAACTAAACAAGAAGTAAATATGTTTACGAGTGTTGTCATTGAATAATTATAAAGGCACATTCGATCTGTTAAAACTATAACAAAAAGGATAGGAAAGTATCTTTAAAAACAAATCAGGGCGTGACACATTGATTGAAATCACGGGGATCTTCATAACTCAAATGCAGCTCCAATTTAATATATTCAAGCAAAATCGTTAATTACATTATTGCTGACGAAATCAATCCTGCAAGGTATCACAACATATAGGGTAAAACGTAAATATGTTTTCGTGTGAAGACTGAACTAAATCAAACATCAACCAACTTGATCGATAATGCGGGGTTTGTTTACGTCTGACCACGTGCTTGCAATGCGCCCACGCATGCGCAGTGGTCGGTACAGCTTCAGGCACGCGTCGGCGTCGGTGGCGCGCATCGCTATAAACCAGCCTCGGCGACGCGACAGTGACGTCAATGCAGCAGCTTTGCGCCGATTGGCCGCACGGATCTAGCCCCTCCCACCGCGACAGCGCATTGGTTAGGCGAGAATGTATCCGTCTGCTGATTGGACGCTATTTGTAGATCAGACTGTGTAGCTAGGCTACTGTTGCCTTCACGTGCCCTCACTAGAATTCGAATTTAAGAGATTCCGAAGCGGACAACTTGGCCCAAATGTTTTGATCCGAGTTAACAGCCAAAGAACATCTGACACAACTAGATCAGAACGATTGGTCAGCCCTTAAGCCTGGCTAGTACACAATATAAACTCCCGACCACATAATCTTGCTGTTCAACAAGTTAATGATATTCAAATGTGTTGAAATTGCATCCATACATTTTGGATTCACCGCCGAACCAAATGAGCTACTTAAACCATGGCAACTTGGTGGAAGTCACAATACTACTCTACTGAGCCTAAAAGACGGATAAACTTAGCATGTTGCCTACGTGCTCCACATTTCTATACAGCAGAGTTTAAGTGTTCGTGGCATATAGGCAGATTTCCCCGCAAATCAAATGTCAGCTTCGATCGAATCCTTCAGAAAAAGGAAAAGGCGCCTTTGGCGGATGTTCCAGCTTTGCCAAACAAGTCAAACACGTTCCACGTGGATGTTTTTGTGAAGGATGCTCCATTTTCCCGAAGCATGTAAAGGTATCACCAGCAGATGGACTAAAAACATCGATTGTTCTACTGTTTCTGTTATTTTTTTTAAGCACAACATCGGCTTGTGCGATCGGCTCCGATAGGCGTCGAAGCATATGAGAACATTTTTGCGCGTTTGGCGGACGTATTTGGCGCAGCATTCAAAGCGCCCTGCGCGTCCGCAAAGCTAATTAGGATTCTCGTATAAATAAGGCCGCGGATGGGACAGCACGGCCTGTCCTGCCGTTGATCAGCTGAAGCTACAGAGGTTAAAAACCCGTCAGAGATCTGCAGGCTGCCCCGCGATGCACACACTCTGACACTGCTCACCGATGGGACTCTACTCAAACCGCGGATCTTCGGAGACAGCCAT
Source organism: Lagocephalus sceleratus (assembly GCA_911728415.1). Taxonomy (NCBI): domain Eukaryota; kingdom Metazoa; phylum Chordata; class Actinopteri; order Tetraodontiformes; family Tetraodontidae; genus Lagocephalus; species Lagocephalus sceleratus. The sequence goes on along the minus strand of CAJVRN010000237.1, from coordinate 1,014,017 downwards.
CACTTTTCAAGGTTTTATGCAAGGTTTCTTTTGTTTTTCTATGCAGAGAATCGTTGCTTAGGTGAAGATCCATTAAGGAGATTTGATATTTATGGAGACTTTTAATGGCACTCGGCCCGACCTGAACAACCGGGTGGTACGTGTGTCTTTTATGGGATGACAGTGTCTTTCCGTATGTATATCTTGAGTTTTACTAATATCCGTATCTAGTGCCGTTCGAGTGAGGGAAACTGATGTCGGTTTGTTTTGTTTTCCGATGGAGTGGGGGGGGGCGAAGTATAATTGTGGTGAGCAGAGAACCAGTGACCTACTGGGGGACACGTGTGTTTGTCAGAAAATATCCCTGCAGTAATTGCTGTAATATCCGATTAGATGTTGCATATGCATCTGTAGCAAGTCCGTACCCTCTGAGAGTGGGTGGCTGTTTACGTTTGCACGGGAGGGGGGGGGGTGTGCATCCTTCCGTACGTTGCTTTATAATCCCTTGCACTACCTCCGAAGTCGTTGTATGATTCCAGTAACATTAAGATCACCATATATATTGTGATAGTTATCGCAACTTGGGGCGATGCAGCTGTGGTCTATCAGCTCTGGTCCAATTACTTTAAATCTATAACCCACTTGTTCCTCTCGAATGACAGCTCTGTGTGATGCATATAATTGCAGCTGGTTATTGACTCATTAGGTGAACAGTTCATATAGACACCCCCCTTGTCCTTTGTTTATTTATTTATTTTTTAGTTCAGGCGTGTTTTTGCGATTTAATCTTCAAGTTGCGTTCAAGAGCAAAACGCCTCCTTTCGCTCAGTGTGTATTCTCACCACCATAATCTGGACGAGTCTCTGTCTGTCCCTCTCGATTTTAGAGGGTTTATGATGCCACGTGACCAGCAGACAAAAACACACAGACGGGGATGGATTTCATAACGCACACGCGCCTGCACGCACGCACGCACGCACGCACGCAGGGAGCCCGCACTTCTGGGCGAAGCTGCAACCTTGTGTTGACATGCGTTCTGTGGTGAAGCAACACATCTGAGGGGTTTCAAGGCATTGCAACATAACCTGTACGGACGCTGCGCTGCAGCAGAGTCGGTTGTTTCTTTCTTTAAGTGATCATTATTTATATATTTGTCTATTTGTCGTGAATGAAATCAAAGGGGAAAAGACACTGACGCGCGCTCTCGATGTCAGGACTACAAGGGTAGGACGAGGGCATTTGTGCGGAAGAGGGTAGGCAGCAGATTACCGAGTGGGTTTAAGATTTTTGCGCGCACGCGTGCGCGCGTGTGTGTCTGTGTGTCACCATTCACGGCATCATCTTTCAGATGTGGATCTGTTCAATGTCACGACGTTGCAGCACTGACACACAAACGGTGCAGCAGTCACTGGGTGAGGTGGGGAAGGTGATTCCGTCACCCCGATTTCCTCATCAAAGAGCCCGTCTCCGTAAAAAATCACTACCATGTGTCTCGGATGTCGTGGGTTTTTTGTGTTTTTTGTTTTTTTTTTGGGGGGGTCGTTCATTCTGATCAAATCCCGGGACGAATGTGCCGTTGACGCTGATGTTTTATTAATGTATCGTCAGCGGCGGTGCGTGTGATGTGCGTTAATCCACGTCTGAACTGGTGCGCTGTGAGTGTCTGCTGCCCTTTCAAAGTACGTCAAGAGGCTTTAGATCGCACTTAATCAGACCACATTTAGAAATAATCTTTTGTGCCAACGGCGTGGGAAAACGTGTTGACGGCGCACTTTAAACGGACGCGCGTCTCCCTTTCATGAAATGCGAGAGGTGGGAAAAAAAAAAAAAACTCGAGGGTTTGGAATGAAGACGTTTGATGTGTGAAGGTTGAACAAGGCTCAGAGACTTCTCTTGTATTTATTTACACATCCGGGTACCTGGGAGCTCCCTCCTCCTCTCATTGTCACGTTCAGGCCGCATGGGAAATGATGGCTTAATCAATAGCGCAGCGATGCCTTTCCAAAGATGTATTTCTGTGACCATAATATTCATATTCAGGATTTAATTAAGATCTTGTTGTTGCAAAAAAAAAGAATACAGCGTGTACATGCTCCTTTGCTATTAACTGTATTTAGTCGAAACAATGGAAACCTCTAATCCATATGTTGATCCTGATAGATTTTGGCTGCGACTTTGTTTGCAAACGACCTTTTAATCCAGAGTTACTTCCAGACATTCGGAATTTACTTCTGGTAATGGTGAAAATAGAATAGTTCCCTTTTTAATAAAGAACGTGAAAGTATAAATACTAAATGCGGTTAAAAGTTAACTGCTTACAAAAATCTCCAAAAAAAAACCCCCACAAACAAATCGTACAGCTAAGCATTTTTTTCAACCGAGCGCAAGCGAACCAAACCTAGTTGCCATCTTTCCCATGGGAACCTGAAGGCAACGCGGCGATCTATTGGCCAAACGGGCTGGTAGTTCCGCCCCCAAACCCCTCCCACGTGGTGACGTCCCCTTTCCAAAGTAACCAGGCCAGTCTGCTGCGCATACTAAAGACACAACAAAGCCAGTGTCGGGGCGAAAATGAGACCCGTCAGCACCCAAAGGACACAACAATAAGTTTCACATCTGGCTGCATCACCCATGGACAAGAGCCTGGGACGACGACAATCCTTTATTTAACTCCAATAAACAGTCATCTGCTCAGCAGCGAGCAGTGTTTCCAACAGGCTGCGTTTTTTTTTGTTTTTTTTTTTTGCTCAGATCTGATCCAGGTGGTGAGTACAGCAGCAGGGCAATGTTTATCCAAAGAGAAAAAAGAACAACAACCTGCGAACAAGGAGGCAGCAAAAGCGGGCTTTCTTGTGAATCCCAGAATCCCATCAAAACAAACGAGGGGGAGAGAGAGAGGGGGGGCAAAGCGGCACTGTTGCGCTTGAGCTGGCGTCGATCTCTTTGTTGGGGATGTTAAAGCACACGCAGAACCAGGTGTACAGCGAAAAGTGAGGAGGGACGGGGGTCGACGAGGGGCTTGGGTGGCAGGATTGACACATGCGAGAGTTCGTCTATCGCAGGAAAGCGTGTGATGGTTGTCAAACGCGTCGCTTCTTTTATTTCTTTGATAGGGGGGTACGATAGTGCGGAGTCTTTTGTCTGGACGTTCTTCCTGTTTGTGCTTCATCAGACGCACAGTGTGCTGCCTCTTTGTTTTCACTTTGCCCAGTTTGACTGTCAGCTGTCCCTGCTTGATTATTTGTCGATTAAAGACCCCGATTTCCTCCTTTCCCCCCTTTTCTCCCCCTCTTTAATTTCATTTACTCATCTAAAAAGTCCTAATCCCCCCCTCCTGTATCTCGAGATGATGCAGGCGGATATAAACAAAGGAGATGACGAATTCTAGTTCAAGGAATAATCTTTAAGGCATTGCATAACCTAAATAAGTTATCATATATAATTTAGTCGTGTCTGTGTATGTATGTGTGTTTTTTTTTGGTTTTTTTTAAAGGAAATGCTAAAGTAAACAAAGAATTCGACCATGTGCTTTCGAGAGCATACGAAAACAGCACTGTTGACCTTATTTGGCATTTATGAACCAAAAAAAGCAAAAGTGTGTGTGTCTGTTTGTCTGTCTGTCTGTGTGTGTGTGTCTGTCTGTCTGTGTGCGTGTCTGTTTGAAATGCAAATAAATGCGTGCAACAGTGAGTGTGTGTGGCAGATATGTTGCTTCCTGTATAGGAGCTGATAAATAAACGCTGCAGGAGCTGATTTAATTAGCGATGCTGAACTTTGTCACACCGACTTTAAATCTTTTTTTTTTTTTTTGGTTTGTTTGTTTGTTTGTTTGTTTGTTTGCTTGCTTGCTCCCCCTCTCCCCCTTTTGCCTCTCCCCGTGCACGTGTCAGCCAGGTTAACCCGGTTAATTCAGAAAGGGGATTTTGCCTTTTTCATGCAGGGAGGGATTAGGCCTCAAATACCTGTGCAGAGTAGGCATGTAAATATGGTTTATCTGGTGTCACCAGGCTGAGCTGCTCGTTTTCACCTGTGCGTGCCTGCGCGTCCGTGCGCGTCTGCGTGCCTGCGTGCGTGCGCGCGTGCTCGAGAGCAGCCCTGCCGCGCGTCACCGTCCTGTTTGGTCGCGGAAGCCCTTTTGTTTTCGCGTCTGGCTGCTTGGCCTCCCTCTCTGCTCTTCCTGTTACAACATATTCAGCTTTACTGGAATCCTATGCGTTATTAAAACTCATCCTGACATATATTGATATATATGATATTACCCGCTGTTGTTGTTTTTTTTGTTTTGTTTTATTGATCCATGCACCACATTGCTCTTTTTAGAGGCAACAGGTAGTTTCAGTTTGTCGTGTACAGACTATAGAGTTAAAGCATATATATAATATACCATGAGTCTAATATTCTGTCTCATCCCCCATTGCCTATTGATCCTTATATGCGCTGAAACGCTGGTATCTATATTTAGGCCTGTCTCAATAGGCAATTTCTGACCACTGTGTTGGATCAGGTGTCACTGGGGTCATTTGGGGAATTAGCGCCCCCTACAGGCCGGCCGCCGTAAGTCAATAACAAAGCACAGCGACGTCATAGCCCCGCCCTCCCGCGGGTGATTGACAGTCGGTTCACTAGGACAGACCAGCCATTCACGTCAGAGCCACGTTAGTTGAGGGGGATCATTGTAAAGTCAGACCCATCACATTTACAGATTAGTGACATCTGCCACAGCTTCCATGTTCTCCAGCCGAAGCTACCGAAAACATAAACTCGACTGATCATTGAGAAAAACAAACAATTCAATGAAGTAAATTGCTGTTTATCAAATGAGTAACTTAAAACAACACAGCAGCAGGAAGCATGCTTCATAAACCATGTTTTATTGAGTGTTTACAGTAGCAATGGTGGAATTGAACCAGCAAGATCAGTCTCTAAATGTGCTCTTAGCGGTATGCGGCCAATATCACCACACTAGATGTAAACTAAATTGCACCCTGCTTTATTAGCGCAGTATATTATGATAGTTTGAGACTCGCTGGCATGCCACAGGCAGGCCACATGTGAGCATGTCTGAAAAATGGAATAATACTTTTTAAGCACCAAAAAAATAAAAGGAACCCGCAATGGTCGCATCAAGATGCTATAAGCGGCTCATCTCCAAACAGAAAGTGGGGGGGGGGGGAGAGACGGCCGGGCTAAACTATCCCCTGTGACAGCGGAGCCTGTTACTTCCCACTGACTGCGGCCCATAGACACACAAACAGAACCATTAATAATAATTCAGTTGACAAGGCAAATAAAGTGGTTATAAAAGGCAGCAGGCAGCGTGGAGACCAGAGCAGAAGTGTACAAAAGAGGCAAAGATCAGCTCTATTGAGGGCTTGACTCTGTTGTTCACCTGCACTGGTGTGGATTTTTTTTTTTTTTTTTTGTCAAACCGGGCCTCTTTTGTTAAAAGGTCACATGCTCATTGTATTTTAGCGCCATTGTTTAGCGCGTGGCCGCCCTCTCGTCGACTGTTCTCGTGCGCGGTGCTCATGAACCGAGCTGGTTCGCTCTGCTTTTGTTCGCTTCTGCAGGTATGTCTGGTTTATCTCAATGGTGGAAACACAACAGATTCTCTGTTGAACCCCCCCCCCACCACCACCACCACCACCACCTCCCCCACCAACCTACAATAACATTAAACCACCCCTCTGTCAAAGTAATCTTTTTTTTTTTTTTTACGTTTTCATGCCACTTTTGTTTACCACGGAGGGATAACGGGACACCTTTAAATCCAGGCCAGCCATGTGGCCCGACAGGCTCCCAACAGCAGAGTTACAGTGTGGTCTGATGTCCCAGCTAAGCTCTGACCTACTGTACTAGTTGTGCCTGCAGTTTTCCCCCTTTTTTTTTTTCTTTCTTTCTTTTTTTTAAAGAGCGTTGTTTGGGTAATGTGGCTCAGCCGTTGCCGTGGTTACAACCTGTCTGATTCGGAGGAACAGCCGCGTGTCTGACTTTTGCTGCAGCTCTGGCTGATATCCCAGATTTCGCCGCCCGGGTTTAACAATATATAGACTTTATATTTCCCCATCTTGTTTATGCTGAGGTGAATTTTAATTTAAATGGGAGGCGCATCAGCCCGGTGGGACGGAAGCAATGCACTCCTCTCAGAACCCGTCAATAATATATATATTATGGCCAAGTATTGCCAAGAATGTCGTGAAATGATGTGTATCTTAGTCCCACTTCAAAGAAAACTAATATCTGATCTTCTGGGTGAAACATTATAGTGGTGTTGATGCCTTTTGTTAGGGTTAAGATAAGCTGACTAAGCATTATATCATATAATTGATTACTGTAATCAAGACTGTTTGATCAAACAAGCTGCTGTAGTATTGATATTTCAATCGAGCTCAAACGCCCCTCATCATGTGTTCTCTTCTCCTTTGACCCTCTTGCAGATTTGATTTTCTCCTGTGGTGTCTGTGTGGAGCGTGCCACACACCCACTCCACAACAACGACGGCTTTTGCTTGCATCTTCCAGTGTTTCTTCTGTCAGCAAGTCCAGCAGAGCTGCAACTCTTCCAGTGCCAGCCCTGACGCCAGCGAGGAGCCCTGCCCCACTGACATGGTGAAGATGACCAAGTCCAAGACCTTCCAGGCTTACCTGCCATCCTGCCACCGCACCTACAGCTGCATCCACTGCCGGGCACACCTGGCCAACCACGACGAGCTCATCTCAAAGGTACAGCCGCGACGTGCCGATCTGGGGCGGGGGGGGGTATGGACACAAAGAAGCCTTCTTTCTGTAATAGTACAAACCACTTCCTAGAAGTAAAAACGTCTTCAATCTGACCTTCCTGAATCCTGTCACATGCAACTTGGGCAAATTTGGACTTACACACTCCACCATGTTAAAAGTAGAAACACTCACAATAGATCCTCTGTGGTGACGTCTAAAGATCACATATTGCCTCTGAAGTGTTTTGTGCGCTCAGTCCTCTCTAGATGGCCACATGGCTAAATTAGGTGGTTATAATGGGGGAGCGCGGTGGATATAACCAGCATATATCCATCTTGGTTTCTGGTGTCAACAGATGGTTATATTTATTCTTGGTGATCTGCTGATCCTTAACTTGTATATTTATAGGTCACAATCAACGATATAGGCAGGCGTCTTAATCTGTCCAAACAAATGCTCACCGTTGTGAACGAAGAGTAAAGAATTTATGGCTTTATGCTGCTATATAATTACATAACCCTCCCTGCTTGCGAGATGTAATACAGTAACATAGTTTCTTTAATTAAAAATTTTATGGCTCACTTTGAACACCTACCTTGGTGGTACTCAGCTTAATAACTGGGATCTGAGAGCCAGAGCAGTGACACTCTCCTGTAAGAGACCAACTAGTTCTGTTCAATAACTTTGATAATTGGTCTGTGACTGACGCGCCGGTATTGATTGAGCTCGGTTGCAGGTTGGGTCTTCAGCTTTTAATGCCGCCTCGTGTCCTCCGGCTGCTGCGCGCTGCGCTTAAACGCACACTGGGTCTATTTAGAGGCGAAGAAACACACAGTTTGATGACACTGCCGAGACCGCGTCGTCCGGCGCTAATTGGCCCTGAAAAGTTGGCTGATTATTTTCTCGCAGCCGTTTGAGTTAACAGAAAAAAAAAACAAAAAAAAACCTCCACGACCGCCGCTCACCAAAACGGCACTGCGGGGCCAGGCTCCGAGGCGAACTGGGGGATGGCCGCTTTTCCAGTGTGATGTAGCGTTCGGCTTCTGCTTGCGAGCGTGTGCATCTTTGTCTCATTAATCATCTTTTGGATGACATTAAGAGCGACGATGATGCATTTTCCATTCCTGTAATATTTTGGAAATGAGTTAATCTGCGCTCTGCTCAGCAGTGATTTCACACTCGGTTGAGGCTCTGCATTGATTGATTGTTGTCCTCTCAGTTAGCTGAGGCAAATGACACGTGGCTTTGACACTTATTTAAATTTATTAGATGCCTTATTGCATTTCCAAAGCTCGTATAACAGTCCGCACTGGTCGCAGAAGCTTTTATGGAAGCTGCTACTCATATTATTACTCTAAAGGTTGCGTTGGAGGTGTACAGAGAGTTGGTCAGTGTCAGCGCCGCGGTTACATCCGTTATTAAAGTCTTCTAAAATATCATGCTGCATCTCCGGTAGTTTTCCGCTGCTGCAAAGGGGTTTAGTCGGATCTGTTCTTTTTGATCCCATTCAGTGTCCAGCTGTTTCATGATGCGTTTTCCTTGGACCCATGAAGGAAACTCATCTGTGAGTCTGTGACTTGACGTGAGTTCAGATGTGTCACAGAGTTTCTGGCAGCATCGGCCTTGGATGTGGAGTTCTTCTCCCGCTAACGTTCAGGGGATTCTAGAAGAGAGCTCCCAAAACCCCATATAACTTTATCGAAAAAGCACTCTTCAGTGAGTGCCCTTTACGATATAATGTGGATCGCAAAGGAGCCTCTACCTGGGGGGGGGGAAAAAAAGAAAACAAAATCTGGCCAGAGGCGATAATAAAATACACATTTTCAGCTAAACAGGGTGCAGAATAAAAAACAAGAATTATCTATTCAACGTGAATAAACACAATACATCATCCGAATGCTGTGTTTCTACCCTCACATGATTTTCTGCTCAGGCGGTGGGTTTATTGCAGCTCTGTTGCCTGTTTGTTATTGTGTCACATATTTCAACGTGACTCCCTGAAGCAACTGTGGATGCCCTCCCCCCCCCCCCCCCACACACACACACACAAGTTAAGGGTTGGGGGCTAGGGTTAAAAAAGGTGAACGGTTAGGGGTTTAGGGTGAAGGGTGAGGTATAGTTGGGGGTCAGGGTTAGTCGGGGTTAGGCGTAGCCGGACCATACGGCGTTCAGTAGGAGATTCGGCGCTTTTGTCGAAAGGCAGAGAGTTTCCAGACGGCTACAGTGATTTATCCGCACACAGAGAGTGACAAATGTGCGCCTCTGAGAAGCGGAAAGTGCTGAGAGCGAGCACCGTTGACATCCCGCCACAGCTTTGGCTCTGAAGTGCAATGGGTATCGATTGGTTTTAAAGATTTCTGAGTCCTGAAGGCCACATCGCACAAACATTTGGCCACCAATGCGCCGCTTTAACCCCAGCTGTAAATCAGCGACGGCCGAGCAGAGTCTGCGCACCGTCACCCTGGACCGAGAGGGTGCTGGCGAGGCGGTGACCTTCGTGTGTTTATAATAAGACGGTGACGCCACGCTCCATGTGCGTCGCCTTCCCGCCACGCGCTAAGCGGATTATTCAAATGGCAAAGATGATCAATCTGCGCACTTGCCATCCCCGCATTGAAGTGAGTTTTCCTCCTGTGGCCCGGGAGGGTTGCTCCTTTTCAGTGGGATCAGAGGAGAATAAAAAAAAAAAGGGTTTCAGGTTTAACAGTCTTCAGGCGAGTGTGCCGCCCTGTCAGATTTATGGCTCCTTAAACAAAGAGCAGTCGTATTTATCAGGCCTTCGCCTGACCGCAGCCGCGTCATATCAGTGGATTTATGGTGACACAGCAAAAATAAAAGGGCTGCGATTAAAAACTGATGCATGCTGGGGGGAATTTATTGGCTCCTGGGTGACAAATTCTGATAATTTTAGAGTAAATTCAAAGTGAAAAACAGCTGTGAAGTGATGCACCCACCCCCCCCTTTTTTTCCTCAAAAAAGAAAACAAAAAGGATTGATGAGAACTGCAGACAGATCTTCAAGACTATTCCCGTAAATCGACAGGTAAAGGTTGCAGTGTCTACATTGAGCAGAGGCTCCATGTGTTCCATGAACGTTCGAGTTAATGACTGAATGAATCACTCCCTTCAGTTAACAAATATGCATCTAATTATTACAGCTACTAAGTCGCTCATCCTTAAACACATCCATCAGCACAGCTCTGCAGAGATTCCCCCAATTAAAAGTTCCATTTTACAGAAATGAGAGATTACATTGACATTCTGCACGGCAGGTTAGTGTGATTATACGGTTCCGTTGGAGTGATCCGAGCATACATGATACATGATAGATTTACTGACTGTTTGATTACTAAGTGATGATAAATATTGCAGTTAATTAGTGGTTTATGCCAAAACCAATAATTATAGTTTGAAATCCAAAAACGGGGCAATGGCGAAACTGGTTAGCATGGAATTGATTATCTAATGGTGTTCGGTCTTGGTTTGTTTGTTCTTCAAGAAATCTGTGCCTGGCTTCAGTTAGCTGCACATTAAGAGTCCACGTTTAGTCGATGCAAGGTTCTGCGGCGTGTGCGGACTGGCTCCGGGGCGCTCTGCGTCTATCTCTGTGCCATGAGGAAAGTTTTGGTGGTTAAACATTTGCTCACAGTTTGACATCATTCAGCGTCCTGTTTCGCAGGTATCCCCTCTTGTAGCCAAACCGCAGCACTCCCACCACGGCCTCTTACGTAATTAGTCTCCAGCTTCACGCTCGGCTGTTGCTGCGCGTTCAGACCCGAGCGACAGTTCGAGCAGAGACGTGTGAGCTCAGGCGCCGGTGCTCCTCAGACTGCCGTGGGAGAGGCTGCAAAAGTGTTAGGGTGTTCCTTTTAATGCGCGTGTTTTGGTTTTCACGAGAGTCGGCCACATTTTTCCACACAGGTCCTGCAGAACTGGAATAGGAATGCTGGAGAACCAGTAGCAACAAAGGCCTTTAAACTGTTGGGAAAAAAAAAAAATGCAAATGAATTATATTTATGGCTGCACAGTGGCCACATGTGAGGGAGTTAAATAACTGGTTGCATTAGATGATTGTCCCAGTATGGTTTATGGGTTCTGTTCACACACTCTTGTGCAATATTAAGACTTGGCTTTTTAAAATAGTTCTTTAAATTCTATCATCATTTCTTCATGTTTGGGAGTGTGTTGGTGAATCTAATATTTGCAACCAGACAATAGGTTTCATTCAGTAGCCGAGCCATCTCCAAAAGTCCTCCGGGATTAAGATGAGGATTAATTCCCAGCATGCACCCACATGCGCGTGATTGTAATCTGCATATCCTCGATAATCCAAAAATAATATCACGCATGAAATGCCATACAGGGCACGGACATTGGACACTGACTGGTATTCCACTTCTTTTTTTTTTAGCGCTTTCCATGAACGGACAGGGCGGATTTGAAATAAAACAAGTGGATCACAGCAAAATTTTCTGTTTAATCTATAAGGTTCCTCAAAAAAAGCTGTTGACAGTTCAGGGTTTGCAGCAATTCTACAACTTCCTGAAGGCCAAATGTGCCACCATATGCCTCGGCTGAAGCCTTGGCTTCCGTTCTGCTTCTTTCTGTGTGCTTTTGACTTGTTGCTGCACTTTACAGAAGATCGTTTTGCATTAAAAACGGAAAAAATCCAAACACGCCTCACCGGCAGTTGATATGTTTGACTGAACACGCTGGGATCTGGTTGCACCACAACCTTCGTGATTGGTGAATTACCCAAATCTTTGGACATAATCTCTGCTGGTGGTGCAGCACTCTGTATAAATGCTGTCTTCCTCTCCTGTGACTCATTGCATCTTTGTTGTCCTTGTTTACTGGGAAAAAAAGAAAAAAAAAAAAAGCCACTCAATGGCTCTCAGAACTGCTGCTCTCAAGGTACCATGAAGTCTGACCATTAAAGCCTTAAAATGACTTTTATTCCCACTCAACGAGAGTGTTAGGAACACAACATCAGAGGTTTAACTGCACATTTAACAGGCTGTTTGTATGTTGTGCATGTATTGTTAAAACCTCTGCTGGAAATACAGTATACAACAGGAAATAAGATCGATTTGAATAAAACTGCAGCGTTGGGTTGTGGATGTGCACATAAACGCCAACGTTTTATCATCAGTAAAGAACCACATGCTGAACCAAAAACTCCCTGAAGCGAGGATGGTTGTCAGGGTTGTCCTGCACAACTTTTGGCAAATGACCTCATTAGTGTAAACAATCCACTTTGATAATAATTGGATTTAATGGAGTGATCGTCTTTGGACGGCCTGATGGTTGGACATCACCCAACTCTCAGCCTGTCCAAACTGCAGAGACACTGTCGCTCATACAGTAAATCACACGTGTGTATTTGTGCAATGTGGCTAAAAAACGACAAAGACGACAGTCTAGTGCGACGGGATGCAGATTTTTTTTTTGGTGCGTCCCTTTATCTTTTAACATCAGGTTGATGAACTTTAAATTCATCTCGTTTCAAGAGCTAAAATCAAGAACTGGGGCAGTTATGAAGAGGAAAAGAGCTTTTAGACCATGCTGAACATTGGTATTATTATCTTGATTTTGATCAGGCAGATCTATTAATATTCTGACACCTCGGCTTGCATGTGTCTGCTTGCTTGAGGCAGCATCACTGGTCCCCAGCATCAACCCTACTAAGCTGATTATGTTACTTAGGGGAAGATGACACCATTGTGAGGTTTCCACCACAGCCTGCCAAGGGTCACTCTGTCCATTTTTAAACTTTCATCCCATGTGAAATTCTGTGAACTTCTTCAGCAGCACAACCCCCCCCCCTCTCTAACTTCCGTCACTCGCGCAGATGTAGGAAAAAACAGAAGTGGTCGCCCAGACTTGCATATGGCAAAGGGGAGGGGTTGGAAGTGCACTGCAGGCTCTGGCAGATTTCTCCCCACAGTTGTGGTTTGTGTGGAAATCTCCTGAGCCAAATGCATATATAAAAAAATAACAGTTACCCTTCCCTGAGCTCGCGCTACGAGTCTTCGAGGCACGCCAGCCGGCAAGCAAAGCCACAGATGGAGCAGCTCTAAAGAGAGGATTAACCTGAGCGCACGGGCAGGCACCCACTTCTTCATGCGCCAATCAGGAGTCCGTTGCAGTTTCTAACGCATCACAGTCCGCCCCAAAGTTTGTTTGGAAAGGGAACCACATTGGGACGAAACAAATACCTGATGTTTAATGAAGGTTCAGCTTAGCACGGCGCGTAACGTAAATTGGAAAGGGCCTTAAAACCGTCCAGTGCATGTGGACGGATCACCAAAACCCGCGTTTGGACAATACGCAGGCAAAGTTTTGCAGTCAGCAGACAACGAGGATTAGGCCCCGCTATCATAGGGGACAATCAGGAAATCAAAGTGACAAGGAAACACAATCACCGACAGTTTCACCTTCTTTGGAAATCATGCCGGGGAAAAAAAAAAAAAAAATTGCAAAATCTGATCTGACAGCTGTTGTTGTGGTCACCCTGAGCGCGCACCATAGCTTTAGCGCCAGTGACAGCTCACATCTTTATCAGAAGCGGATGAAACCCTATTGCAGATAGGAGCTCCGTCCTGATATCAGATATGGCAAGCAGCGGTTGTTTTTGGCCTGTGGTCTAAACAGGGTCCTAAACCAAAGTGATGCTGCCTGAATACAGAGCAAGGGGACACAGAATATTTTACCGTGCGCTTTACTCTGTCCTATCCATCATCCTGATGGAACAGGTCCTAAAGTACTCTCTGTATGTAAAATAAAGTGAGCAGCCAAGATTCATTCGGGTAATGTAAAATATATGCATTTTCAAAGATCATTCAAAAAAATTCCCTTTAACCAAGTTAAAAGATGGGTTTTGGGTTTAACAAGTTGAGCCTTCACCTACTGTGGTTTGGCATCTGGTGAAACAGATGGTAAAAGTCGACCTCAGCAGGATCGTTAATAGCTTCAAGTTAATCTTTATTTCAACAACTTGGCTAGATGCATTGTATCGCACATTTATTATAAGGGGTGGATTTTTTAATTTTTTTTTTTTTTTAGAAAAACAAAAGCTTGCAATGCAATTGGATGCAACTCGTTAAAACCCCGTGGATCTCACTGTGGCTGAAGCCGTTGGTCTCTCGTTGCATTTTGTGCATTTGGGTTGCAGTGGCAGACTTCTGCGCCAGTTATTATATACACCATTTGTTAAGTGCAATTGCAGCAACTTAAGAAAACGAGCAAAGCGACCTTGCTCCAGTTTGCTGCCGTCTCAGAAAAACCCTTCTGATTGTCAAACGAACGTAATAGTTTTGTCTGTTTAATAAGATTTTGGGGGCAGTGGGAGGATTTAAGCACAGCCCCCATATGCAGCTTTTTAAAAACATGACCTAGTTTTTTTTCTTTTTTTTCGTAAAATTCTTAATGGAGTTTTTTTTATTTTTATTTTTATTTGCGTTTATTTTCTCTGACCAAGCAAAGCAGCTTGGGGGGGGGGGGGTACGTGCAACCAAATAAAAATAGACTGTGGGAAATGGATAAGGGCTGCCAGAGATGAAGCTGTCCCTTTTTTTCGCCTGTGGCGATGTCGACGGCTGAACCACATTTAAGGCACAGATATGACACCCAGCTCTCGTCACATGGCTCTCCCTCCCCGGCCTTAACACTGTGGGGAGGACTTGTTGACTCCATGGGGACTGACCTAGTTCCCTCTCATAGCTAAAGGTCACATGTCTAATAGGCGATTGTGCCTGCAGAATGATCCTCTATCTGTTTCTGAACCTGCTCCGAGCCTTCTTTATTAGCAGATATTAACACCCCCCCATCTTACATGAATGCTGACAGCACTGTAAAAGTGTCCCTTGAGCCTCGGCGGTTGTTGTTGGTGTCTGTGGTCAGCTGGGGAGGAGGAGGAGGAAGAGGAGGAGGAGGAGGTGGTGGTGGCGGCGGCGGCGGCGGCGGCAGCTGGTGCTTCTATTAGGCAGTATTAGCTCAGCGCCCTCAACCGCAGCCACAAACTTATCCTCAGTGCTCATTTGCAATGGAAAAAGCAAAGCCGATTGGGGCCTGTCTGCTGGCCGAGGGTGACAAGACTGGGGGAGAGACTCCAGGCAGACCCTGTAGTCACCCACTGCGACGGCTTTGCTGCTCTGTTTACCTTCATATACAAAATATATATAGACTCAGAGGAGTCAGTCGGGCTTTTTTTTTTTTTTTTTACTTCATATCCACATTACTCTTTGGGTTTTTACAGTTTTTCTTTTACATGAGGTCCAACTATTGTTAATCCGAAAAGTGGAGGTCACTGCATATCAATCAATCTTTATTTCATGCATATCCGGATGCATATCCGTGATGGTACTTGTACACTGAGCAACAGCATGGTGCTGGTTGACCTGCCCCTGTTTGGCATTGAGCACCACCCTGACATGTGAACAGTGAACCTGAACGATAAAAAAAAAACTCCATTTATTTATTTATTAGAACTGGGACGCAAACGCAGTCCCACAGGAAACTGAAATGCGTCCGGCGTAAAAGGGCTGTATGCAACATCTCCAATTTAAAATGCCACCCAGGGTTCAATGTTAAATGAAGGCGGGGGGGGATAACTTGATTCTGTAAATGTCATCGGGATCATGTATTCATCGCTCCCATGAGGATTCTTGTCAACTCTTTACACTTGTTGAAAGCTGATGAAAACTAAGCAACACACATGCTGAAAAATACGAGTCAGCGGACCAGCGTCTAGACAATTTGGCCTCGAACTTTATCTGCACTGTCTTCCCTTCTATCAGGAAGTGCAGGAGCATTTACTAAGATTGCCCGGCTCCGCAGAAACATTTACACACGTTCTAATTGCCGCCCCACGAGGAAGGAAGTGTATTAAACATGTTTGTTAAGCCTCTAGGACATGCACCAATGCAGCAAGCAACACGGAACCAAAACACCCCAGTGTTTGCTCTAAGAACCCTCCACAGGCTGCGTTTCAACACAACAGACCTCTCAGTTGATGCGTTCCCAGCGTGGACATTTTGAGTGATTTTAATCCCGGAGCGCTGCCCCATGGATGTTGGCCGTGCCTCATATTGATTGATTATCTTCAGGGAGCTCAGATTTGCACCGTCGTTCAGGAATTAAAGGCTTGCCGCTCCTCAAATAGACCGGATAATTCTCAAACGGAACATCGACAACGCCGCTTGATGCCTTCAGTTTCAAAAAGCTAGAGGCGACACAGTTGAAGGAAAATACACCAGAACTCAAGCGGCTTGGTCAATAAGGCTGGCCTGAGAATTTATTTCTAACCCTTTTATTTGTATGCATCTCCTCGTGTGTAAGGTGGAAGAACAGGTACCGACATACCTTATTAAGGCAAAAAAAACAAGAAAAGCACCGAAGGGCATCAGTTCCTGACCTTTGCATTGTTCGTGCTGTGTGTGGTTACTCACAGTCTCCCCTCTCTCGTTTCAGTCATTTCAAGGCAGCCAAGGAAGAGCCTATCTGTTTAATTCTGTGTAAGTATGACATCGCACACTTTTAAACCTGGGTCACAGATGGTGAGAAGAGTTTATTGTGACTTTGTTTTTTTTAAACATTTTATGCGTTCAGAATTCATTTAAAAGTGAGCCAGAGCTTATGACCTCAGGTTCTGCCCGATGCTCTTTTACATCAGTCGTTGGCACGTCTGCCAGAATAGCTGCTTTGCTCTCACACTTGTGGGGTTGTTTCCTGAAAGTAGCGCGATCCCTACACAATAAAGTTCCCTATTTTTAATAGCATCAAAGGACCCAAACCGGCTGAATGTTTTCCCAGGATGAACATGACTGTTTCGGCACATAAAGGGCTGTAATTTAGTGAACCCAGCCCCATCAAACCCAAGGCTGGAACTCTGAATTAATGGCCTCTGTTTATGCTCTTTGTCGAGTCTTTCATTTCATGCTACAGGGACGGCCGCCTCATTCCCATCTCTTTGAATCGCTCTTTAGTGGTTTATTTCCTGGCTGGTTGCTTTTGGGCGCCCGCTCGCCACGAAACCACGCGCAAATCCCCCCCGGTGCCACGGTGCAGCTGCCATGTGCCACCTGCCTGGATTAGGTTGTTCTCGCCCGTCGGGACAAATTGAACGAACGCGCGTGTGAGGACAGGCAGAAACCACGTCCCATAAAACGTCTGACGCAAAATTCCCTGAATAATGCGATGGGCGGGTAGAGGAAATCGACCTGTATGGGCAGATCTCATTAAAACGTGACTCGGTAACAATAACTAATGCTCAAAAACACAAGATTTATAATGAAGGCCAAGTGTGATTGTATAGTAAAATGCTCAAAAACACAAGATTTATAATGAAGGCCAAGTGTGATTGTATAGTAAAATGCTCAAAAACACAAGATTTATAATGAAGGCCAAGTGTGATTGTATAGTAAAATTAAAATAATAATACTTAAAAACCTGTCTTTGACACTAATCATATTCAGTTCAATGAAAACTGCTGAAAAGCCGTCTTGTTTGGGATGGAATCATTCGTTGGCACATAGCATCTCCATTTCGTTTTTTTCTTTACACTTCAGCACGACTTAACCTTAACTTAACCTTCCTCGTTAAATCTTTGAGGTCTTCCCAACCTGTGACATGTTGCCCACTTTCTGTTCCCGCAGGGTGAACGTGGGCTGCGGGCCAGCGGAGGAGCGGGTACTCCTCACAGGTTTACACGCCGTCGCAGATATCTACTGTGAAAACTGCAAAACCACCCTGGGTTGGAAATATGTAAGGGCCCCGCTCCGAATCCGCTTTCTCATTGTGCGCCTCGAGGCGCTGTTTCGGGCTGCCCTTGTGTTCTTGCATGACTCTGCGGTTCCAGGATTCTAGGACGAATCATGTGTTGCTACAGGTCGAAACACCGGGCCCGCTCTCATTAAACATCTTTTGGTCGGATTTAGGCGCACGGATTGAGCAGTCCCCGGTCCCCGAGCATTTATGATAATTACAGTGTGCGCTTGTTGGCTGCATGCAGTCAGAGTGGTACCTCTGAGAGTCTGCAGTGATTAAATGTCAGGCTGTTTTCAAAAGATTTGCCCCGGTAATTGTCTGAGAGGACTACAAAGAGTGTAAAATAACCAACGAACAAATGAGGAGACTCTTCTCAAACCGCGCTCGTCAGAGAGCACAATTAGATTGTCGGAACGGCCTGATCCACGAGCAAAGCTAGGTTGGTTTTACACGGCAAAACAGCCCGAGCAAATTTAACACACAGATGGGCGAGAAGTACAAGTCCCCCCTGGTGGAAATTCATCCTCCTGCCATCCACCAGCCAGGGAAACATGGCATCTCCTCATAGAGGAACCAGTCACAGGCGTGATTGCCCCGAGGAGAGAACGCCGAGCTTGGATCTCTGAATGAGTTATTGTATCATCGTATCTTATCATCGCTGCAGAACTCTAGTTTGAAAGTTTTAAAAGTCCAGGGGCAGTGAGGAGTCCATTTTTTTTTTTTTTTTTTTCACTTTAAGGTCATATACGTGACCTTCATCCACACTCAAATGAAAGATTTTGACGTGGATTCTGGTGACCCCTCGAGTCTACTCTACTTCAAAGGGCCGCCTCCTTTCTTTTGAAAAAGCTGCGTTTATCTTTTACCCTTGACTTTCCCAAACTTTGTGTATTTATTAGTGGGAATCGGTCGGACGTGCGGACAGCTTAGTTCGCAAGTTTGATATCCCTTTTCCTCTTGTGTGTGCCTTTTACAGGAGCACGCGTTTGAGAGCAGTCAAAAGTACAAAGAGGGAAAGTTCATCATCGAGCTGGCTCACATGATCAAAGACAATGGATGGGAGTGACGCGACGGCGGCGCCCTTTCTCTTTTCTGACCTTCGAATGATGATTATTGAACTGCGTGGAGCGTCACCCATCGACCGCCCCGTCCCCCCCGTCCCCGCCCCTCCTCCCCTCATCGCCCGGCTCCCAGTACAATCCCCCCCCGCCTCCTTTTGCGTCGGGAGGAGGGGACGGGGGCGGCGCAACTGTCGGAAGTATCACGCACGCCTCGCGGGAGTCCTGTCGTGAAACAAGATTGTGTGTCCTCGTTTGCAGCTCCGGATCTCTGGGTTTGACTACCCGCCCGGCCCCTGTCCCCAGTCCGCTCACTGTCAACCCCCCCCACCCCCAAAAAAACCCCACCAAAACCACGCGTATTAGTGATTGTGGCGATACGGAGACCACTATGTGAAAGCGACGGACTTCACTGAAAGGACATCGTTTCTTTGTTCTCTTTATTTGGCCCATCCAGCGAGAGGAATGACTTTGACCTTCGGCTGTTTCGATGTTTTCTGGTTTTTAAACTTCTCTGGGTTTTTTTTTTCTTTTTTTTTTTTTCGGTTTGATGGCAGGATGGATGTCACCTGCTCCCGTTTCCTTTCGCTGTCACATTTACCTTGATTATTTTTGGTTGTCTCTGCTTTCCTTGCTAATGTCCAAATGTGTTTTCAGGGATGGGTGAGGAATGGGGTGGGGGGGGGTGTGGAAGGAAAGGGGGAGTTTATCTCAGTTACAAATATGTAGCAGCGTTTTGATGTTTTCTTTAAGCGGCAAAAGGAGGCTGAATTGCAGTCGTGTGGGATTTTATTCTCTGATCTTTTTCATCTTTTTCTTTTTGTTCTTTCTTGTCTTGTGAATTGTCTCTAATCCCTTCCTGCCAACCATTCTGGTACTTTTCAGCACCAAAAGGCATCAAAAAGCAGCACCCAGTATTTGTTTGACATAAAAGGATTTATATACATTTATATATATATATATCTATATATATATATCTATATACATATATAAACACATAAATATATAGTTCTATAAATATTTGTAGTGTTTGGCTAATTGCGATTGTGGCTGGTCCCATTTTGCAGTAGTACCACAAGTGGAAAAAGAAATGGAAAGGAGAATTAACAAATAGTTGGATAGTAGACTGGGGGAACCTGTCAGATTGCGTTGTTCAGTAATAACAAACAAGAGGCATAACTACATGAACGATAAGTACATGATAACATATCCACCAATATAATGAAAGATGTTTGTAGTTTGTAACTATCGGAACATAAAGTCTTTATATATTCGCTGTAATGCACGTGTGTATATATGCATATGACTGTGTGTATATGCCTCGTGTGTGCACGCTTGCGCGCGTGTGTGTGTGTGTGTGTGTGTGTGTGTGTGTGAGCAAGCATTACACCGTGGCATACGTGAGCAGCTCTACTCTGTTTGCACTTTTGCGGGGGCTTTCGGTTCATGTCAGCTTAGAGGCAAAAACGTTCGCTCGCTCCCTGACGGAGACGGGGCGGAGGTCGGAGCGCCGAGACTTGTAGGACAGATACCTCAGCGGCTTTCCCATCATTTGCTTCGATTACGCTGAAATTCGCTCCAGCAGATTCCGCTCCCCCCTCGTGCTCGAAGTAGTCTCATCTTTGCTGCTAGACCCACCTTTTCTTCCCGCCGTTGTAGATTTTTTGCACTTTAATTCTTTTCCACTTTCTCTCCCTTTGACCACATGAAATGTCTCTCTGTGGAATCTTTGCCTCTAATCAGTATGAATCTTGTGCCTCTTCAAAGCATAAACAGCCCCCCCACCAGCTTTTTTGTTTTTATTTTGCGTGCGGTGCAAATCTTTACCAACTCTCACGTGAATCCGTGTGTTCTTCCTTTTGTTTCTGGGTTAAAGTGGCCCCTCATGACAGTGTGCCCCCGAAATCATACAGAAGGCACAGAGATTTGTCATAATTACATGCATAACTATATATTTTCTATATATAATATATAATTTTTCTCAGAGTAAAACAGGGAGGCGAGAGGTTTGGAAAAGGTGGGATGCCCAAAGTTTGATGTCTTTTATAAAAGGATTTTAAAAGGCAGCAGGTTGGCGTGGGGGGCAGCGTGGAATGGAAGATTTAAAAAAACGAAAAAGAAAAAAAACTGCAGTGATTGATTACTTTGCCGGCAAGGTCAGTCAGATCACACGACCTTTTATCCTGAAAAACGACAGCAATGCAAACCCTTAATAGTTAGCAGTGATACCTACTTGAAAATTTAAAGACATAAACAGCTGATATATTGG
The DNA here is from genome assembly GCA_911728415.1 of Lagocephalus sceleratus. Lineage (NCBI taxonomy): Eukaryota > Metazoa > Chordata > Actinopteri > Tetraodontiformes > Tetraodontidae > Lagocephalus > Lagocephalus sceleratus. The sequence goes on along the minus strand of CAJVRN010000237.1, from coordinate 993,226 downwards.
CCCGTGTCACCATTTTTGTACATAAAGTAACATATTTAAGGTTTTATACGTATTTCTACTGGGTTAGTTGTTTTACTTCCCCAACTTGAAGCACTTTTGTTCACTGTACCTCTGACTGTGCGAGTGTGTGAGTGAATGTGCGTGTATGCGTGCATGTATGTGTATTAGCCCACATGCATGCCTGCACACATAAAGTGAGTGTTTTGTTTGTTTTCCTCAGTTTTATTGTAAACTTGTAATCTCCATTTATCGGTTTGGATAAAGTTTATTTTTGTTCTCCCCCCCCCCACCCTCTTTCTCTCTTGCAGCCATTTGGTTTCACAGTCTCTCCCAGATCTGCAAAACCGAGAGCAAGTTCATTTGATCGGATGTTATTTCTTGTTTTTCTTTTCTTTTCTTCCTGTTAGCTCATCTAATTAGCCTGTGTGGTGTGAGCCCATTAGAGGGCTGGTGTTTAGGTCTCTGCTGAGCCATGTAGATGTTGAGGGCGAGCTGGAATCTCCCACCATGTCGCAGGGAGAGCCTTTACCAAGACCCTTTCTCCACCATATAGCCAGTGTCTCCTGTATAGAAGGCTCCCAGTGGCGGCCATACTGGAGGTCCTTAACTGGCCTGTGAATACTGATTGTATTTCCTCTGTTACTGGCTTTTTCCTCTCTTTTTTTTTTTTTTTTTTTTTTGCTTGAATTAATCGGATTATTGGAGTTTGCTTCATGCCATTCTGGAGCTGAACGTGTTTGGACGCTGCCTTCTTTTACTGGAATTCATTTGAAGTACTGAAACGTGACAGCAGTGAAGTAAAACATGGACGTGGTGTATTCAAGCGGTCTTTGACCATGTTGATATCTGTGCTCCTGTGCTGCCAACAAGCCTGACTTTACTCTCGGAGATCTGCCACTTTGTCTGCTATTTACCAGTGATACACTTGCGATGTTCAGACTTCACATTTTCAGAAGATCTGCAGCCCTTTTTGAAGGGCAAAGCTGATTTTCAACGTCTGCATGACTTCAAGAGTCGTCAAAAAGCGCTTGAATGCACCCTTTGGTTTTATCTTTCACGTAAAATCAGAGCCTCCGGATTTTAGCTCCCACAAAGGCGGCGCTTTTAAGCGCAGGGGCCCTGCAGCTCCTGAATTGGGATGTAGCTTTTATGCTTTCACGCTGTCCGGTAAAATGGACACATCCGGCTAAAAACGTTGACTACTTTTTATAGAGCGAAAAGCTCATGGCTAAGTCTGGAAAGGGGATGAAAATCGACTATACCAGTCCCTGCTTGGCTCATTTGCTAAATGGACTCCCCGGATAGTCCGACTTAACTGTTACGTTCAGGGCCAGTATGGGTAGGAGGACCTGCAGGATGGCACTGAGGGGGCAGCTGGGGGGGTGGGGCGGGAGGGTGGGGGTGTATTTGACCTGACCGCAGAGCCTCTGTTCTCTCCCTATCAGTCAGTGTATGTTGAAGCAACAAAAAGCCGTTGCCAGTGTCACCTGTGGTGTGTACCAAATAAGAACCGGGCTCTGTCGCTTGCACCAGTGTCGCACGCCAGCCTGGAATCGCGCTGGAGCGCCCCCCCCCCCCCTCCCCTCCCTCCTCCACCCTCCACCCCGAGGATTCACCCGCTATACCAAAACCCAAAAGGAGAAATCCTGTCGCTAAAGACATCGTCTTTCTCTAGAATGTTTTGATTCTCTGAACTCAACGGCGTCAAAGCAGCCTGGAAGAAAAAGAAAACATGTACAGAGATATGCTGCTGAAAACTGTTTACTTTTTATTAGTCATTTTTGTTTTATTGTGACACTGGCTGCCACTTTTTTGAGCTCCGTTACTGTCTAAAATGTATCTGAAAGGATGTTGATCAAAGGCAAGATGGGTTTACTGGGGAAAAGACTGTACAAGTTCTTTTCTTAGGCCTCTTAAACTACAGTTTAAGACCTAAAGCATGTTGTATTTATAATGGCTATATGTTGTGCCTGTTTTATTATTATGATTTTTTTTGTTCTGTTTTCCTAAATTTAAAAACAAAAAAATATTATATGCTTTTTATTTGACTACATTGCTTTGCATTCTGTCTTAGTAAAGCCATGTCACATGTGTTTTCACTCTAATGTAAACTATCAGATATCACAATAAATTTTCAGTGGCAGAAAGATGTACGTTTGTTTTCATTTTGCTCGGTCTCTTTGTTTTTTTGCTTTTTTTGTGTATGTTTTTCCCCATATTTGATTTCCATTTAATTCAAGAACAGTTTATAAGTTGGACAGCATCTGAAGCCAAAGTCCGATTTTTGCATTTTCATTCATTTAACCTTTCAGAAACAAATGTCAGCAAAATCAATGTTACATTTTCTCGTTTTAATTACTTTTTTCTTCCTAATTGCTGCTTATATTTGTGTAAAGCGGTGGTCCTATTTTAAAATGAGGAGGTCATTAATCTAAAAGAGCACAGACTGAAGAAGTACTTGGCACTTGTTTGTGGCTGTGAAACGGTGATGAAATTAACGGTGACAGTTCACCACAGAGGCTCAACTTCCGACCAAAAAAAAAGGAAGAAATCAGCTGAATGCCCTTTAAACCCAAAACAATTACTGATGCATGAAGTTCACTGGTTGTTGTGCTGATGTGAGGGAGTAGGAGCGGGTGGTGTATCAGCCCGGCAGGCAGGAGACAGACAGACAGACAGACAGACAGACAGACCTGGGATCCGCATTTAACCCCGTTGTCATGGCGAACACGTAGGTCGCCTGTACACCTTCACCTAGGCGGTTTTTGGTGAGTCGTGGACATAGAGTGGCTTAGTGTTAATCCATCCAGGTTCTGACTGCCTTTACTATAAATCAGAATAAACCACACACACACACATATACACACACTTCTCCCCAACCATCCCAACTAACCCCCTAACCTAATGTAAACCCAGTTCTAACCTCAATTTTAAAACCAGCTCTTCACCCTCAAACAGTCCTTTGAAGTTGTGAGGACCAGCCAAAATGTCCTCACTTTGATAGTAGCACTCAGCATGTAGCAAGTACCAGAACAAACACACACAAACACACACATTCTGAGCGGAAATTTAAAGTCCAACAATCTGATGTTCACATTTTTGGAGCACAGGAGGAAATTGGAGAAAACCCACAAAGACACTGGGCGAACATACAAGCTCCACGATGTGAGTAAAATAAAACGTTACGCTTATTTCTCTCACCTCGTCGGGTGATAATTGAGCACATCTGTGACGAACACCCAGCCTCACAACGCAAACACACACGCGCAGCTGGTGTGGTGTCAGCTATCACGAGACCAGACCTAATTTGGTTGATCTTTTTTTTTTTTTTTATTCTAAATAAGTGGCTTTCTTGGAGACACAAACCGTATTGACCCAACAGGCAAGATGTCACGTGCAACGACAGTCATCCGAAGACAGCGTCTGAGGCGCGCCCTCATTCCAGCCCCTTCGGAACGTTTTCACCCGCCAAGGCCTTCCGCTGGTCTCGTTAAAACGGAGCAGAGAGGAGGCGGGGCCGGGGGGGGACGACCAGACCTCGTCACCTCCGCGAGGCGACAGCCAGGTGGCTCCGAGGCCTCTCGGCCTTTTAACGCCGCATCGGGCGCGAGCATCTGCGGGGTGATCGGCCCTCTCGGCCCAGAGCGTTGTCAAAAATCTGTTGAGTGTGAGGGTTTACGGGTGGATTAGGCTGAGGCGGGTCGAGCCGCGTCCATCAACCGAGGCCCCTCAGCCCTTCCAACAGTCAGTGGGGGGGGGGGGTTGAACCTCTGCTGCTAGACGGCTGCGGGCATCATAATCTCAGGAAGAATAGTTAGTTGTCCGTCCTTTTTAAACTAAAGTCTTTCCCTCGAGGCGGTTGATTGAACTCGGAGGAAAAAGCTTGTTGCGCTCCGTTTGTTCTGACAGGCTGATGGCTGGCTCCCGAGGAACCGGCCTCGCCTCCTTAGCGCTGTTTTTTGTTTTGTTTTGTTTTTTTTTTTTTTTAAAAAATCTGTCATGTTGTGCCGTGAGACTTTGCAGAGGCCATAGGCTGTCGCACTCGATCAGATTCTTTGATGGCGCCGTGTTTCGCTCTGACGATAAAGCTAATCCTGCCAGCTCACGTCCTTTTTGCTTCTCTGCGAGTTCCCACCCCAGTGGGTGACACAAAATAAGTCTGTGTGCATCGGGGTGGGGGGGGGGGTGTTAGAAGATGGAGTTGCGCCGATCCGCAGCTGGATATCCCCCTTAAATCTTCAACTTCCGAGAGTTTTAAATCAAAAGTCCTCCTTATCGTTGCTAAAATTCCCACATAAAACCCATCAAACACGTGGGATTTAACGAGTATTCTTCTCCTACCTGACCAAAATGTTCAAGTTCTCCTCTTTATCTCACCCACAGTTGTGTGTGAGACCTGAGGTGATGATTTCTCGCCCTCGTCTTGCTCGGTTAAACTCCCCGTTGGCGTTCTGGAATCAAGTTGAATAATAATCTGTTAGAAAGAGATATATTGTTTGGTAAGGCGTTTGAAAAAAGAAAACTCACCCATCACTTCACATGAGGTGAAATGCAAATTGAAAAAAAAAAAATTAAATAGGGGTGGATCTCAGCCAAAGAACATCATTTTCATAATATTTTCAGATTAGATCTTCTTTTAAATATTGATTTTACATTTCCTTGAGTTTGAGCTATCCATTTATTCACCTTAAGTTCTTAAGCACACATAAACAAGCTGGAGGATATCGACAGAGGCAGAAATTAAATTAAAAGTCAACTGTCACACGAAGGATGTCACGCTCTCCCAGCCGAGGCTCTGGACCCGCCCCAGTCACACCAGTGGAGGCAACCACACATGCTCGGGAGACTCCACCTGGAGCTGAAATGAGACGTGAGAGACGGACTTACATCCTATTTGCTGCCCTCAATGCAGCAAATGAGGCTGTTACAGAAAACTCAACAGGAGATTCCAAAAATTTTAATGTCGAATTTTAAGGGCCCCTTCTGTTAAATGCGATATGCGGCGTCTCTTGTGCAATCATATGTTTCCTACTCTTGTAAATGACTTTGAAATGCTGCAATCACCAGAGGGGAAGAAGCCATTTTGTTGCTGGATTGTGTGACCTGCTGCATCGCAGCATATTAGACATGATTCATTTGAGCTGGGGGTTGCTATGGCAGAGGCTATTTAGTTGATATTTCCTCTCCTCTGTGTTTTCCACCCGTCTCCTCTTGAATCTGATGCCCACGCAGGATGTGTTGACGTACTTGAAGCGTAAATCGGACTTCCGGCCTCAAATTTATGTCACTATATTTGTCCTGTATCAGCTGGAATGGTGGATCATTTACCATGATGATGGTTTTTGTGATCAGATTTTGACACTTGGGAACAATCCAGATTCACACATGAGCTTTAATGCTTAATATTCTACAATGTTTGCGTTTCTAATACAAGTTGGTCATCTTTTATAATCACCACTTGCAGTTGCAGAGGGCAAACCCATTTAAATCAATTTAATTCACATATTCATGAGGATTTTTTTTTAAAAGTTCTATACATTCACTGTCATGCATGTTGACCAAAGTTCCCCCAGAACTCTTCGGCGTTTATGACTTTCCTTAATTTGTTGTGATTCACTTCAACCACTCTCATCCGCAATTACCAGCAAGCAAATGTGATTAGAGCCTAGCTGATGAACTAAATGCAGCAATTAGGTTCTAATGAGGTGCTTTTTCCCCGCTCATCTTTCTTTTCACTGAGGTTTGTGGAGAACAGGTGGGGGAAAGAAGAGGAAAATTAATGATATAAGCCGAACCAGAAATGGAGATGAATATACATTTAAAGTGAAAGGAGACAAACAAAGGGTGGAGCTATTAAAGTGTCAAACAATTATAAAACAAGGCAATCGAGCTCCGGGTGGGACCTTGATTTGGGATGCATTAGAAAATTAACTGAATTAGTTACTGTGTGTAAAACAGAATAAGCATCATGGCTTCAATATAATTGAAGCCCCTCCCTGCCTTTGATTTGCCTTCACAAGCAGCTGGAGCTTACCTGCTCTATCCAGATCCACAATCAACATTTAAACAACCTGATTTAATTGAACTTTAAATTGGGACTAATGAAATAACAAAACACACGGAAGCCAAACATTATACACATTATTTATGTTTTTATATGTAATTCCAGTTTGGGACTACATTAGGGGTAGTGATTTGGATAGAACCCTGAAATACTGCAGAGAATCTCATATCTATAACCTCTGTGGAATCTGAGAGGTCCTGAGAGCCCACGTGAGAAGGTTGCTGAGGGCATTTATTTGAGACACTGCTTTGTGTACGTCCCTACCTCAGAGCACCTGGGCCTTTACGCAGTGAGGATAGTGTCCCGGACACTCCTGCTCTTGTCATAGTCCTGGCAGGAAACAGGATGTTGTGATGCTGTCTGTTGTTGTCACAGCCTGTTTTATTGTTTTGGGGTTTTTTCTTATTCATGCTTGTCCTCATGTCTCCTGACCCACTTCTGAGCAACACTTGGTCACACAGATCAGGCCCCCTATGACCGGAGGGTCTGGGCACTCTGAGCTGATAGGGTGGGACATGATCAGATGTCCAGGGACTGAGACAGGGGTGGTGGTGGTGGTGGTGGTGGTGTGTGTGTGTGTGTGGGGGGGGGCTTCAAGCTACAAAGGTTTAAATCCTCACTTTCCACCCATCCATCCATTCACACATTCATTCCTCTGTCTGTTACCCTGTTCTGTTACCCTGTTCCTTATGAAGTCTTAATTCCAGAAAAACACAGTAAATGTTACATAATGAAATAAACATAGCTTCCCTAGTTGTTTCCCCTTCATGTTTTATAACCCTCGTCTCTATTAAAAATACAACTCCTACACAATTGTGAAACAAATCTTTCATCAAACTTCACCAACTGATAATCCCTAAATGCTGTATCGCTAAAAAGACTTATTTTTAGAGCTCAGATTTGTAAGTCGTTTTGTCCCGCCCCCCAACGATATCAAATGAAACTCAATATTGAGGTTTAACAAAGCCGTTCCTGTCAGCTACAACTACATTCCACGCTTTTGATTCTACATTAAGGAAAGCGAAGACACAGAAAGATTAAACAGAGCATAAATGCTGCTCTCCCACTTTGACCACCCTCTGAATGTGACATTAGCACTTAAGCCTTCAAGTCAACGACCCCCCTTTGACTTGTTGCTGCCGCCGCCTCATTATTTTCTGCTTTTTTATTTATTCAATTATTTATTTATTTACACATAAACCACACCCATGCGTCCCTCCTGCTCTCGCTGCCCCTCAGCTGGAAGCGGCCGCCCTGGGTTGCAGGCCTCACAGCACGAGCTCGCGACTGGGAGCTTTAATGCTGCTGCTATTTCCAGCCGTCTGATGTCATCTGCAGGAGGGGCCGGCCCCTCATCCCTGGAGCAGTGAGTCAGAGAGAGAGTGTGAGAGAGAGAGAGAGTGTGTGTGTATGTGTGAGAGAGAAAGAGAGAGAGAGAGAGAGAGAGAGAGAGAGAGAGTGAGAGAGAGAGAGAACTGAACCATTTTGTCACAAACAGCAGCTGCATACTGGTGGAACTGGGCTAATATCACCTGCTATGCTCCACAAAGCCAATAATAATTCCCGGATTTCCCATTCTGGTGATGACTTCTTATGTTTTCCTGTCAGATTTCTTCATTTGTCCTTTTGTATAACTCCATACTTACATGATTAAGTCATTTGTTGAACCACAGTTCTTGGAAATGTTAAAGACTCTAAAGAGTGTTAAATTCACTTTAGTTACCAAAAAAAACATTCTGTCTGCTTTGCACAGAATCAGATTCCATTTCCAGACGTTTCCGGCCAACAAAACAAATGTCTTTAGATTTCATAAGCCCTCAAATAACATTTGGTGTTATCGTCATGTGCATATAAACAGGCCCAGGAGCTGAAAGGGATGTTGTTTTTCTCCTGACTCCCCGAGTGATGTCATCCCCATTCAGACTCTGCCTACACAAAGTACTCAGCAGCACTCAGCATCCACTGTCGCCATGGCTACAGCACTGCATCTGCTACACAACCCGCCCTGTCGCCACGCCGGCCGCCACTGGTCAGCGAGCTTGGCTGATGGGCGCTCCGTCCAATGGGAGCCGGAGCTGGTGATGTCATGGAGAGGATGGGATTCGGGCGACGACGCTTTTCCAAGCGCGGCGTGTCAGAGATCACCTGCTGACGCACCATCTGAGGGAGGTGGTCGCAGGTTTTTCTATGAAAGGAAGGAGTTTGGGCTGTGAGAGGTTTGGCGTTCTAAACACAGCGGCGGACTTTACCATCAGGGAAAAGGCACTTAAACGCCTGGGCCCAAACTTCCAGCAGGGCTCCAGGAAAAACCACAAATAATTCTTGAATTAACTTACATTTACCGATAAAATGGACTCTTCCATCCATGAGTGGACTCATTCAAAGAAGACAGTGATTCAATGATGGGTTTAATCCATCCCTACAACCTAAAAGTAAGGGTTAGGTGAGGTAACTGAGGATAATAAAAGACAAAACACGCGTGTGTAGTTCTCGGGCCTCTGAAACACTCCATGAATATTAATATTCAACTGGGGGATTATGATAGTGGGGCGGGAGTAGACCTGAGTGCAGAGGAAGACAGAAACCTCAGGCACGACGACGAAGGCAGATTTATGATTTATAATCAATAACCAGGCCAGTGGATTCAGATTCAAAGACAAGGAGAGCAGTTTGCAGGACTCCGGGACCATCCTATGACGCCACACAGGGACGGCGGATCTCCGCAGCAACATGGGAAAAGCTATTTTTGTGTGTGAGCAGGCTGAAATTTTCCGTTTGTTTTTGATCTTGTCCTGACTTCTCGTCACTCTGCACTGCTGCCGTTGCTCAATTTTCCCGCACCAGGCCCACATATCGCGTTCGATCCTTTGATCTGATCTGATGAGTTCGGTCTGGTGAATTAAGTCAGAAGCGCTTCGAGTCGCCAGCATGACTCAGGAAAAGCGGCATGGCTGCATTCAAACCTTTTCATGTTGCCTTTTTGAAAGGCCGTAAAATTGTCTGGATCATCTTCCTCTGGATTATTTCCCTTCAGAGTGGTTCAAAAGCTCCTGATACTTGAAAGCCAGATTATTACTCTGATTATGAGCTATTTTTCTTTCTTATAAGGCATTTATCGGAATCTTTCTTTATCCCCTTTTTTAGCCTTCCAGGGTGTACTTCTTTCGAATACGTTCAAGCCATTCCTTCTGATTTGACGCCGTCACACAGGCAGCAGCAGCTCTTACAAAACGACGCGTTCCTCTGACACTTTGCTTGATGTAAGCCGAAATATTAACCGAATGAAAACACCCAAGCATGTTGTAATGCACCGCTGATACGTTTATAAGCTTTAAACTGCTTCCCGGAGCCTCTGAAAAGTCCTGCGTTGGACACGTAATCCACCAAAGTGTCTATATTGGTGCTTTTTTTTTTCCTGACGGCGTAGCGTTTCTGTGGCTGACTCCAACAACTCTCTCCGGACCGAGCAACATCATAAATGTTTTAGATTAAAACGCTTCAGCCAAGCCTGCAGCTCCAATAAACCCTTTGCCCTCCGTGCTGCGCAGAGAGGAAGGGGAGCGAGAGTCACAGGTTACCTCCTTTTCCAGGACGGGTGATTCATTTCCTTGGCTTGAAATGCAAGTGTAGTTGCTCACGGTACAAATTGTTTCAGCCGAACGGCTTCACGCGAGACGGAGGGCTGCCCTGCAAAATGAAAACAGCTGAGGCTTGAGTGAAAAACCTGCACTAAATGGGCTGGAAGTTGGGTTTTGGCACAAGAGACGCGGCTATTTACAGTTCACTAATCCATATATACGGTATTAAATAAACAAAGAGATGTTTGTTCAGCTACTCGCGCCATTCTGTTGAACCTAAAGCTGGATCGTGCTGAGAACACGCGGCCAGAGCGCTCGTGAAGAATTTTTCGTCAAAACCAAATTGGCAGAGAGAGCGGAGCATCAAGGAGGGGGGATTTAAGTTTGTGGAAGCCCGGCTCCTGACCTGGACTCTCAAAACTGCAGCCAGTGCAGATCAGAGATGAGCTGTTTTTGGTTTTTTTTTTGGTGAGGCCACTTCCAGATTTTCTTGTTCTGCTTGTGGTTGAATCAACAGTGAGGAAAGACAGCGGAAAGATGAGCCAATTCTGCCTGAAAAACGGTAAAAAAAAAAAAAAGAATGTGACATCAGCGGCGCCCACCCACTCTCTCCCCCCCTGCAGGAACCGGCGGCGTCTGGTCTCAACGCTGGGATTTCAGAAGTGAATTCTGGGCAAACAGAGAGGTTTCTGTTCAAATGTTATCTGAAGTGCTGGACCGATGGACCCCGTTAAGCTCTGTCCTCAACGTTGAGTTTATTAGATCGTCTCTGCTGTATAAACGTGAAATTGATTCACTTTACCCTCACACATGATTCACGGACCCTCGCTCCGAGGGTCCCTCCTATTTTCCCTGGAAGGTTTCGCGGGAGAACTGCAAGAAAACTTCTAGGAATTCACCGGTAATTATTCCGCTCAAGAAGTCAGACATTGAAACAAGCTCTGGGAAGGCTGTAAAAGCAGGAACGTTACTGGGAAAACTAGATTTGGTCGCCTCAATGGCCGGCTGACCCCCAACATCCTTTTAATTCCACCTCAACCAGATGGAAAAAACATTTCTTCTCTTTCACATATGTCAACCCCCCCCCCCAAGAGAAACAATGTGTGAGAGGCAAGGACACACCCTGGGCCCACTCCAGAAATCCCATTTGTTATTTTAAGAGTAGCAAAAGTGCCAATGTTTGTGTTCCCCTTTGGAAAAGTCACCCTGAATTCAACTCCCTGCCAAAATTTAAGTGTCTAAATGTTCGCATTCATCATTCATTTGAATCAAACTGCAACCTTTTTTTTTTTTTTTTTTCGAAACCCCAGAAGCTCGCGTTACCACCGCTGGTGATTATTATTCTTTTTCTAAATTGCTTATTTAAATGGGCAGCACGTCGAATTGATGTGAATATCAATTACGCGCGGAAGGAGGAAACCGGGCGAGTGGTTGAGTGAAAAACACAAACAGTCAAGCCGGCCTTCGTATGTGACAAACGCCAGAGCACAATCCTCCACTCAAGGTTCCTGAGAAACAGAGAAGTGTGTGTGTGTGTGTGTGTGGCCCCGAATAATACGGGGGAGAATGTCGCATGTTACAGGTGTAGCCAATAAACCAGTGGTTCAGCTTACACTTGGGAGAAGTGTGCGACCGACTTCCTGCCTAATGTTACAGTCTGGCTGTCACTCTCCTCAACAGACCTCAATTATTCATTAAATTAGAGACTTTGAGCCAGCTGGAAGTCATTTTAAGCTGTTGTGCTGACAGCTGGGGATACAGACGCCTGTCCCGTCACACTTCCACTCGGTTTCAGAGCTCCGTGCTCGAGGAGGACAACCTCGCCCGAGCCCCTCGGCTTGAGTTCCGAAGGCCACGAAGTTCATTTTCACTTAAAGTTTTGTTCACTCAGGTAAAAGACAAGATCTTGGCAGCTGCTGCCAGGAGAGCTGAATAATGAGACTCGAGTGGAGGAGCATTAGGTTGATAGCCAAGCATTTCAATAAATTATGCACCGTGAGACACAAGGGTGCTGTCGCCAATATCGCCGTTCCAGAAATTCACAGCTCTCTGCAACCGTCTAACTAGGCTGTTTTCACAGATTGACTCAATGACCAGGGGAGATTTTGCATTTCTAAACACCTGCTGTGTCAAGCGGTTCTTGGAAATATCTCTAGAGAGCAGAGAGAAATGTTTTCAGTCGGGGTTTTTTTTTTTTGGGAAAATGTAGCACAAGTCCGTGGTGGCCGTTTTCGAATCGCAAACATATTCAGCTTGGTGTGAACTTGGAATCGACCCTGTCGGAAAATAAATAAATAAATACATTTTTAAAAAAAAAGAGACTATTGTGATGAAATCTTAGCTCGATGCAGTGTCACATTCTGGCCCGCGCTCTCCTGGATGTCCCGGAGCGCAAACGCGCCATCGACAAGTGTCTCCTCGTGCGTGACGAACAGTCGTCCCGTGTTTTAAACACGACCGCATGATACTCGGCAACACCAAAGAGCTTGTGGTTGACTGCCGCAGGGAAGCTGCACCAAATGAGGAACAGATTTGCTTCGACGGGGACTATAAATGTAATGATATCTGTTAAAATTAAAACATGAATCATCTTTATCCCCCTTTGGTTGTTGGCTGTTAGAAAAGTATAAGCCCCCCCCCCCCCACCTTTAATTAATTCAGTAGGCTCGGCTCTAACTCAGTTCCCTCAAAAAGCCTTTATGCTCCCTAAAAGGTGTTTCTGTTGATTTATGTTCAAATGTTTGTATTTAAATAACTATAATTTAAGAATGAAAGGACCGACGGCCACATGGGCGTCCTAAAAATACCTCCACCAGCAGCATGAGCATAAAATGATAACGGGAACATGAAAAGCAAATCTGTTCCAGCGCCAAACCCATTAGCTCGGAGACGAACGCACGGAATCCCGACGTCGTTTAACCGGGCGGATGAGGCGTCGCGTTCTCACGATCGGAGCACCCTGGTCAATCAGTCACTGTGCTGAGCAGACGCCGCGGGCTCGACATTGATTTAGCTGCGCAGACGGGATAGAAATCAGAAGGTTTGATCTTGTCGTGGATGATGAAGGAGGTCGATTTTTCAGTCAAAGATTCTGAGATATATTTATGTCATCACTTTGGGGCTCGAAATGATAAAAACAGCTCAAAATCGAAGGTGTCGTAAAATCAAAAAGAAAAAATATGAGGATACTTAGCAGGTTTTTTTTTTTTAAAAAGAACTTTAATTTGGTTTCTTATCCCACATCTCTACATAAAGCTAAAAACAAGTGTTATATAATCATAAACAGATGTTTAAAAAAAAAAAAAAAAAGTGAATCCTGAGTAAGTCAGAGCTACCAGGAGCTGAAATCTCCAAAGCCGGTTTTGCCTTTAGGCTTCTTGGCGGCTCCTCCGCTGGTAGAGGGCCCGCTGTCATCATCAGCAGCTGGACGTTTCCTGAGCAAGAGAAAGTATAGAGCATTAAATCAAGCGATCAGCTGAGCTCTCGCATAAGAGTGACCCTCTTTTCTCCTGGTTACCGCTGTTTGTATTCCACAATTATACAAGTCCTCCCCCCCACTTTACTGGAAGTCCAATTACGATCTGGGAATGTTATCCAAGTTTTGGCTTATCTTGTTTAGTTCTGAAAAGGTCATGGAATAATGTGATGCTTCAGGGTTTTTGCCCATTTAATCAGAAATTACGGGACTTGAAAGAATGCATGGCTTTTTCTGGACTGCAACAAAATATGTTTTCTTAAGGAAATGAATCGGAGAGAATGTGCCAAGGTCCAGTATTATGTCATCGTTTCTAAACGTCTGAACCAACACCCCCAACATCTGTTCGATCTTGTTGTCTTCAACTAAAGGTCTGAGACTTTGTTCTTACATTCAAGGACAAAGAGGAAAAAGAAAAGATGCAAAATGTCATCACTGAAAGGGAATAAAAGCGGCGATCTAAGACCGATCTCTTAACTGGTTTACATGCACAAAAGTGTCTAATATGTGCATAAATGCATGAGACATCAGATCCCAGTGTGACTCTAATGAAAAGATAATATCCAGTCATCCACACTTTGAAGCGTGGACCTTGTGTAAGCGATTCCTGTCTCTACTGATTAGAATCACCCTGGAAAAAAAAACTGTTTTCGATGCCGTCACTGACTGAAAGAAGCAGCTCACATAATTGTTTCACTTATGCAACTGTCTGAGAAACTCGAGAACGTTCTCAGGGTAATCAACGCATAATCTAATGTTTGTCTAAATTCCACCATTCCTCAAAAATATGGACTTGGTAAGAAACATCATGTCCCCAATGTCGTCCCAAAGGCAACGTCTTTCCCAAGTTGGGAAATCTGCACACTGTTTCTGTAAATGTTCTTAGCGATCATCATTTTTTAAATCACCTACTCAGTGACGTCCCACTTCTCAACCCATTAAACATGAGACTGAGAGGAAAAGTTGCCGTGTTTTTAATTCTGTCCGTATGGTTCGAGGACTTGCGTCCCAGAAAAGCCAGCGGTTGAGAGGCAGAGCGAACGGGCAGCTTCTGATAAATCCCTCCTTTTGTGTGCGTCCTTACATTGTTGCGGGGTTGATGTACTTCCCGACCCCTGCCTTAAAGGTCTTGGGCGCTTGCTCCTCCTTGGCTTTCTTCAGGGCGACGCTGGTCTGCTCCTTCTCCTCCTGCTGCTTCCGGAGCTCCTTCTCTCGCTCGGCTGTGATCTGGGGAAAAGGAAAAAAAAAAAAAAAAAACCCATAAAAGTACTGCTTAGCATAACAGATCAAAGGATAGGCTCATATAATAATAATTTCAAACCTTTCGCTGTGCTATCGTTTAAAATTCACATCTCAGATGTGCAAATTCAACAGTTTTCTTAGCTGAAGTGTTTCTACAAATTGGATTTTTACACGGTCTGAGACAATTGTTCCGACAGGATGCGTTTCTGCCAGACCACAATATGATTTCACCATCACTCTCACACATGCCCACAGACACACCTGGCAACCGGATTTGTTTTGGAAGCTAAAGGAAAACCATCATTGGGTTCATCGGCAGAGCATCGGTGTGCACACTCTGTTTATCTGTAGAAACTGAATCCAGATGTCCCCAGTTTAAAATCAGCATGTTGTGGTGTTCAGATGGGCACACAACGGGCTTCAAACCTGAGCATCGGCCTCTTCATACGGGTCCACAAACACAGACGTGCTTAAAATCTTGATTTCTGACTGTAAACGGGGAAAAAAAAAAACCCAAAACAAAACACGATGTTAGATCAATGTATAGACATGCATGTGTCCTCATATGAGTATCAATTTATTTGTTTAAATGTCTTTACCACAGATCTATATTATTTTAACGATATTATTTTAACTGAATAAAAGACCCTCTTCTCATTCATTGTCGAGGCTTTGTGTCTTCTACTCCTCGCCCATTGTTAAAGTTCTGCTTCAGGAACGGAGCAGAAAAATCCAGCAGAAAAATCCACTTTGGGGCAGAATCCACACAGGCATTTTAAAAATCTCTCATTTTTACCTTTGGTTTGTCTGTTTTGGTATGACTCTCCACATTCTCCATGGCTGTGAGAGTCTCGAATCCGCCGACGACCCTGCGCGAGACAAAGCACAAAACATCCTTCCTTTCCTGAGATTACTCCACGCAGCCGAGAAAAATCAAGCAAAATTGCGAGTGACTGTCAAAAGCTGCTGTTAACAAGAATAAAATGGAGAGGAGAATCACTGGTGCAAACACAGTAGACTAAATTGCGTGCAGGAGATAAAGACTTGGTGAAATGCAGAGGGCCCAAAGGCGATCGGTTGGCAGCTCCCCTGGCGCAGAGCACTTTAAAGAAGTCGCTCATGCTTCGGTCTTTAAACTGTAAAGTCTTTATCCATCTGCTCCTGTGGGTGTTTATGCGGTACCGTGTTTAGAATGTCAGAATCTGTGCGCGCACACACTGTGGCTGCAAGTATTCCAGGACTGGCTTTGCAACCAGTTGAGGGGGAAAAAAAAAAAAAAAAAAAAAACCCTCTGAAAAGTTCAGTGACACAACATCAGATAAAATCGAGCCTCTCAAATCGAGTCTCTCCGGACCCCAAACGCCTTTCTCGCACTGGTCTCTTCAACCCCCAATAACGTGCGAGTGTTTGTTGAGTCTGTAGATCGGCAACAACAGTTACGACAATTACAACGAGGGAGGCCAAAATGTGGGATTCTCAGACAGCCTAAAGGAAGTCCAGCTGTCTACCACTAAAAAAAAAAAAAGAAATGGAAGACTGAGACCCGCATTCCCAGGTTGCTTTCTTGCAGAGGAGCAGTTCACATGGCTAAAAAAAAAAAAGAAGAAGAAGAAGAAGAGAGGACACAGTCTGCACAGATGAGGTTAAGTGGATGACTAACACTGCCAGTGTCATTAAATGTTCATAGAGGGGAGTCTGGAAAGTGCAAATAGCTTGACAGAGAGAAGAATTTCTAGTGTGTCGACCATGAGAAGAGTGAATTATCTGGTCTGAAAAAAAATTTGGGTATTAAGAAAAAAAAAAAAAAAAAAAAGAGGTGAAAGCAAGAGAATCTACTGAATTTTTTACAACTGCTGGTTATAGAAGTCAGACTGGAAGGCACAATAATCTCCATGCTGTTGAAGTCGGAACGAAGCGAGAGAGAAAATATAAAGCAGATGTAACCCATTCCGATGCAGTATATGGGCAATATCTTCAGAAGAGAAGTAATGCCACGGCCAGTTTACCCGTGTCAGTTCTACTGGAGTCCCACTTTAGTCTCATGAGCACAGACACAACAGAGAGGGCAAAAGGTTTACCTTCCGAAGACTGTGTGCTTCCTGTCCAGGTAGGTGCATGACCGGAATGTGATGAAGCTATCAGGAAGAAAACATCGTTTAAACAGTGTAACATGTCAAAGTTTAGAAATGTAGCTGAAATCTAAACATCAATAATGACAAATGGTCCACAGTTATCATAAGAAATGGGATTTTGGAGGTTTATTCAATAGAACATTCTATTCTGATTACATTCCAATCTATTCACTATACTTGCTTACATCAACAAGCTGAAGGGAAAGATGAAAAAATACAAATTCTGTGCTGACTGGATGCACAAATGAAGAAAGATTCCTTACAACTGGGACTTGTTGGTGTTTGGACCAGAGTTTGCCATACTGAGGATCCCCCTGCCGGAATGGGACAGGTTGGGCCGAAACTCATCCTTGAAGGGTTTTCCCCAGAAGGATTCCCCTCCTGCAATTCAAAACATGAAGAATCACACCTCCTACCCCAACGCCCTGCAAGCCAAACTCAGGACGTGCGAGAAACTCAAGTAGTTTCTCACAAAACTCATTTCCTGTTAATGTAATTTGTTATATTGCTGGAAAAAAAAACAAAACAAACCTAGTTATAGAGCACACGATTTAATATTCAGCTCCATGACGGACATTTTTCACGTTGTGTCAGACTAATTGGTGTCTGCGCTGACATTATTTATTCAAATTAATGCGCCACAAGACAAGCACAAATAAGCTACTGTGTGTTTTCATAAGATGTAAAAGGCCCGTTTGTCCTTGAACGTGGAGCCGTGTTGAGAGGCTTCAGCTGTGAATCATTATTCAGACGGGCTTCATTATTAAGAATCATCATGATGAGCTTACGGGAACACGAACTGCAGGAGCTCATTGGCTCCCAACAGGGGAAGTGGATCTGTCACCCCGAGGTGTGTTTCGCTCGTTCGCGTCCTGCCAACTGGCGTACGTGCCCGCCACCGTGTACAAACAGCGTACAGGTACAGTGAGTACAGACTGTGTTTATGCTCCAGTGTAAATGGATATGGCACAGTTCAGAGGATTGGAGCCTTTGTCGGCTTTCCCCTGCTGACATTTTTACATAATTTATCAACAGCCTGACATTTAAGCACTGTACCACGAATTTGAGAGGGAGGAGGGAAAGAAATTCTCTCCAAGGCAAAATGAAGATCCCAAATTTATAAAACGACGATATCAATTAAAACAGTTGCTTGTAACACACCAAAGCAGGGCTCTAAGAGGTGTTCACGTATTTCTTTACAAATATGAAAGGTTAGAAAAGTTTTCTTAAATGTGCTTCTAAAGGCATCTCTCCGTTGACCTTAAAGATAATCTAAGTATTCGTGGTGAACTAAGCCACGGTGCACGTTGCAGCCATCTTTACAGGGTCCTCCGTGCATTTGCGAGGACAGATTGCAGAGTTTAGGTGATAAGGAGAATTTCACCCGGGGGCCAGGAATTCTGCACCTCCGTAAATCTGTCAGGGTGAATGCGCGTCGTGTAGAAGCACACAGACGCCCGCGGACACAGAGCAAACATTCTTCTGCCGCCTCAGAGCAACGCGGATGCGACCCGGCGTCGGGAAATGAACCGCACGGGCCTCGAAGTCAGATACGCCGAGTGGCCGTTTAAAAAAACCAGGAAAGCTGCACCAAGTATCAGACGCCTGGCCGCTCACCACACCCCGATTTTGCGCGTCACCCCCAGCCTTAACATTGCTTCTAAGCTCCTGTGTGCCTTCATGGAGTATATTTAGTAATGCCCTGGACTTGCATCTCAAGTTGCAAGTCGTATTTACGCAATACCTCAAAAAAGGAACTATTAATAATTAAAGAGAGCAGTGTTATGTAATTCAAAAAGTGGTTTAAGTCCAGAGCTCATCTTACCTGTGCCAGTACCAGTGGGGTCGCCTCCCTGAATCTGGAAAAATAAAGAAAATTACCCCAAAGAACCTTTTGCTAAGTTGCTGTACATTCATAAAGAAATACTGTAGCGGCCCAATTCCATTTATCTTAAGCCTACAATCTAAGTATATACAAGTGGAGGTCTTTAAGCCCCCTGCAGTCACAGATCCTTATAACCTCTTAAAAGGGACACAGGCTGCTATTGTTCATTGTTAAAGCTCAACCTTCCTATTATTGTTTATACAGTGGTGTAGAATTTACACTCTGTGCATTTCTTTGGCGTTCTTGTTCAAATATACACCGGATGTTATTTCAGTGGTGCTGTGGACTCAAGTTCGATGTGGGGGTCCATTCACCATTCACCACTTGTTTTCTATAACGCACACGAGTGAAAAACTGAATTCTGCACACAGGGCACATTTTATGGGGGGCTTGACATATTCTAGGCAGTCATATAGTACGAGTCTGTTGGGGAAAAGCAAAAGAATGTACGGAGAAAGTGTAGGGACGGATTTCAACATCGTCTTATCTTCATCTGGAGCAGGGATTAGGTAATGGTGGACTGGTTTCACTGGACTGAACATTGCTATAGAAGCCTCTCTGAACAGTGTTACAGCCCTTCCCAATTTTTATCTCCCATCAAAACTGAATCTAAAATCGGACCTAAATCAACACTACAGAGACTGAAAAGTGACAGACGCATGTTTTTCGTTATATTCAAGTATTTAAGCCTTGACGATATGAGCCCCTGCTTGTATTTTAGTTAGTTTTAGTTAATTTATTTCCAACTGGCCTGAGTTTGTGAAAACACTAAAAACAGTCCACTATTTTTATGTCAGTGGTATTTATGGATAGAAAAACATCTGCAGCATGTTAATGTAGCATCATTGTTCTTTGTGTTCGACCCTGAGGGGCAGCGACCTGCTTGGCCTCACGTTAAACCGCCACCTCGACGCTCCGTGTTCCATCCACTAGGAGTGGGGCGATGAACTCGGGAGGAAGCGAGGGTCAACTCTGTTCCCAATCAAAAGGCGATATTGCAGCGAAATGACTCTCTCCAAGGCCACCCTCCTCGTTTTCCAGCCGCATGAGATGAAGCGCTTGGCTTAAGCAGCCATTGTGGAAATACGACTTGTGGCCTGCTATTGTGTGTGTGAAAACCCTGGGACACAGTGAAACACTTAAGGGCTCTCCTGAGACCAGATGACCACTGAGAACAACTTTAATTATGGGAGCGGCAGCTCTGAAATAAACAGATGGGGGACTGATCACAGGGTTGTCGTCTCAAATCCTGAACCTGGGCGAACAAGCGTCAGCTGGAGAGCCAGAAGAATTTTACTCATGTCTGAAGCAGTATTGTAGAATAAAATCCACTTAACAAAAAAAAAACAACAAAACATAAGAACTGCTGAGACACTGAGGGGAATACAGTAATACGACAGATTCCCCACTTGAGGTCTGAGGAAAAACAAATCATTTTCAAAATTGCTGTCATTAAGATCTTAAGTTGTATGTATGAATGTGATTGTGTTCCACCTTATTAACCCCCCCCCCCATGTCCAGATAGTTTGTTATTTCATAGTATCTAAAAGTGAAGTAAGGAACCAAAGAAACCACTGAGTGACTTACCATGAAATTCCGAATAGATCTGTGGAAGATTGTTCCATCGTAGTATCCTTTTTTACACAAACGGATGAAATTCTCTCCAGCTTTGGGCACCTAGGGAACATTTTATACACAGTTAAACAAGAATCAAGACCCAGATCAGGTCTTGATCTTGACTGATTGTCAAGTTTTTAAGCTTTTCTCAGCTAAAATGCAGCTTCAGTTGAAGAGAACGTGTGCGTTTGTGTGCGTGCGTGCGTGTGTGTGTATGAACCCTACAGTGGAAACTCTTTCAGATAATGAGTGCAGAAACTGGCAGACAGAAACCATCGTTCCCATTACACAAAACTGACAGTAGAGACATGTCAGAGGACTTCAATAGAGGCAGGTTGTATTTCAACTTACAGGTGAAGCTGTCGCGAAACATGACACTTAACATTCCCACAGATGAAGGGAGGCATCGTAACCCTGTCTGACCTCCTGGGAGCCTCAGTACAAATAGTCTGTTAAAGGGCGGCCTGAGGCAGATCTAAAATCAGGATTAGTGCAAAGTTCTGCTTTAATGGCGGAAGCAAACAAACGGGAGCGGCGGGGCCAGAGTGTGCAACACCGGGGATCAGACTGTACAGTGGAAGTGGCATTTTGAATGACTGACATGTGAAATGAACTGTCCTGAGTGGGAGGTGTGGGTCTGACGCTGCCAAGGTCTGCTGTTGACGTCAGCAGACTTGAGGAACACTACTTCATTTGTGTGTGTGTATGTGTGTGTGTGTGTGTGTGTGTGTCTGAGAAAACCTTTCCTTCAGCAACAATAGAAGGTAATTTCTTAGAATCCCCACATGGTTGAGAAATGCATATTTTTCTTATTCCATGGGCGGTTCTCGCTGCGACTGAGCTCTACTGCTCTTTTTCCTTCCAGCGTCGTCTGTTTGCTGTTCTGAATTCAGCACTCCGTCTCATTTTCCCCTCGATTATAAATACCAGGTTTTCAAAGCAGTGTGATACAACGAGGGTCATTGTTCTAAAGCACTGGGAGGAAAAATGAATCGACTTGAACTATTTTAGAACGGAAAGCGCACCTTTAACTGCTATTTAAAGTGCTACAAATGAAAGCGTGCACAGATGACATTAGTGGGACCTTTTCCATTATCCCTTTTTCTGCCACTTTTGACTTTATTTGAATGTTCACCGAGACTTTCCAATTATTTGACTCGGCCTGTAATGGTGCATGGTGGATCTAAATGCACGCTCTTCACGGTGGTGCGTGAGTTTAAGCATAAGAATGTTTCAAATGCGAGGCCGCTAAGAAACGCTCAGCTGCCTAAAATTATCAGCAAGTGATTTCACTTTGGAAACAATGTTTGCTGAAGCAGACAGAACATTTATGTACGCTTATCTCTTCTCATTTTCCAAGAACTGGCTGATATTCAGCTGAAAATGGGGATGGATGATAATAGTGCTTTCCCTTAATTTAATTTTTGATTAAATGTTTTATTTACTTTTTAATTACCAAAGAATTTAATTAGTTTCCTGCCAAATCAAGGCAATGTTTCATGTCAGAGTACATTGGTACTTATCCACAATGGTGGGAATTAAGTTCTTACTCAGGTAAAGGTTATGCGAGTTAAACCAGTCAGGACTGCTTTTAATTTCTTATAGCAATTTATTTTAAGTGGATGAGACTAAACCATCCAAAACTGGATGAGCAGCCAGCCACTTTACAGGTGGCCAGATGTGTGTGACAGAGAGTGTATGTGACAGTGAGGCGGCTTTTCATTAATTCATAAACAGAAGGCTACAAATAGAGCCGCAGTCTGCAGCGGCGTCCAGTGGCGCGGGAGGCGGGGAGGGGAGGATGTAGGGCACAGGAGGCAGGTTGCCTAACCGCTGCAAATTTACTCTAATTATTCTGATTCGATAGTTCAGAAGCCAATGAGGACCCAGCGTGTGAAGCGCCTGGTAACCGAGACGGAAACGCATTCCTGGAGCTCTGCACAGAAACACGTTTTTGGCCCAAGAAGGGCACTCGGCGCTTTGGTGACAAACTCTGCAAAGGACTGATTGCTGTGCTTTGAAAGCATCACGAGAAATAGGATTTAACCATCTGCTTAGACTACATTCTTGCTGCAACAGTCAGAATCCTGTAACAGCAAAATTGAATAATGTCCCTAATCCCATTACAAAATGTTACTAATCTCAAACACTGGCTTATTTTCAGTAAATAACAATCTACCTCCTACACCTCCTACAGCTCCTTAAAGTGCCGTAAACATGACCGAACCTGATCTTTTTTTGCCCTCCCTTTACAACCCCCGGTTCTTTGGTTGTGCTTGGTCTATATTTGTGAATGTGCACGTCTTTACCTTATCGCAGTGTAGCTCAATGTTCAGATCTCCTTTGTTCGTGTGCAGGCGGATGTAACCCTTTTTCTTCACATACTGGTAACGGACAGTGTCATCCGCAATGGCATCTATTATACAGAATAAACAAACAACGACAAAAAAAGAATCTGATGAATTACCATCATTTTTGACCTTGTTAATTTTATAATGACAATTATTCTGTTGTCAGTGTTCATTGTGATCCAAGCGAGTCAAACTTCCCTGTCTGAAAAAAAAAAAAAAAAAAAAAAAGCTAATAATTTAAACGGGAACACAGGAATTCATTATTCTCTGCAACAAAACACAAATGACGATAATCCATTGAAAATAGTTGGGATGCCACCCTTTTGGGAAAAATGGACTAGGTTATTAAATCAGACACTGGCCCACTCTCCTCTGAAGAATACTGAGACGGTACAACACAGTTGCGTAACAGTGGATGTCACCCGTGGAGCTGCTCAGACGCTGACAGGGGAAGACAACGCAGCTGAACCGAGCAGCTCCGAATGGCGGCTCGTTTCAACCGCAAGAGCAAAAGCGTGATTTGACAGTTTGTCGGTGTGGGGGGTGGGAGGGTTGGGGGGGGGGGGGTGGTTGAAGCAAAAAGGCAGACAGGGAAAGTGAATGTTTCTGTCTGCTGGGAGCCACGCGGTCTTTTGAGGGAGACGTCCACTTGCCTGCTTCGTGGACTGTTATGGGGGTCATGGCTGTCGAGGTGAAGGACGCGCAAACTCTGCCCGTGGAATAGTGAGCCTGGCGAGAGGGAGGGAAAAAAAACAACAACACAGTTTTATTTATATTTAATTAATTTATAAATATGTAATTTTGGAGTGTTAGTTAACTTGCCCGTTTAATATTAACATGCTCCCAAGCCTTGACAGAGATATTAAAAGTAAGGAAATATCTTAATATACTGCATTTCTCGACCCAATCAGCCGAGGCAGATGGCAGGCCAACTAGTGCCAGGGTCTGCTCTCTGCTTTCCGAAGTTTCTTTTGGCAATGTTTGTGGGGGGAATTTGGGCCCACTTGATAAAAATATTAATCAAATGAATTTGAATTAGACCTAGCCTGTCCTAGACCTGCTGTACAGCAAGTCTGGAATTTATTGCTGTTGGCAATCGGTACTTTATGAATTGGACCTAAAAATATTGATCCCAATCACATGCGGTATGCGAATCCTCAATATGTGAGACTCATTAGGATCAATAATTAAACAGGTTTTCTATAAAGCGTTGGATGAGGGCAGAGCAGTTTCTCATTAAAAATTGACCGTACATTCGTTCATCTTCTGAGTGAAAAGTTAAACCCTTTATTACACTCAAACACACCTCGGCCCAGCCACATACTTGGCTGATCCTCTTGTTTGTGTCAACTGGCGCATAAAGTGCAAACTAGCTTAATGAGAGCCTCTGCAGAAGCTGTGAGCATAAGGGAATAAGTGACAAAAGAGTGAGATCTTCTCATACTTAAGGGGGAATGTTGTTATTTAAAAAAAAAAAAAAAAAAAAAGCTTAAGATACAATGCAGTAACATAAATGAACATTACAAAAAGTGGCATGTGACTGCCATTCGTTTATTCCAGGGAGATTAAAAGAGGGGAGTGAAAATACCTATGAGGAGCTTAATGCTATACTCCACAGTCCTGGTTTAGCATTCTTCTGCTCCAGTTCTTTATGAAGGCTCATTGAGGCACAGGGTTTACCTTGTGTGCTCTGTCTGACCTATATTTCCCTGGTTCTCTCAGACGATATCAAAGCATCACTCACGGTGAACCCGAGACGGAGGGAAGCCATTTAGAGGTTGTGGAGTAACAACAAAGCACGATATCAACGCAAGCTCATAAGGAGGGTTTAGATGCCATTCAAATTTAATCAGAAGTTATCTAAGGACACAGCATAACCATGAACACCCTTTGTGCAAGTTAGAATGCTGAGTATTTATTTTCTCAAAAGCCAAATCCAATCTATGGGAACTGAGAGCATAAGATGAGACACCCAGAATTTGCCATAAAGCCTCAGGCCTGAGTTATAAATTGGCTTTTGTAGGTATTCTACTCTTGGTAAATATTTTGGCTATGAAGCTTTGAAGAAGTAGAAAATATAATGCATCTTTCGATTACAAAATTGATCAATGAAAGTCGTTTCATCACTTTTGGTTGTTTACCTTTTTTGGCAATAACATTATCAATGCATTACAGTCTTTGGCGCCCTCCTGTGTTCGCAAGTTAAAATTACAACAATTGAGTGGCAATAATTTTTTAAATCTGATAAATGAAATACCACTACGAAAATCCTATTTTGACTATGTCACTGTCACTATAGTAATGGCCATCTATCTTCTGTTAAATGCAGTCATCAAACCACAGGGAAAAACGGACCCTGGACAGGACACCAACCCATCACAGGTTGCACACACACCATTCACTTACACAGAGGGGCAATTTAGAGTCTCCAATTAACCTAATGTGTATGTTTTATGCTGCTACAATACTATCGTTATACTACAAAATTGTTGTGTTTGCTTACGGCATTTAATTTGTCCGTCTTCTTGGCTTCTGGCTCCTTCGAGGTGGAAGCCAAAAGCTGGTCACCCTTGTAATCTCTGTAGAGTTCAGCTAAGGTCTCTCTGGTCTCCATGTTTGTGCTCTTCAGGTGGTATGCCGGGTCCAGCTTGGCCTTTTCCTCATCTAAGCAATGTCATGGAAATAACAAGGGGTGGGAGGATCTGTCATATTCTTTATAACACTTAATGCCAAATGCTTTGACCTAGATTGTAATCATCCTTTTCAAGATACTTCACCTGGGTCCAGTACTTTCAGGTCGTTTTTTACATGGAAGAAACTGGAAACGTTGAATTTATCCAAGTTTGTAGGGTCCTGCAGAAAAAAAAAGGAATTAACTCCCAAATTGAAATTTCCAGCTTTTAAAGTAGAGTAAGAAAGGCTCACCTGAAGAGTTATAATGTCCTTTCTGGTAAATGGCTCATCGGTCAGAAGATCTTTAAAAGTTTTTGTTTTGAAGTTGAGTTGCTCGACAGCCTGAGCAGAGAGAAAAATATGCAAGAACATAAAGGCCTTCATAACAACACAACATATGCATCTTATCGGGAGCTTGATTATACAAAGTTGTGAATAAGGGTCGGTTCCTGTGCTGAGCTTGTGAGGTCACCTACCTCGTGAGAAAACACGTTTCCTGTCACTGTGTTGGCAACTATATGGGAGTTGTTGGTGAAGACATTGTACAGAACAGGACAGTGATACTTTCCTACAGCAAACCAAAGAAAGAAACCAGTGTCACTGTGTGTAGACTCCTAAATCTCCTTCCCCATCTTTTAGTTGCAGCTAAGTTTGTCTTTTTCCTTCACAGAGCTTATCAGGCAGTGCATAATAGACATTATATAAATAATAAATATAGATTTTCCACATATACTTGAAGAGTGAATATTGAATATCTGTCAAGGTACCATCATTGTTCTTGACAAAGTTCAGTTTGATGAGAGACTTTGCTTCCAGTTTCTGGGGTCAGAGGGAAAAAAAACGTTACCAATCATATTTAGTGCATATGCAGACACAACACAACATATATGGATGCCAGCAGACACACACCGATTGGGGGTTTAAATACTCACCTCTCCAGAGATGGGATTAGTACCGTATCTCTTGATCCATGGGACAATACTCCTGAAAAACACAAAAGGAAAAGTTACCTTCCAGTCAAACCAGATGAGCTGGGAGTCAATCAGGGACATCGTGTTTCCACAAAAAAAGGCGTTGACTGGTTCTCTGTTGCCATCAAGTAAACAACCCAAAGAATTAAAGATTATGGACAATCAGCAGAGTAAAAATACCTGACAATTACACATTAAAGCTCATGTCAGTTGAAACTAGTGTTGTTATCGAGAACTTACATCAAGTCAAAGATGACCCCCTCTGCGGTACACACGGGATACTCAAATGGTTGAAGGGACAAGCTGAAAGGTTTCAGGAAATGTGTTAATTCAAAAGTCCATAAGTGAATAGAAGTGACAACACATCTACCAACATTAAACTCAACCAGGGTTGGTGCCAGTGGCTGATTTTAACATTTTTGGAAATTGGAACAAAAAGAAGTCTGCTCTTACCTACAATGGTCAAACGGAAGCCGACGAAAATTTGTTTGAGGGATTTCTGTAAATTACAAAAGAAACCGTCAACATCACCAAAAAACGTTTGATTGACATTTTCAAATGTAAACTATCCAACATATTATTTGTGGATAGTGGGGGATAAAATAGGGGATATTAGAGCTCGGATTGGACATCAGTGTAGTTGGAATATAATATAAAATAGTCAGGTATAGTTTGATTTTCAAAATGGATTTCATCTAATTTGAATAATCACTTCCACTCTTCCAAAGAACCTGTGACTTCACTTCGACAGGCTCTGTATATTGTCAAAACTATATGGTAGAAAATACCTGCTCGCTTTCCACCATAAAAGTTTGTGTACTCCGTACATGTGATGTACCTGTAGGGAAGACAAATCACACATGAACATAGACAACAACGCAAGATTAAAATATAGGAGCTGCATCTAGACTAGGACTTTCTATAAATAGCAAATAAGTAAATAAAATAGTTTGTCTGCAACTAAAACTCTCACACTCATCTCACTTCTGTTGCATTTGGGATCCTGCAAATCCATCAAGAGCATTGTAGCAGGATAATGTAGCCTAGAGCAGTGCAGTATCAGTCCTTCCCTCAAAATCTCTGTTTTTTTTCTTTATCCAAAAATGTACTTGAGCATACTTATTAATTCATTTAACCTACTTTTTCATATTTTGTCATCTTTAATAATAGCTGAGGGTTATGGAGTGTCAGGGGGACAAAGGATATATTTAAATTGTCACATTGAATCAACATAAAAATTGCAAATATATAGGTCATCAACATGTATTTTATTTTATAAGACAGTGGAGAGGAGTGGGAGTATATTTATTCAGGAACTCTATTTAAAAAAAAAAAAAAAACTTGCTATGATGTACATCTTGATTGAGTTTGGCTTGCAAAAAGTACAACACATTCTTGATTTTTTTTAGAGCAATATTGCATTATTTATGCACGATCAAATTTATGATATCTGACAGTTCTCCTCCATCACAACGCTGATATTCATCCAATTTGCAACTTCTGATTCAGCAGTTTAGGGGAATTTATCTTGTAGCGCAGAAAGACAATTCCTCTGGTTTAGACGCATCTGGCTGTTGTGAAAGTGTTTTGGATGTTGCAGCAAATGTCTTGACGCTGTCTGAGACACACTTGTTAATTTCTGAACCCTTTATATCATAAAAAAATATTTTTATATTCAAGCTAAGGGGAGATTGTGAAGCATTTTATATCACACGAATGATGTGAGACAATGTCTAGATCACAACCCTCCTTAGAATTCTCAAAGTTCTCCTCTAATTTATCCTAGTGAGACTAAAGATGATTGAAAACTGCATTTCAGATTCATGAAACCTTTATTCAATTTGTGAAAATTTACATGGCCATATATACTCACTGGCCACTTTATTAGGTACACCTGTCCAACTGCTGGTTAACGCTGAATTTCTAATCAGCCAATGGCCAGACTGGTTGGAGCTGATAGAAAGGCAACAGTGACTCAAATAACCACCCGTTACAACCAAGGTAGGCAGAGGAGCATCTCTGAACGCACAGTACGTCGAACTTTGAGGCAGATGGGCTACAGCAGCAGAAGACCACACCGGGTGCCACTCCTTTCAGCTAAGAACAGGAAACCGAGGCTACAATTTGCACAAGCTCATCGAAATTGGACAATAGAAGATTGGAAAAACGTTGCCTGGTCTGATGAGTCTCGATTTCTACTGCGACATTCGGATGGTGGGGTCAGAATTTGGCGTCAACAACATGAAAGCATGGATCCATCCTGCCTTGTGTCAACGGTTCAGGCTGCTGGTGGTGGTGTAATGGTGTGGGGAATATTTTCTTGGCACTCTTTGGGCCCCTTGGTACCAATTGAGCATCGTTGCAACGCCACAGCCTACCTGAGTATTGTTGCTGACCATGTCCATCCCTTTATGACCACAGTGTACCCAACTTCTGATGGCTACTTTCAGCAGGATAATGCGCCATGTCATAAAGTTGGAATCATCTCAGACTGGTTTCTTGAACATGACAATGAGTTCACTGTACTCAAATGGCCTCCACAGTCACCAGATCTCAATCCAATAGAGCATCTTTGGGATGTGGTGGAACGGGAGATTCGCATCATGGATGTGCAGCCGACAAATCTGCGGCAACTGTGTGATGCCATCATGTCAATATGGACCAAACTCTGAGGAATGCTTCCAGCACCTTGTTGAATCTATGCCACGAGGAATTGAGGCAGTTCTGAAGGCAAAAGGGAGTCCAACCCGTTACTAGCATGGTGTACCTAATAAAGTGGCCGGTGAGTGTATTTGCATTTTCAGCCATTTACAGTGCTTATATTTTATCTCACTACTCCTACAGATCAGATCAGATCAAGTGCTGATAATTATCGTATCAAATTTACTCATTCTCATTACATTAATGTGTTTTAGCATCCTGATGCTGCTCATTCAGTCAGTCAATTCAAATCAGTAGCAAAGCTTGGGCACTCTGACAGCTGGGCTTTAGAGAGTAACTACATTTATTGATTTAAGATATATTATTTATGTTATCCTGCAGGTTTCACTAAGAATACCCTGACAGCGAGTTTGAATAGTACAACTGAAAAAATTCTCTTCATAACCAATATCTGTGTATTATTTAAAAACCCAGGTACAAGAATCTCTCTTTTAACTTTACTGTTTACTGATTCAGACTGTTTAAAATTAAAAGCTCATTAAATAAATCTTCCTCCTCCTGTCCTTCACCTCTTCTGTCATTCTCCATTTCTGAGGAGTACTTCTAAAGCATCCCCCTTTTCCATTTATTCCTCCTTTGCTGTTTCTTCAGCTCTGCTTTTTGCTTCTTCTCCTCCCCCTCTCCCTTCATCTGCAGTTCCACCTCCTTCTTCCTCTGCAGGTCAAATACTTTTTCTTTCACCATCTCCTCTTTTCTGTTTCTTGCGCTCATGCTCTTTCCTGTTCCTCAGCTGTTTCATCTTTTGCTCTTCCTCTCTTTGTTATAAACAAACAGCTGAAGCTATCAGCTTCAGCTGTTTGTTTATTCACCTCCTCTTCCTCGCTCAGTTGTTGTAATATCGCCTTTGTGTTTCCTCACCCCGCCTTCTCCTTCTGCCTCTTAAATGCTTCCTCAATATGTTTCTCAGCTTCATGCTGTCTTTTCAACATCTCCTCCTGTTTCTTTTAGACCTCTTCTGCAGGTGTCTTCACTAACACCTCCTCCTCTTTCTTTAACACCTCTCTTGCAGGTGTCTTCACCAACACCTCCTCCTCCTCTTTCTTAAAGACATCCTCTCGTCTTGACCTCCTCACCCTACTCCAGGTTCTTCTACTCCTCATTCTTTCATCTCTGTGAAGGTACACTTCCATGTCCTCCTTCTCCTCCTCTTGTTCCTTCACCTCCCCCACTTCAGTCTTTTTCTATTACTTGGTCATTGTCGTCATCTTAAAAAACAACCTTTAACTCTTCACCTCCTTCTCTTCTTTGATTCCATCTCCTCCTCACATTCACTGTTTTTTTTTGCAGATGAGCATCTTTGTCTGTCTTTGCTTTCCTCTTGAAACACAGCCACAATCTCGTGTTTTTTGTTTTCTTCTCAGACTCCAGCACTTACTTTTTGGCATCTTCATGCTTGTGCTTATTCTTTGTCATCCTCTTGCCAAAAACCTTGTCTTCATTCTTTGTTCCATTCTGCTTTTCTCAAATAGTTGTTCTGACTAGAAACCCAACTGATTTGCAGACTTGCTGTTTAGACTCATTGATAATGCTTAATGCAAAATAAGCTGTTGCAGTTATTGTTTATATTATTGGCCATCATTTTTTTCATGATGGTGTGGAAATTTTATCTGTGTCTCCATTCAATAACATAAACAAAACATTGAAATTTCCCCTTACTGACTTTTCACAAATAGGATAAATGTTTCACTGCTCTGAAATGTGGTTATTAATCATCCATAATTTGTCTACGATAAATCAGAGCAGTTATCAGCAGACTAAAAATGTGGTTGTTGATCTGGAACCTGGTTAATGATCTGCAATCGCAAAAAACTTCGCAAAAACGTTTCAATTAACTTTTCTCTTAAATGCGAAACAGATGCCAGTGTCCCTCTTCCAACATTTTTTTATACATTTTTAATACATTTATTAGACCATATTGTTTCTTTCACGAAGCGAGATAAATGCGTTGTTTAATTGTAACTAAAATCACGTTTAGAACTGTTAACAAAACATCACTCATGGTTAGAACGATGACGTTAGCTTAGCACATGATTCACTGCCGTTGTAACTATCCTCACTAGGATTACAATGATACTTACATTTTATCCTTTTGATGTTGTCGCTTCCCCATTTTGCGGTTTTTCTTTTGGATTTATATATTACTCAGATTAATAGATACGTTTATTCAAGAACAGAAGGAGCGCGCTAACAACCCGACTTCCTGTTTATGCGTCTTATCGTCTTCTTCGAAGTCTTACGTCGGCTGGAAAATCCAATTAAATACTCTCTACCGCCACCCAGAGGACAAGAGACGAGGCACAAGAAACGAAAAAAAAAGCATCTAAATTATTTTGAAATGGAAACTTTGGATTTTGATGTTGAAATACAATAAGCACAATTAATTTCTTTTGAATATTGACTTTTTCCATAAATAAAATATCTGACAATGAAAGGCTTCAAAATGTAGTTTTCTTTTTGGAGCCTGATTTGACTCCATGTATTACCATTTCAAATTTCTCCAACAACATTAAATTGACAGTAGAGACAATATATAGAGAATTAACTGTCTTATTCATAAATAAAATACCTGCAAGGAAAAAAAAACAGTTCAAATCTCTTTTATGCTTGTCAAAATAATAATAAAAACAAACAAAACAAAAAAAAACACAGTACACCATAAAACCATCAAGAATCTAATTCAACAAAAAAACCTATGGAATCAATGATTAGATATTTTATTTATTCATTGGCTTGTATTACATTAAAATTAGTTGTTTAAACAGTTTTCTACACTAACATCATATAATATCTTCATGGTTACATTATTATTTTATATAATGAACCTATGATTTTAAAATCTGCAATTGCAAATATGTACAAATATGACAAACAATTGAACAATGTATGTACATGTTTATTTTGTGTTTTTTGTCACTGAAGCTTATTTTCACATTTATGGCTAATTATTTACTTCAAGAAAAAAAAAAAAAAAAACTAAAATGGTTAGAGGCATCATCCAAGATCGTGGAACTCGTACTGTGTAGCA
The DNA here is from genome assembly GCA_911728415.1 of Lagocephalus sceleratus. Lineage (NCBI taxonomy): Eukaryota > Metazoa > Chordata > Actinopteri > Tetraodontiformes > Tetraodontidae > Lagocephalus > Lagocephalus sceleratus. Next base: position 961,492 of record CAJVRN010000237.1, on the reverse strand, counting down.
GGAGGTACATTCAGATTGCCTGTTGCAGGCACGTCCTTTAACGCATGGACACATTATACAGGTGAACACGTACAACCATTCCACAAGGAAAGAACACAAATAAGGAGGAAATAACAACGTGACAACATGTAAAAGGGGACCCATACCGAGTAATGATTACATAGCAAACAAATCAACTTTAAGATATTCTGGAGTGTTAGTGTTTGTATATAAAAATATATAATACAGAACACTGCTTGCATACCTGAGTTACAACTGGCTTTCCTTCCTCTGCTTGTGTTCAGGACTAACAGAACTTCGGAGGGCTGACAAAGGAAACCAATCGACAGAACGAAGACAGAGACACAAATTACCGACTTCATGATGTGCAACGTACACATTGTAACATTCTTAAAACCTTCCTTGGCACTTAATCCATCAGGCACAGCCAAACCATGATTGCAAACATGACAGGATGGGTTTCAGGAAGCTGTCACTGACAGATTTTCTTTTTTATTCATCCCAGAAAGCGAAACAACAAAAGCACAAATTAACAAGAAGGATAAGGTCAAAGAGTCAGAGGTATAACTGTCCGTCAAGCAGAAAGCATTATTTCTTTTTCTTTTTTTTTTTTTTTGAAAGGGCAAAAAAAAAGCAGGAAAAAGATTCACAATGTTGTTCCCTTTGAGAACAATTCAAATCCATTTAAACAGTAAACCAGTGGGCCGGCGTTCGCTTGTTACCGCCCTTAAAGTAAAATGAGTGTTTGAGTGTTTCCTCCATAAAAATATCAGCACTTTGCAAAAGCAGTCTGATTGATCTTGTGACCCCCCGCCCCCCCTCAAAAAAAAAAAAAAAAAAAAAAAAATCATCGCAAATCTACCACTGACACAGTGCCTTCGGTGATGGTGACATGTCCCGCGTGCTGAGGAAAGAGAGAGACAGAGGCACGGGTCACAAAGGGACATACCGAGACTGACAAACAACCTAAACTGAAGTTGAATAAGCAAGTCGGCCGCTATTTATTCCCTCTGCCAAGGAGGTCGTGTGATCATCTGTCTGTATGTGCATCTGTCTGTTTGCAAACAACTCAAAAACGCTACGAATGGGTTTTAAGGATATATCATTTTGGAATAAAATCTTCATTTAATTGGCCAAGGGACAGATGATTACATTTTGGTGATGTTCTGGTTTACCATCATCTGGTTCCAGGAATATCTATTAAGAGCAAATATAATGATGGAAGGATCTGAGGGACCCTTAATCTTCCAAGCACCAAGGTCAAGCATTTCCCCAATATCTCACCGTAAAGGGTCAAAGTGCAGGAGTACGGGGGCAAATGAGCTGTTTGGCAGTTTCCTCGAGGGTTTATCTAGTTTGTAAAGGGAGCTACTGGTTTGTTTTTTTTGTTTAAAAACTAGACAATGTTAGACTAGTTTTCGAAAATGTAAGGAATTTCTACAACAAAAATCAGCTTTATAATACGAGCAGACTTTTGTAGTGAGAAGAGCAGATGAGAAACAACAGTCCCATTGAATGGTCGCAATTAGTTTCCTTGTTCCCCGTTTTAAAGGTGAACCACATGATAGCAGAAAACATTTGCAATCACCTTCCAAGGAAAAATAAAAGATAGTTGTATTAAATATGATATTCACACTCACTGTGAAGAGAGGCGGATCTTTGCTGTGAGGGTGGAACCCTTTCTGTTTACACGTGGATATTTCCTCCGTTCCTCGATCCGTTAACTTGAAGTAGCCGATTCTAGGACAAGTACAAAAAAAAAAATTCACACAATTACATCAGTGAAGGAATTAAAAAAAACAAAAATTGGTCAAGCATGTCAGAACTAAAATGTGAACAAGACGGCAGGAGCCTGGCGACTCACTCGTTGAACTTTGGCGAGCAGACGATAGCGATGGCCTCCGGCAGCATGATCTGGTAGGAGCAGTGTGTGTGCAGGTCAACGCTGGACAGGAAGGCCGTCTGTGTGGGGTGAGTCTGCGAAATGGGAAATTAGTCAGTCCAACTGGATTCCAACAGCACACGCGCTCACACCCCCTTACAATTACAACTGTACCCGAGAGGTTTGTGCTCTAGCCCTCGTATTTAAAAAAAAAAAAAAAAAAAAAAAAACTCCCTTCCCAACAGTTTTCCCGACTACGTTCTACAGTTGCAGCTCAAAACGTGTTGAAGCAGCAAGACTCTAAACCAGAGAAGAGGTGATCCAGCGAATGATCGACACATTTACACACAGCAGAATAAGGGTTATATCCCCGCGAGGGTAAGAATATTCCATCTTCACTCACATGTATCCAGCCCAAGGTGATGAGATCATACTGGTCCTGTATGAGGAAGAGCTCCTCCTCATTTTCGGTATCGCAATAATCCGGCCCACCGCACTGCTTAGGTATGATGACGTGTGTCACTGTAAACGCGTTTCTGGTCTGCAACAAAGACAAGATATTGCTTTTGTTTTTTTGTTTTTTTAAAATCATCGAGTGCAATGACCCCATCAGGTCAGACACAGAGAGAAGACTCGGGGTTGGATGTTGGGAGAAGAACAAGGACTTTCTTCAAATGTAACCGGAGCACAAAGCTTAAACTCTTTTATATATAAAAAAAAAAAAAAAAAAAAAACAACAACTCCTGAGCTCCCCATCGAGGTTAAGACTGGGCTCGCCCTGTTCCAAGATCTTACCAGTTTGCCACACAAGATGCCGCAGGTTTCTACGGCCCGGCTTGTGTTGGCCTCGGCCAACCTCAGAAAGCTCCTGCACAGCTCAGAGGGCACGGACAGCTGCCGAAGGGCATCCACCATCGTATCTGGGGGGGGAGAAAACATGTCGGGGGTAAAGAAAAGCTGAAAGCAAAGTGGGATTCGTGTCATGTTTTGGAACAAGGCATGGTGTTAATAGGTGATAAAGTAGGTCGGGGGGGAGAAATCAGCTCCTAAGTATAAATACTTTAAAGCAGGAGTAGGGTAATATTTAAATCCTCTGAAGGCCGGCCCCCCGGTATCAGAGGAAGATTAACTCACTGTTGTTCCCTGGGCTGAACAAGGAGCCGGGCTTGAGTGACCGGTCGAAGTTGGGGGGGCCGGTGGTCTGGGGGGGCCGGTTGTACTGGTGGTTGATGCTGCCCGACAGGTCCCCTGGGCTCTGAGGGGCATTGGGAGAGACAAGAGCGGGGGGCTGTATGCCGGGAATGAGCGGGGCGTCGGGGGAGGGCGCGGCGGGCTTGGCGAACTCCAGGAGGACGCGCTGGCGTTCCTTCTCCAGCTCCTGGCGCCGGATCATCTCCTCAAAGGCACTGAACTGCTCCTGCTCCCGCTGCCGCCGCTGCATCTCGGCCACGCGCTCCCTCTCCGCATCCAGCGCCCGCTGCCTGGACTGCTCCCGCGCCAACACCTCCTCCTCCGCTTTCTGACAAAGGCAGCAAACGTAAGACCAGAACACGCTTTGACTGCTGAAGAAAAATCCTACTTCTTCTTTACATTCTCTATTCAACAGGAAGTTTATGGTATTATTAGTGTACGGTCATTGTGTCCATTTGGTATACAGTGTACCCTCGCTGCAACGCGGTTCACTTTTCGCGGCTTCGCGGGTTTTTTTTTCCCCAGTGTTATTGGGCTCTGATTGGAGAATTGGAAATGAGAGGCACCTGCGGTCGCACCCAAAAGGCGGAGGAAGAAGTTTGAACTTTGAAAGTGTTTAACTGTGAGAAAATGGTAAATCCTGTGAGAAAAGTGTATAAAAGTCTGTGGTTCGGGGTTTTACGGCCTTAAAACCTGTAAAATAATCGTAAAATATAAAGCTGTTTACTTCGCGGATTTCATCTATCGCGGGTAATTTCCGGAACGTAACCCCCGCGATAAACAAGGGTTTACTGTATTCATGAACAAATGATTGATTTTATTCCAACATTCAAAGTAAACTACTCTATTTTTTAACTTAATGTTCACTTCAAATTTGACAGAATGCATTATTCTATACAGTAAAATGGAAATTCGTATCTACAAACTGTATTTAGAATAAAACTAAAAATAAAACCTGTGACATTAATACAGTATACAGTAAGCATGTATTCATGCATGAAGTTTACCTTTTTGGAAAGGTACTGTGCATATTCTTGGTCAAACCTCTTCAAAAGCGCTTTTTTTAGGATCTCTGCTTGAGGAAAGGCAACATCCTTCAGTTTCTGGGGGAAGAAAGAAAACCTGAGAAAACGTGCTTTAAAAAAAATCTTTTAACTTGTTTCACTTACTTACTTTGAGTGTTTCCTTCTTTTCAGGAATATTAGCTGTCTTGTAGTCAGGATGCTTGGGAAGTTTTTCTATAAAAAGCCTTCATGCAAGAACAGAAATTGGAAATCGATTAGATTGTTAATATTTCTAAATGAACAGCTATGAATCGCTGTTGAAAGACATTCATTCTAGATTTGTCCGATTATATTTGCGGGTGCTCGTCCCTGCATGGGAACAAACAGGGTCGCATTACTGCAAACACATACGTGATATATTTGTTGTAAAGTAAAAAGGCGTGCTCGATGTTGCCCTCCTCTGTGTAGATGCTGGCCATACGAATCATCTCCATTCCAGAACGGAAGTAGCGGCGTGGGGGCACGTCGTCGTTGACTTCCACAGAGCTTCCTTTCTTGGTCAACGCACGGACTCTCTCCTCTGGTGACATACTGATGTCATTGTGGTCCGCCATCATGACAGCTCAACACGGAACGCTGAGATTAAAAAAAAACAGAAAACTTTCATTTATATGCACTGCATCTATTTTCTCAACGTTTTTTTCACGTAAGTCACAATTTCTAATTCATCCAATTTCAATCCATTATTCCTACATGCGATGCCACTCAAGTAATGGTTTGCCTTATTTATTGAGGTCGCTATTCAAAAATATAATACAGTGTGAAGCATTATTTAATATGCAGTCATCAACTCTTGCTTTTTCCACATGAGCTCAGACATCTTCCATAAGCCAGTAGAAAGAGGCAGTGTCTCCCAGCCGACCATGAACACATGACTGGGAATGTTTGTGGCTGAGTGGATTTAAAAAGAAGCAAACGGGAGGGTCAGCGACACATGACTTTTTGCACACAGCTACATTAGCCTCGTGTGTAGGAAGACAAATGTGGGATGTCGCAAAGTCGTCATGCCTTTGTGAGGTGTCACAAAGGCATGACGACTAAAAGCTCAGGACTTCAACCTGACGCCTGTGGAGGAATGTCAAGACATCAACCACCAGGAGCTTGAACTGTGTCAAGATGACACGCCTTCATCCTCCACCACATGTCGCTTTTACTTTTAAAGATGTCGTGAGGACGTTTTGAAGTCGCTGGTCGCCAAAATGTGGAAAAACGGATCCGTTATCCTGAAGTTGTTAGCTTCAACCCACTTCGACCACCGATGTAAAATGAAACAAAGCTGAAATGGAGAAACTCGCAGACATTTGCTCTGCTGTCTGCCCGTTGCACTCTGTTACAAAACACACGCACAAAAAACGTTCTGTGCCAGAATTTACTTTAAAATTCTAATTGTCGCCCACCGAAGGACCATTAGCTCAAGAGATAATACACCGATCTAGGCCTTATTTTCCTCCAACGGGGGATAACATGCATTGATTTTTGCCTCATTTAAATATCTGATTTTTCGGCGTATTTTGATATAGCAAGAGTCGTGAAAATAACACATTACATCGTCCTCCTCCTTTTGATATTTTGGTTGTGAAGTGATTGATGATGTCAACCACTGCGCGTTAGCCGCGCTAACTTAGCCAAGCCAAGACACTCCACGCTACGATTTAGAAAAAAAACACGACCAAACCGCACGCAATAGTAACTGAATGTTGTCTTCTCTCTTACCGTATCGACCACGAAACCCAAGTTCGCAGAGGTCTACATACAGGTAGGTCAGAATCCTGCTCAATTCCAACCTTAAAGCAGATTGGATGAGCAGGCTGCGCCTACAACGTCGGAGGACTTCCGCAATCACAGCAACTTCCGCCTGACGAAACATCGCGGTACTTCAAATCTACGCACATTTATTTAGCCTGTGGAGTAAGTATGCGTCAGCTTTTTTAAATTCTGATACGGCGTTAGCTGCTGTAATTTAGGCCTATACAAAACACCGAGTTAGTCGCGTTCATATAGTAGAGATTTCGCCATGCCGTCGGTCGTAGCAAGGCATGGCTCGTTGGTCTAGGGGTATGATTCTCGCTTTGGGTGCGAGAGGTCCCGGGTTCAAATCCCGGACGAGCCCAATTTTGTAGAGTTTTGATACGAATTGGCCGAAACCCATACAATTATTCCTAAAATGTGTATTTATTTATGCGAGCATTGGTTTAATTCAATTAATTAGTCCAAGAAAAATAGACCCCCTCTCTTGCAGTACCGGCTGTCTGCCGAAAGATGGCAACACTGACGTTTCTAGAGAGCAAAGCTGTGACGCCACTGATCTTCCATCCTCCACGCTCTGTACGGTTGGTTTGAATGGAGGGGGAAAAAGGACGTAAAGGGTGGGGAAAAAACCATCTCCGTTTATGAATGACTCTGTCACAAGCCTCCTGTGTGACGCTCGCCCCTCTCCCGAGGGCAAACAGGCGCCGTCGCTGACATAAATTCAAGGTTTTGCTCCCCGACATCATTCTCCGGTAAGCTAAGTGCCGAGGCTAATGTAGCAGGTTTGAGATAAATATGAATCCACACACCGACTCATTCTGAGGGGGGGGGCGAGGAATAACTCGGGTTTTAACTTACCGAGGCGTCGATACGACGCTTGGAAGAATTAAGAGAAAGAGGGATGTCAAACGCGAAGACAAACTTTGACAGCGCGACGCGTTGTGAGGTGGAAAGAAATGCCACGCAAATGACGAACATCAGGTCAGTGTTGAGGCAGTTGCTGGCTTAGCGTTGTCTGAAAACATCTTGACACCTAGTTGGCTTGACATCTAGTTGGCTTTTAACAGTGTGCAGGATTTTCTGGATTCCTCTGTGTTTTGTGGGTGTTGTGGATACCCTTCCCCACTGACCTCTAAGCTGGCCTCAGGCCGAAGGTCAGAGGTCGTGAGCCCGTAATTTTATGGTGATCCCGGCTGGATGGTTGGGAACACTGTGGCTGTGTGCGCGGTAGAAGCGGCATTGTGGCCGGGGCCGGGCGGCGACAGACCCTGGGTTGGTGGGATCAGCCCGAGGATGGTTCAGAGCTGTCATTAAAGGTGAGTGGTGGAGGGTGATGGGCTTGGTCATTTGCTCTGGTGTTATAAAGCCATTCACGCTCAGCAGGTAGGTCTACACCTGAGAGGACACAGTCTGATGCGGAGCTGTCTTTGTGTGTCTTGACACAGAGGTACTGTATAATTCATTATTACGACACTGTATCTTTAACATTTTGGATGTTTGAAGGAAGCCAGGTCATGTGTTCGTATTTTGCAGCGTATATATGCCGTCTACATTAACTAAATACTCGTTAGGCATCTTGATTCCAGGAAATGTGTTTACTGGCATTCCGTAATGAACAATAGAAGTGGTGACTTATTAAAAGCACTTCCTCTCAAAACAGCCTACTTTTTGTTTTTTGGTTGCTTCTCACAGTCTGAATTCGGCAGCTAGTCCTTCAGAAATATTATCCTCTTAGTCAACTCTCAAATATGATGATGGCAAGGGAAACTTCACCGTTTGCTGTGTTTACGTAAAGGGAGGGTTATTTGGTGGTGCACAATGGCAATGTCTTAACCACAGATGTAAGGTGTGACAATAGTAGCTACTACATGTACGCTAACTGATCATTGTATCCTGTTTTAATACCAAAGTGTAGCTTCCTAACTTTGCCACCTTCTTCAGTTCCCCTTCCAGCAGGCCCGTTTGCCTGGGCTAAAGTAGAGAGCACTCTTGTTAGAATCTGTACACTCGACTCACATTTCTGAACTCAGCCAGCATGGAACTGTGTGGCATTGTCCCGCACGGGCTGCTGTGGTATTCCTCCGTCTGACAAAAAATCTCTCAGCGTCTGCAGATGAATTGCAGACTTGATGTGCAAAGGAGCAGAGCCGCCTGTTTATAGTTATACGAGTGTAGCTGGGTTGGCCACAGTTCTCTGCAGGGCTCCTGGTTTATGCGCGATAAAGAATCTCTACTGATTGAATGTGTTTCTCAGACACATTTATGTAGCACGTGGGGAGAAAAGAAGATAATCTGTTCTTAGCCAGGTGAAACTGATAATTTGCCGTCATTTCGGGTTGGAAAAACTGTCTGGTTCCTCTGCCTCTTCCTCCTCTTTCGATTGTTTAAAATACTGTGCCCAAGGCCGTGAACGTCTCGCCTGCAGATAGCCTGTCTCCGTCCTTTATCACTATTGCCACGAATAGGCCTTGGACTCTCAAACCAGCAACACTGAATGAGACGAAGGCAAAGGCCTGCATTTAAAGTCTTTATTGAACACCATGTGCTATAAAGTGTTTACATAGTTGAATAAATATTGAAATATTTTATTTCTACACTGTTGTAATAATAATAATCATCTTAGGTACACACAAAATTGGACATCTAGGAAGTTTATTGGCCGTCTTGGGTACTTTAAAATCAAAGGCTAAAGCATTGCTGGACAGATTGAGATATTTCTTGTTGATTTTCTTTCTCTTTCAACCCAGAAAAAACACTTTTAGAGGTTCTATGCATGACTTCGTTTAAAAGTACAAAAGAGTGCACAGATGGACCTCCTATAGTCACTGGAGTATGGGTCTTCTTGGCTCAGCTTTAGCTCCATAATATATTCCAAGGGTGTTTTTTTTCCCAGTCATTGTTATATTTCATGTATGATCACTAAACTGTAACTCCACATTTCCGCCTCATTTTTGCATGTCTAAGGTCTGATGTTCTTTTCCAGTGCTGAGGCATAACCGTACTTTTATCTTTCTTTCCTGTGCAGTCCAGTGCCCTCCCGACGAGTCAGCTGATCGCTCTGCTTGGTTTTCAACCCCCTTCTGACATATGTAATAGGAGCCTCTATAGAGAAAAAGGTAAGCATGTTTTTTTTTTCTTAATCGACTTGTTTATTTAGCCATACTGGGAATGTGACCTTGCTGTACTGAAATTAATCTTGCTCTGTGTGGAGGCAATTGTTGATAGTAGACTTTGCTCTTGTTGAGCAATGTGTGCTTAAAATGTTTTTATCAGACTACGGTGGATCGATGTTTTCTGAAGTACGTCATCAAATCTTCTCTTTCGTAATGATAGCTGCTTAAAGGTTTAATTCCAGACTTTACTAATTGCACTGTTGCCGTCTGTAATTGTCTGTGTTATGGGAGATCTTTTTTCTGTGTGGTTTATGCATGTAGCTTATCCTAGACCCTATCTGTGTGTTTATTTATCATCTGACTTTTAGTTTGAACTGGATATCATCCCAATGTCACCCTGTTCTGCCAAATTTGCGGTTATTTAGTGCACATGTACTTAGTGCACGATGCCAGTCTTCTGCAGTGCGCTGTTGAAAATGCGATATATTTTTTACAGATCTGCACCTACCCGTCTGCGAAGAAACATGCTGCTCAGGTCCTCTCTTGGCTGCGCCATTAATACATTCAGGCTAATCCAGCTGGTTGTTCTCCTCTGCCCTGTGGGTCAAGTGACAGGACAGGGAGAAAACAAGACCCAGACGCCTAATCAGGTACTCCAGGACCTGCTCACCCGTCACGGAGACAATAGCACAATTACAGTCCCGCAGTTGCGTGCTCTGCTGGAACTCCTCAGCCAGGTTCAGGAAAAAGGTGATGGTGATGGCAACACCACACACGGCAACAAAGCAGAGAGTCCTGCAACCTCTCCTACAAGAGATAACAGCTCCAAGGTGAGAGTGAAGCAAAAAAACATATTGAATCATTAAGACCCCAAAAAGGTAGTCCTACGGTGTGTGTGTGTAATTCCTCCCTGTGAACTTCTTGTGCTGCTGAAATGTTGGGCAAGGAGATACATATTTGCTTGATTTAAGGTTGATAACTCCACTTTCACATGCGACAAAGTTTGTCACATCATGTCAGGTTTGCTTGCCGAGGGGAAATTTTAACTCGTGCCCACTGGCATCCTGGCTGATGTGGTTGTTTCTGTGAAATGCTATTGCTCTGAATAGTGGTCCTACAGGTTGTTCCCGTTTCCCTGTTTTCCAGTGTTTGCCTGCAGAAAAGCTGGCAATTTACAAAGTCAGCGAACAGTCGCGGTTGGATGGACAGGGCTTTGTGAAGTTGTGCCCCACCATGCTGCAGCAGTTGTCTGCAGGAACCTGCAGGGTGCAGAGTAAGGAGGAGCTGAGTGGTGACACCTCCCCAAGGCCCACGGACACAGAGGGTAAACGCTGAATTCTTACTCATGTAAACTAATTATTTGTGGCACAAATAAAAAATGTTTAACATAAATATCTGAGGCTACAGTCTGATTTAAGCCCTAAAATCCAATAATGTTAGACATACCAGTGAGGATCTGAATATCTCCTAAATGACTGCTTCCATTATTCAAATGTTGTAATCAATACTTCCCCCTAACTAATAGCTGTTAAACTTGTTTAACCTGTATGATTTTAATCCTGATTTTGTTTCCTGTGGACATGTTACAATGAAGGAATAATCACAGATGTTTAGTTTAGAACTACAGGACTAAAAGTGTTAGATCACTCAAATGTCTACTATTGGATTTGATCATTCAAAGTACGTTTTAAAGGACAACAGTCACATGTAATCTGTTGCTCTACGATGAATTGTTTAAAAAGAGATTTGCTTTATGGAGCACCTCTTTTTCATGCTGTTATCTACTGTTGTCTTCCAGCTCATCCCAGAGGACGACATGTAGTGACATGTAGCAGGGGCGACACCTAAAGATGATTTATACTCTAGAACCCATTATTAGTAGCACTACATTAGCCACTATCTGACCTTTTAAAGTCAATTTTCCACCTTTGTAGTTGTCCAAATTTACTTTGTGTACCCTCAAGCCACGGAAGTTGCGCAGATGCACATGAGTGGCCCAGGATAAGTCCCTTATGTTTGAATGCATCTGTGCATGACATTTCAGTAAACTGTAATTGTCTCTAATCACTTCCCCTTTTAGCAACACAATAGTGTGGTGTTTGAGAACTGCTTTAAAGGACACCTTGTTTTTGAATGCAGTTTCAATAGACAAATCAGTTTGTTGTTCCTGGAGAGACTTCATTTGATCAACTTTAGTCATCCCAAAGGGCAACTGCAGACTGCACCGTGTTCTCTCTCTCTCTTTTTCTTTTTAAACTAACCACAGTTATTAGTCCAATATCATTCATTCTCAATGTCTCCCTTTTCCCTTTTTCCTGTGCCTTCCCTCTGCTCACCAGTTTGGGGCTATGGGATCCTGTGTGTGACACTGATCTCTCTGTGCTCCCTGGTCGGGGCCAGCGTGGTGCCATTCATGAAGAAGACCTTTTACAAACGACTGCTGCTCTACTTCATAGCCCTGGCCATTGGCACCCTCTACTCCAACGCTCTGTTTCAGCTCATTCCAGAGGTAGCGCCCTAGACGAACCCCTGTTTCAGACTTGCTTTGCGTTGTCCAGAAAAAATGCTGAATATTAGCTTTGATCATATCTTGTACAATACTATTAACTCCTTCACGAACCGGAAACTACTATTTATAGCTGTAAGAAATGAGGAAAAGAGATTGATGAGGGCAGCTCCGGATATATATTTCTCTGTTGTGTTCAGTCAGCTGACTTCAGCACCTGTTTCATTTAGAGAAGTTTCTAACTTTCATCTTCTGCTTATTGTTTACTCTCCAAATCATGTGAGGAGTATTTTAAACAGCCTAGAGCAGAGATGTCCAAACTCTTCCACAAAGGTGTGTGGCTGCAGGATTTCGCTCCAACCCAGCAGCAGCACACCAGACTGGACTCACTTCATCTTCAGTCTTCAGACAGCTGATTGGTCAAACTGGGTGTGCTGGACTGGTTGGAACAAAAACCTGCAGCCACACGGCGCTTTGTGGAACAGTTCGGACAACCCTGGTCTAGAGAATAATATGATTTCCCTTTTGTTTAATGACATCATGTGGATTCTCCTCTCTCCTTCGTGGCAGGCCTTTGGTTTTGACCCGAAGGTTGACTTCTACGTGTCCAAGTCTGCAGTGGTGTTTGGAGGTTTTTACCTCTTCTTCTTCACGGAAAAAGTCCTCAAAGTGCTTCTCAACCAAAAAAACGGAGTAAGATTATATCAAGTATTACACTTTGTTACATGAAGAAAAAGATAATGACATTAGGAAATTAGAACATATGCAGAGTGTAATATGATAATAGTTTTAGTTATTCCATGTTTAGGAGGTGGAGTCGGCCCAAGTAAATCTGTATTTTCTAGTTCTCTGCATGGATATTTGTCCTCAGCTGTGCTGTATGTTCTCTCAGCACATAGTTTTGTCATCATTATAATAAGGTGAGTGCTATTTCCTAACTAGTTTATCTTTCTACTCTCTCAGGGCCACAGCCACGGGCAGTATCCCAGTGCAGACTGCTACTCAACACCACACCACGATGCTGAGGAAGGGGAAACGGAGAAGCTGCAGCAAAATGGAGAAGCCAACAACCTGGCTTTGGGAAAGGTGGACGCAGGCGAGGGTGAGCTCATGCTCAGTCCTGCACAGACACCACAGGTAAAGAGTCTGTGCTCTCAGTGCCGTCACTCTAAAGCTGTAAAGGCTCCTGTCTGTGTGCGTTATTCTGCTAATTACTGTTTTGTGCCTTTGGCCCTGGTTTTGCCAGGACTCCCAGGGACCAGACGGTGCGAAGCGATCCAGCGCCAGGAACGGGGGCTGCTACTGGATAAAAGGGACATCCTACGCCGACATCGGCACGCTGGCCTGGATGATCACCTTGAGCGATGGCCTGCACAACTTCATCGACGGCTTGGCCATTGGGGCTTCCTTCACCGCCTCTGTTTTTCAGGGCATCAGCACCTCCGTAGCCATCCTGTGTGAGGAGTTCCCTCACGAATTGGGTGAGTCACGATGGGATTTGAGCACTGAGCGCCGCCCGCCAACCGTTGCTGCAACGGATCCAACCTCAATGGATGTTTTGGTTATTTCAAACTTTTTTGGTTTTATTCCTAATACAACATATTTCAGGTCCCTGATAAGAGGTAACATCGCTCCTCAAGGATTTTTTTTTATGATTTCCTCCCTGTCTGTCACCAGGAGACTTTGTGATCCTGCTGAATGCTGGCATGAGTATACAGCAGGCGCTGTTCTTTAACTTTCTGTCAGCCTGCTGCTGCTATCTGGGTATGGGCTTTGGCATCCTGGCTGGGAACAGCTTCTCGCCTAACTGGATCTTTGCGCTGGCAGGGGGAATGTTCCTCTACATCGCTCTGGCAGACATGGTCAGTATGTGCAGAGGACGATGACGCGCATGCACAATCGTGTATTGTAACGCTGGATGTGTGTGCGGCGATGGAAAAGTGTCTGCTTTTTTTTTTTTTTTTTTTATATGCATGTCCATAAAACATCTTTCATTTTGGTGTTGCTCAGTTTCCAGAAATGAATGAGGTGAGTCGCGAAGACGAAAATGCGGGCGGCAGACGGTTCCTACTCACCTTTGCCATCCAGAACGCCGGCCTCCTGACGGGCTTCTCCATCATGCTCCTCCTCACCATTTACTCTGGGCAGATCCAGATGGCTTAAGTAAAGGTTTCCACAGACCCCAGCACCACCCACTAAACGGTTTGAAGCGAAAGTCTGCTGATCTGCGGTGGGGTGATCAGAGGACATCTTCTTCTTTTTCTTCTATCCTTATTTTAAGGAGTTCTGACTGCTGTGCGGCCGGTACGCACGCTCCTGTGTGGAAAAAAAAAAAATACTGTTGCTGCTCATGCAGTTCCCTTATGCAGTAGATTCCAGGCAGAGGTGGTGGCACCCTTCTTCTCTAAGTGCTTTGTCTGCCGGCTCGCTCCCTCAAAGAGTAAAGAATCACGGGCTGCCGGTGTGCAATACTCGACAACGTGAACTTTTTCTAATTTTCCCACATTACCGCTCAGCCTGTTTGGGTCATCGTGTGATCTTTTCCACTTGTCATCGTTCCCTCAGTGGAGGTGATTTACCTTTGATGAATTGTAGCTACAACAGCTATAGCCTTCAGCACAGCCCTTACTCATGAAGTGGGAGTCATGGTTCTCACCACACTCTTACTTCCCTCTTTGAAATTTCAGGGCAACTTGAAACTAAACTGGAATTTCAGTCATGAAACTGACCTCCAGCTGTATTTTTCATATTTTTTTATACATAAAACGAAACAGATCAGTTTTAAAAAAACAAATTGGGCTAAAAAATGATGAAGGGCTACAAGGAGGCGCATGTAAGGGGCAAATTTACATTCAAGTTAAATTTTCTTTAAAAACAAAAAAGCTGTAAAGTATTGGCTTTCTTCAAACTAGGCATGTTATCATCCCTGGGGTTTTTCTGTCAGATAACTGTACACATCATTATTATAGCAGTTAATCATCTTTTTCTTTAAGTGAGCTCTGATCCTTATACAATCCAAAGAATTTTTATTTTTTTATTGCAATTATCTCTGTCCTTTAGTGCAACATGTTAGTTGGGACGCAGTAGTGTCAACTCTGCCATGTAAACACGCACATTTTACTTACTAGTGTGACTTTATCAGTTTTAAAAGCACGCAGATGATAGAAATCTAGTCTACTACTACTACTACTGTATCTGTTTGTGTAATAGATAAAATAATTAGTGGTAAACACACTGATTAATGATGTAAGTTTAAAACTCTGGACAAGATTTGACAGATTAATCAGAAACTAAGTTAGTTTTGTTAAGTGTTAAAATACCCCTGCCTGTAATATGATGTTTTTGAAAATGTGGCTTTTTAATCTGAATGTTCAGAGTAGATTTATGCTGCAACGGTTTTTATTTAGATCAATTTTGTTAAGAAGGAAACTGTTTAAATTATAGCATCATCTTATATGTGTTGATGTGTGTTTACTGACTTCTTCCAGCAGTGTTGAGATTTTTCTCTGTGGTATTTTAATATAAATCACACGAGAAGTGACACAATACCAGATATTACATATAGATTATAGATATAATTTATTTTTTATGAATGCAACAAACTGGAAGCTGTGATTTGGCTGTCATATTCTATATGTTGTTAATTTAAAGAATAACCTTCTGTTCTTCATAGACAAAATAAGCCATAAAAATAAGCACCAAATCTATTTTCGCTTCTTAAAATATGTGGCTATTTATTATTTCTGGCATAAATTATTTATTTACTTCCACAGTAAGTTTAAAAATCATCTGTTCATCTTAAAATCACATTTTATGAAAACAGCCTGCTTCTGTCTTTGGGTTTTATATTTGTTAAATTGATAGCTGCTGGAATACATGATGAAATGTTTGCGTTTTGGAAGATGTGAGTACATATTCTGTCAAATTTCTGTATCTTAACAGACATAAATTTGTAAATTCAGAAGTACAGGAAAACTGACTTTATGGGGATTTGAGTATGTGTTGGGTATGCTTTAGTGAAAATTGTTTCATATGTTTAAAAAAAAATCCTTGATGTATTTTTTAATCTTTGTTCATTTGTTCTCCATCATGGGGCTATCTTTCTTTTTATAAACACTATTTTCCAAGAACACAGTTTGTCAAGCGCCTCCATTTCTTTATGCATTTGAAGTCAAATCAAATTTGAGCAGGTCTGAAACATGAGCAACTGCAGAGATTCCCAAATAACAGGAAAAATTGTGCGTGAAACTTCCCTTTTGTCTAATCATCTTTCACCTTCTTACTTCTCCATCAAAGCAGTGTTGTTTGCGTTGGCCTGGATGGATATACTTTAGAACAGCAGGTGGACTCAGATAAAAAGGCAAAAGTAACTGGATTAAATGCTGCTTTGAAGTCTCCATGCTTGACTGTACCTCCGGAATTATGTAATAATAGATACATGTTTCATCAAATCTTTTTTGTGGCACAAGGAAAATTATGATAGAATGTCTCGTGGAGTGACTGAGTGTATATGTATTTACATATTTATGTATATATACATATATGTATATACATATTTACATTCTAACATATCAACCACATACAAATTTTCGGCCAAATTACAATTTTGACACAGTAACATGCCATTTTTGTCCAAATATTCCGGTCAGGGGTGTTTCCATGCAGCAGCATCAGAGGTTTTCACTGTTACACGTGGCAACTTCACAACGTGACGTCCTCCCACCGCCAGGGGGCGACAGGGGCGACGCGCGGGCTTTTAATTCGGCTGCGTCATAGCCAAAACAGGACGTCACTTCCTGTCCGACACAGGTGGAAAAGAAACCTAAATATCTTGGACGACCGTGATCAAATGGCTTGAGAGGTGTCACGAACATTCACGGTGAGCGCAAATATGCAGTTTTATCTGCGGGAGTGGGGTTCTCGAGTGTGTGAAGCCGTAATGTGGTTTGGCCACGTCTCATTCGTGTCTTAATTCATCGACTTGCTGTGAGTTTTGCTCACCCCTACGGGTGAATAACGGCTGGCTAGCACATTTACAAGTGTCGATAAATATTAAACCTACATCTAAACTCATATCAATTTCCTACAGTAATAGCAGTCATTTAAAACCCTTCAGTGTTATACCTAGTGATTACGAAAATATTATATAATATGAGGATAAAGGTCATTTTTTTAATACCTGAATATTTTTAATGATTGGACCATTACGAGTAATGATTTTCTATGATACTGATCTTCACTACAACAACATACCTAGATACAAATCACATTTGTCCATGAATTCACATGGCCTGTTCGTTATTGTTGTATAATGTGAGCTGAAGTGATGCTAAAAGCTACGTGAGGAGTCGTACGAGACTCTTCTGTTTACAGTGCTTTACAAATATCCCTGATATGGCAAGATGTCCGTGCTTCATTTACAAAACGTCATTGTACATTGAGGTTAAGGATCATGGCAGTAAAAGTGTGATTTGATGGTTGGAAAGGTTGAAGGCATTTAGGGATGAGAATGGAAGGTCATGATTGTCAACAGCTGTATTTCACACCAAAGGAAAGTATCCTGTCAGCTATTACATTCATCGGGAAATTGTCGATACATTCTTGATCATCGGTCTAAGACTTGATCACAGTTTTGGCTCAGATATGAATCGCACATGATTTACAGAAAGTCGAATTGGAGAGGACAAAGCTATGGCCTGTGCTCGAGTGCCGTTGGATGAGCAACAGGTGACTGAACCTGGCCCATCGGGAAAAGACCATACTCTGCCTGCACTGGTGAGATATTCTAAAATAATTTTAAAAAAAGCATTACTCTAGTGAAAAAGCTTACCTTATTGGTAATAACCCCTGTTATGTCTGTTAAAAATCAGCACCCAGTCAGGAAGGAGGAGCGCTTTTTTGTGCCTTATAAGCCCCCACCAGAAGATGGCTCTCCTGGTGAGATGGAGGAATTTCTCGAACATGCCAAATTCATCACAGAAGACCTTGATTGGCTGCTGACACTACCTCATGACAAGTTCTGGTGTCAGGTAATAGAATGGCAAGATGCTAGATTAATGAATAGGAAATTGGTTTTGTTCTGTTAATATTTATGCTGTCTCTTTGTTCAGGTGGTGTTTGATGAGTCTGTGCAAAAGTGTCTGGACTCATACCTGCGTCATGCTCCACGCAGTTTGGACATTACCACAATACCATCCTCCTCGGTGGCTGACATGCAGCGCTCTATTCACAAAGCAGTCTTCTTGACCTTCCTCAGAATGGCCACACATAAAGAGTCTAAAGTAGGACCCAGGATATAAAAAAATTATGGGTAACTCCTCTGCAAATATGACTGATCACTAATAACCTAATAACCTTCCACAGGAAAACTTCATCACTCCTGCTGTGTTTGGAGAAATTATCTATGATAACTTCCTGTTTGACATTCCCAAAATTCTGGATCTGTGTGTCCTGTTTGGAAAGGGCAATGGTCAGCTGCTGCATAAAATGATTGGTAAGATGATTATTAATGTTCTGGCTTTTGTCATTGCTTCATGTTTGAGGTTTTTTTTTTGTTCATTGCTGACCTCATGAAGCTCAGACCTTCAAGAAAATATGCTTTTTCTGTTACAAAATGGATCCTGTTCAGAGTTAGTTGTTTAAAGCATTGGTGCATGTGTCCAACAAAAATATATGTCTGTCCTGACAGTAGGGAGCTTGTCTCTTGGCTTTTGCCTTCTTTCACATGTTTTTCAGAAAACATTTTTACACAGCAGCCATCATACTACAGTGACCTGGAAGAAACGGTTCCTACTGTGTTGCAGGTAAGATCTGCTTTCCTGACAGCTTTAAAAGTACATTCAAGGCGGCTGAGACACATTCTATTCATGTAGACTCAAAGTTTAGTCAAATATATCCTTTTCCACTTTATTGTGTCATCTTCAGGTGTTTGATACCATCCTGGAAAAATGTGGCCTCCGCTGTGAAGGGGCCACTGCCATGGAGCCGATGAAACTAAGCACACAAAAACAGCCCACATCCTTGACCATGAGTCAGCAGGTCAGATACAACCCACCTTCACTTGTTCCATCAAAGACTTGATGAGATGACTGTGCATGGTTGGTACAAACATTCAGTCATTTGGTTTATTAAAGTGAGGGATGACTTATATACACATAACTTGTGTATATTTGATCAAACGTGGAGGGTGACACTACTTGTACCGGAGGAATCAAACGTTTTCTTCACTGTGTAGGAACTGGCCGACCTTGTTCTGTACCTTTGTGACTCAACCACCACCATTCATGCTTTCCTGGACATCTTCCCAGCTGCGTGCTCGACCTTTCACTCCTATGGGTTCCTCAGCAGGTAAACAGGTGGAATAATCTCTCTCGGCTTCTGAAAAGGCTTTCAGTGACCATTTTGATTTCTGTTCTGGCAGATTATCATCATTTTATGAAACTGCTGTGCCTGACCTTGAGAAGGCAGTGAGGAAGAGAAATTTTGATAATAAAAGGTGAGTTCCTGCTCCATTACATCTTACTGTCTTAAATGTGAAGAGAAGTGTGGATAAAAGAAACGAGTGATTGTGAATAATGCTTTGAAATGTCCTTTAGTCTTCAGGAGGCCTTGTGGAAGAGGTTATCCCACTCCTGTCGGAAGATGGTAGAGATGACTCACCTGCTGCTGCATCACACCTGTTTACAGCCAATTTTGGAAGGGTAAAATGGCAAAATTCTTTCAAATCTGTAGCTTGGTAAATAAATATGAAATTCATAGATGCAAATCCGTTTTTTTTTGTGCTGCAGGGGAGAGAACATGCAGACATGTGCAGAGGAGGTCCTGCAACATTTCACATCTTTCTTAACAGAGAAGAGGTAAACTGCTGAGAGACTCCTCTAAGATCATTTTTGTTTGTGCACTTTCTATTTGAACTTTCTTGGCTTTCTAAGGATGACCCAATAAGTAAGATGGTTGTGTTTAATCTTTCAGATTCGTGTGTGATTATGATGAGCAGTTCCCCATAGCAGATGATGTCAGCCTCCTACAACAGGCCATTCCTGTCATGTATCTTTATTAACTTTTCACATGATCTTTTCTTAATTGCATTTGTTGTCGCAAACAAGACTTGATATTTAATGCAAGATGGCAACGAAAATGAGCTTTTAAGACACGGCCATCTCTTGGACTCTGGGTCTGGGTGGGTAGCCATCCCTCTGGACCAGTTGAGACCCAGAGAGAAAGAGAAACAATATTTGTTTATTAACTGTTTGAAACGATGGTGTACATGGAAGCTCAGCACGTCATGGGAACCCGTGCCCGCCGTGTGAACATGCTGCTAATGGAACTGGACGCTTCAGTGCTGTATTATTTCCTTGACTGTGTCCCTCCATTAGTGATGAGACACGAACATCCTACCTGCTCCAGGGCGTGCAAAGTGCCTGGGATAGTGTGGGTCGACCAAAGCCCCAGAGCCAGGTTGGGGGCAAATCCCCCTCATCTGTAGCCAATCAGGGGGGAGCAGATTTTGCAGCTGCCGCCTCCTCATCTAGTTTTAATCTTAGCAAAGATCAAGTGCCAAGAGAGGAGGAAGTGTTGGGAGCAGAAGCCCTGGTCTACGTCCCCCACAAAGGAAACAATGTGAGCTCCCAATTTATTTAAGATAATTTATTACTACATTATATTTTAATATTAGAACTTCAGCGCATAACAATGAAACGGATCTAAAATTGTCCTCCTAACACCTCAGGGTGCAGTGTGTTCACTGAGTGGAGCTGAGGTGGATTCTTTACTGTCAGCTATCAAGGATCTGTTGCCTGATCTGGGCGACGGATTCTTGTTGGCCTGCCTACAGGAATACGACTACAACTCCGAGACGGTCATCAACAACATTCTGGAGGACCATTTGTCCCCCGCTCTAAATAAACTGGACCGAGCCATGCCAAGGTAACCTTTCATATCTGAGCTCATCAATAAATACTAATCAGGGCTCCGGTGGTGTTAATGAACAGATGCCTTTTTTTTTTTTTTTTTTAAATCTTTTTTGTCTTTTCAGGCCAGTGACAGAGGAACTTCCTGATGTCCTGAACAACAGATCCAGTGTGTTTGATGATGACGAGTTTGACGTGTTCCGCAGGGACCAGGTGGACATGTCTCGCATCTGGAAAGGGAAGAGGTAAGAGCGTCCAGGCGATTCTCACAAACCAAGAACCCGCGAGCACGTGCTACACTTTAATTGTCATTTAAACAATAACATACTTTATTTATAATCATTTAAACTCCTGCTTTCTCTGTAGATTCAAAAATCTAAATAAGATCGTGATGTTTTCTCCCATGTAGGAAAGGTGAAAGTACTCACGAGATGCTAAATGACAAGCAGCACATTGCAGAGCAGAGAGCTCGGTATCAGACCTACGAGACGGTGGTGGACGAGATCGTCCTCGAGCCTGGTGAAAGCGCGGCCGCCTACAGCTTGGACGACTATGACGACGAGTACGACGACACCTACGACATGAACCAAGTCGGCGCCAACGACCTGGACGGAGACAGTTTGCTGAACCGGAGGTAAGTTGCAGTTCCAGACGTGCCACCATGATGGACACGAGCGCAGCAGGAGCCGAGGAGAGCCCGTCAGTGTACCTGAAAAGTGTCACTCCTGGGTCTCTACAGGCCATTCACGGTGCCTCAGATACTGAGGAAAGGAAACCAGGTAGAGGATGATGAAGAGGAAGAAGATGAAGAGGAGCCCATACCGGTACTGACGTCTTAAGACTATTCAAAGCTGCATATATTTAATGTTGCGAATTAACGTTGCGATCTTTCTATTTTTTAATTCTGCTTTTATGTCCCCAGAATTGGTACCTAATCCATTGTTCTTGTTTCAGAATAATGTAAACCGGGACCAGTTTGTACAGGACCCAGCTTTGCTGAGAGAGAGAGCTGAAGCTAGAAGAGCTGCCATGCAACAAAGGAAGGGGTAACTTCAAAATTCCTGTCTGTCAATCAAGATTTTGCTCATTTGGTTGCTACAGCAACATCAACAGCTGGTCTGGGCGATACCATTGGAACCCAAACTGGGAACTTGTTGGAGAACTTTTCGTAGACCAGACAGAGAAGAAAACATTTCTGAACTCCAGGCTTTCCTGAGGTAACACATTTTCCTCCTCGCCTTCCAGTTTCCGACCGGAGCGCCCCAGTAACGTGGTGGGCAAACCAAAGGGACAGGGCCAAAGCACGGAGACGGTACTAGACCGACGCAGAAAGGAGGCCAACAAGAGCCGCGTGTCCAACCACAACCGTCGCTCGATGGCCGACCGAAAGAGGAACAAAGGCATGATTCCATCCTGACAGGCGCCATGAGAGTCGGCCCCGCTGCTGGAGACAGACGTGACAGTTCGGAGGGGACAGCGATGCACCAGGACTATAGTTTCACGTGATGGATGACGGTTGTAAACGCGAGAGCCAGATGTTCCTGATGTTCCCTGGCACAACATTTTTATAACATCCACATTTTTCTAGAGTGGTCGAAAGTTGCTGAGCGACGCGCTGAGATGATTCGACGTGGTTTAAAGTTTGAGTACAAAAACGAGATGTTTATTTTTCCAACGTAACAAATTGATTTATTATAACTCAATAACTGACCTTTGACAGTGCAATGAACAGACAACACGGGAGTTAATGGAAGCGTCACGATTGGTACAGACTGCATATCTCATTAATGACAGGCCGTGTCGTTTTATTGCTCATTAACACAGGGCCAATGTGAACAGTGCCTGCATGTTATTTTCATGCCTGTGACATCATCACAGTTCACACCCCTATTTTCCAGCCTGCATATAAATAAAATAAATATATCATGCCTGGAAAAGGGAATAAAGCTGGTGAGTTAGTGTCAAGTTCTCTCCAGAGATGCTTTGTTTCACATTCTCACTCCCTTTTTTTTTTTTTTTGCAAAGATCTCCATTTCTTGTCAAAATGTTGAGTTTTTGCAGTGATACTGCAAAATACACCAAATGGATACAATTCTACTACCGGTAGTTTGAAAATGATTGAATGTCTTAAATAGATGTGGGGGGTGGATTATTTATTACCTGATATAATCTGATAAGTAATGCATAACCAAGCAGTAGCTTGTCAAATAGCCCCAAAACTCAAAATGAATGTGGATTTCCTGAAGTGTTGCTGTCACTGTGTCACACGGCTGAGCGTCAGACTCTCCTCGCAGAGGCCCTGTAAGTCCAGAACTTAATCTTCAGAACCATCCATCTGTTTCTAATCTTTGCCTTGTTTAGGGAACTACCATTAATTAGCTATCCAGCGACCATTCGGGGGAGAAAAAGGGGAAATAAATCCTCATCACAAAATGTTGAATCTAAGGGGGTACATTGTAGTAAAATAAAACACTGCAACTAAAACAACTACTATAAACCACAAAGGTTTTAAAAGATAAATAAGTGTTAATAGTTTCAGTTAGCTGCATTTAGGTGTGGACAAGTGCAATCTCTTCACATCTATAGACTGGAGAGGCCATTTAAATAATTAAATCAATCATAACAGCCTGATTTAGTTGACTACTTCAATCAATTTGGACTTTTATAGTCAATACTGTGAAGGGACGAACGCCTGATGTTTGTTGATGCTTTTTAGTTAAGACTTAGTTGGTGAGTCTGTTTGCTTGTGGGATCTAAAAACCCTTATGCTGCATCACATTCGCACATTACTCAAGTAACCGGGGGGAGGAAAAGAGGCTGACAGTACAGTAACAGTACTCCACAGTACTGCGTTTACAGTGTCACTGAATATGTGAGACCTGGACCACGACCTGACATTAAAACGGGCTCCAGTACAGTCCAGCTGCAGTCAAATGGTTGTTTAGTTTTGCTCCCATAATCCTCTGCAGGAATCTGGATGTCTGAGGTAACAAACAGGAGGGCAGCCGGAGTGTCACCAAAGGAACGGGGGTGGGTGGGGGGGGGGTCAAGAAGAGCAGCTGCAGAGCTGAGGCCAGTGTTAACTGTCTTTACAGATGCTGCCTAGAGAGGATTAGAGAAAATCGGATGTCAAATCTACAAAGAAAAACGGATGGCTCTAATGCTCAAGACGCAGTTCTATGGAATGTGAAGAGGACTTGATTGATTGGACCACTTGGACTCACTGAAGATGCTGCGTTTGCACAGGGGGCAGGTGTGCTGCAGCAGCAGCCAGGGGTCCACGCACTCTCTGTGGTACTCGTGAAGACACGGCAGCACCCGCAGACACTGGCGAAGCGTGGGCACGAGAACACCGCACAGTAAATCCAAGCGGCATGGGGCAGCGGCCCCCCCACCGGAGTCAGGAGGAACGGCTCACCTGGTTGTTGTGGAATGGCTCCAGACAGACGGCGCAGTTGTCCGCCTCGACGGGCTGGGACGAGTCGCGCCACAGTTTGGGCTGGTGATACCTTTTGGTCTTGAGGGACGACATTCTCTTGAGGATGTCTTGTTTAGGAAGAAGCTGAGGACAAGAGAAGAGCAGAATATCTCAGAGATGCTCCAGTAAGGGTTAGTTAAGTGAGTAAGTGAACTGTTTCTAGATGGTGGATTTGGGGGGGGGTATTTTATGACAAAGCTGAACTATGAAATATGTTTCAGACATAGAAATGCTTGTAGGTAAACTTTATGCAGTAATTTTACTATTTCAATTTTAAAAAGAGAGGTGAGACAAGGTAAAGTCACCTGTACCTCCAAGTCATCATTCAGCTGGTGGCCCTGGTGCTGCCAGCGGGCCTGAACGATGACGCCGGTGCTGAGGATCAGAGCCACGAAGAGGACAGTGTCCCACAGCTGCTGCAGATACTTCTGCAAACACACAGGCAGGGGGCAGCGCAACTTTATCATCGCATTCCCTCACCTGCCCCTCCGCCCCCCCACTGGAAATGCCGCGCGGAACGCGCCGGTTGTTCCGTTCAGCGCCTGCTCCACCTGGACCGGCGAGTTGGTCTCCCCAGTGCAGATGACCCCCTGCCACTCCCCATATCGACCTCCCCTCGATCGACCGCAGCTGGACCACAGCGTGAGAGTGGCTCCCTGCTCGGACACAACAGAGAGTGTGGTGCGGTCAGCCGCCAGCAGAGGGAGCCAAACACGACCTCAACCTTCGGGGGGGGGGCGGGGCTCACCAGGTTCTCCTGCAGGATTGTCTTGTATGTGATTTTTGCTGTTGCTTGAAGACCCCTGTAGAGACAAACCAAAAGGAAATTAAAATCCATCTTTACTGCCTACATACATTAAAACCCCACTGAGAAGATTAAATTAATCTTCAGTCGTCTCGACCCATGCTCAATGTCTCCTGAGTCACAACTGGAAAACGTTTCTTTGGACTAGTTTAACTGAAGTCATCGTTTGTTTGTTTTTTTAATCCAAACTTATTTATTGAAAACTTCCTTTTTGCTGTCAACTTTTGCAGCTGTGTGTAGATCTTAGTAGTTTGCTGTCTGCATCTCCACATAGCAAGGAATTGAACCCAGAACCTTCTTGCTACAAATTAACCACGCTCAGAACAAGTGAAAATATTAGATTAACAGATTAGGGAATGGGTCCCGTACCTCAGCAGGGCGCCAATCAGCTTGGTGACATTTTCAGATGTCTGAATCACAATAACAGGTTTGGACAACACCTGAGACAGATCCATCTACAGCAGAAAAAGGTCAACTTAGAGCCTGGAAGCTTCAGTTCAGGGAATGAGCCTCACTTTTAGGGGTTGAACCTGTGGAGTATTACCTCACTCACGGTGTTTTGGTTGAGAGCCAGGATGATCAGGGCAGATGCTCCAAGGACCAGCGCTCGCTTCATCTTTGAACAGAGAGGATGATCCTGTCGTTTTTGCACGTGCCACTATGCACAGATCCACTGGGACTCGGCTTTCTTACTTTATTGACCATGGTGTCAGTGAAGGACTCCTGGTTTCCAGTGGAGGATTTGCTGTCATCCATATTCACTGGAACTACCCCAATCCATGGTTCCTGATCTGTCCCGCTGTCCTCTCCTTTCCCTCTGGCTGGCTGTGTTTCTTCATCCTGAACCTGAGGGCAGAAAAAAAAGACTTAGCACCTCCAATACTCCCCTACAGATCGATATTAATTTGAAATGGAAGTTTGTACCTAGGTATTCTCAATGCAGGACAGGAGTGCACTAATAATGTTACGCGACTCATGTAAACGATTTCGGTTTGGGAGTTTTTGTTGTGCTGTCTCTTCGTGTTCATACATATTTATTGCACTAGCGATCCCGAATAACACAACAACCAGTTTCCCCAGTTGGCAGACTGACCAGGACGATCTCTCCCTCCAGCGTTTCCCTCTCGTAGTCTTGATGGTCGGTGCTGCTGCCGTCCTTGCTGGATTCCACCACCTGTCCATGCAGCAGGGCGCTGACATCGGAGTGCTGCTCCAGGTAGATCTCCACCAGGGCGACCTCCTCCGCCTCCAGCAGCAGTGGCCTGAGCCCCGGACAGCCCAGCAACGTTACCCACAGCAGGCACAAGCCCCGCGCTGCAGACATGTTCCCGAACCCTCACGCTGACAACATACACCTGGAGACTGGTCAATATATAGAAATAGTATCACATCGTAATCATTAACTTCTATGCATTGTCAACAATTTTGGACACCAATTAGCAAAGCCAGCTTGACCCTGAACGTAAACAAGCGGAGGAAACTTCCGGCTTTAGCCGGAAATGACAGTGGGATTACTATCTTGACTGTACCTGCAACCATGAATATTGAATTTCTTTTTCTTTTTTTTAAATAGCAGTTCAGTATAATAATGAATAATCCACAATATGAGCGGATTGAGAGGTCTTTGTACAGGACTTTGACTTGACTTTGTAACCAGAGCTGTACAACCATAGAGTTACGTCAAACACTTCCTGTTTCGCTTTTTAACTGTCAAACGATTACTAAACACCGATGTGACTAACTTTAATATTAGATAATAACATAACATAACCGCGTTACATACACTGTTCAGACAGCATGTTCGAGTTAATGATTTCTCATCTGGAATTATTGTTTTAAATCATACACGACATGTAACATTTATGTAACATTTACAAATTGCTTGAAAATTGAAAATTTAATCGCAAGCATATTTTTTCTCAACCATGTTTTATCTAAGGAGGTCCTAATTCAAAAACAGGTTACGCTAAATTTTGCTTTAGTGTTAGTTTGCCATGAAGTCACTATATATTATATTTTCCAGGGATTGGTGAATGTAATTGGACGTTCAATGAAGTGGGGGCGGGGTTTCGCTCTGCAGTTCCTCTCTCTTGCACTGAATGATCTGTCATTTTTGTATCTTTTGCTGGAGGAGCTGGTTGGACGAGATCTCGACGCTCCTGCGCGTCTGGCGTGTTTACTTTTTTTTTTTTTACTGGAGGAGGCGCCTGACAGCGGAGATAACAAGATCCTGAAGCTGTCAGCGAGCATCACGGGTACCGACGCAGAAATCTTCCTGCCAGGGACAGAGGCTGCGCTTTCTTCCTCTTCTGACGGTGTACCTGTTCAACTGATCCTGCAGAAAACCCAGTGTTAATCCTGCATCCTCTGGTCGGAGACATGAGCGGAAAAGTCGGGGATCTGAGTCCTAAACAAACTGAAGCACTGGAGCAGGTATGATCTGGTCATTTTTGATGCAATTATATGCAAAATATTTGACATTTTTTATGTAATATTTTAGAATGTCACCTTCGGAAGAGGGGTAAAGCCTAATTGATTTATAAAGCATTTGTTTGCTTAGCTGTGTAAATGATGCACGCTCACAAATAATTTTGAAAGGTCCTCAGAGCAGCAACTCTAAAAATTAAGAACAAATCATAGGAAGAAGACCGTATGCAGGTTTTCAAAGATCAAATCTCAGGAAAGGCACACATTTCTGATAAATGAATGAATGAATGAAGAAACCACAGATTGATCTAAACACACCACCATCGTTTCTCAACTCTGCCTCCTTAGTTGAGAAACAATGGTGGTTTTCAGTGTGATGGCACTGCTTCAATTTGATTTGCTGCTTCAAAGTGATCACATTATGATGATGATGATGATGATGATGATGATGATGATGATTATTATTATCAATAATAATAATAATAATAATAATAATAATAATAATAATAATAATAATAATGATGATGATAATACAATTGTCTATATTCATGACAATGTCTTCTTAAATATAATTGTTGCTTCAAGTATGCTATATATAAGATAATTAGTCAGTAGATCACAAGTTATAGCCAGTTCAAGAAAATAAACCCAATCATGTGAAATGAAAAAGAATAATTGTAGATACAGAGAAACTTCAGTGTTGTTTGTTTTGTTTTGTTTTTTACCGAAAACTGAATCTGTCATCATTTCAGTGATAAATACCTCTAATACAGATCAATCACGCATCCCTTCTTCACCGTTTCTATAGTTTCGACAGAGGATACAAGATATTCTTCCTCAACTTCCTGCACAGCATGACCACTTCCTGTTACGTTGGCTCAGGGGTGAGTTGAAAATCACACTTACTGGCCTTCTGCATTATTTATATATATACCTAATTTGCATTTCCATGGTGCTATTTGTGCACGCATAGAAAACTAAGGTGGGGTTTTTTTCTTCTTCTGGTGCAACAGACGTAACTGTTGCTAATTTGGGGTCTGACGAGGGCCTCGCATGTTTTTTTCTGTTCCTTGTTATGATGCTAAAACCACAGCCACATATAATAAGAAATTCTGGAATTGCTTTTAAAAGTAATTCAAAGACTTCATAACAAAGTAGAACTTTCCTTTGGGAGGTGGATTCAGGCCATGTCGGATTACCACAGCTACAATAATTCACCTTGTCAATCCTACAACAATAAAAAGCTTATCCAGCATTGAATGGATTCATTATTTGTACTTGATTAATCTAGAAATCTTTTTTTTTCTTCCAGTCTTGTGTCCAGTTAGAAGCCAATCAGTTTCATTATCAGTATAATTAAGATTTAGCTATGGACATTAAATAAATGGTATTTTTTGAAAAAATGTGACAGAACAAATCATTCTGTGAAATTTCACTTTTGTGGCACCTGAATGAATCATTTCACTGCTGATTCATCTATAACATAATAAATATAACATACTGCAGGGTGCAATGAGGGTTGTAGCCTTTACATGTTGCATTGAAACGTAATCAACCCCTGTGCATGTTGGGCAAGTTTAATCCATCGCTAATCGCATTAGAGAGGCTCTACAATGGACAAGCCTCTTCCTCCAGGCACTATGAGTGTTTTATTTTCGCCGGCGGCAACAGGTTTCATAAGAAAATGAATGAACGTTGCTCATGATGGTGAAATGATTTCTTGGTTAATAACTGTAGAGGTTATAAAACAGCCCAGAAGGCTGTCTGGAATGTCTGGAAGGCCTGAGTCAGTTAAAATAGATCCAAAGGTGACGTGACATGACGCTGGGTAAGGTGCGATAAATTTGTGTTCATATCTCTGTTGGCGAATCTTGCCTGCAACTGAGTGGAAGCCTAATCGGGCTTGAGTCACAGTTCAGAGTAAATGACACCAATGCTTAGTTCATGATGTCATCGTGCCACCATCAAATACTGATCCACTTAACTGAGTTAGAGGGTCATGTGATATTTCAGACAGCAGTGGTTTGTTTCTTTTCTCTAATGGTTCTAAATATTTACAGAGAAAGGCTGTGGTTGTTGTTACATTTGAAAGCTTCAGTGTGTTTTTCATTCCTAATCCCTTCAATATCTCCTCTGTGTTGATGTGAGATGACTGCCCCTTTAGGCAGAATCAAGTATGATATGATATGATTATTACCTAATGGTAATAATTAATTTGAGTTTATTGTAATTATTACTTAAGTTGTTTTAATTAGGTAATAATTACTATGAGTTTATTGTAATTATTACTTAAGTTTTTTTTAATTAGGTAATAATTACTATGAGTTGATTGTAATTATTATTTAAGTTTTTTTGTCAGCCCTCACTGTTTTAAGTCCACTCTGAGACTAGAGATGTTTTTTTTTCTTTCATTTTCTTCTTGTTTTTGCAGCTAGAAACTTTAATGTCCAGAAGTCAGAGGCTATGCTGCGAAAGGTAAATCCTTCATCTACCGTTCATATTTGTTCCCTCAGGACAATATTACCCGGCTAATACATGCAAGTCCCGTCAAGGTACAGCCACCACGTCTTCAGTGTGTGAAAGTTCAGACAGAACAGCGGCAAGGATGTCTAGCATCAGCTCAGGGGTATCTGCAGATTACAGGAGGCCTGCTGTAACGGTTTCTCTGTGGGCAAACTGAGTCATCATGGAAGCCTGCAGAGATAAGATATAGATCAGAGGAGCATTCAGAGATTTAAAACCACGTAATGTACCTACGAATCAAGACCCACCCACAGCCCTAACACACAGCGCATTCAACTTTAGCTCATCAGAATGTGTAATTTTTAATCTAATGTCAGACATTCAATTTAACATTCATAAATGTATTTGGTAATTTTTTCCCCCAATGAAGAGTAATATATGTATCTCATTTCTGATGATGTTTGCTATAGCTGTTGAATGTTGACCCTAATAATGGTGTGGAACAGACAAACCTTTATATTATCTCTCTTACTATAACCTTCTTATTATAATAATTACAGTTACTCATTAGTCCATCACTTTCATCCAAATGATGATTTTTTTCAGTCTCGATTTCTTTTATTCTTCTAAAATATAGGACATCTGGAGTGATAAATACCTGTAGCTGTAAATCCAACCACCAAACATTCTCCAACACTTTTGTAAAGGCAGATGGAAAAAAAGCAGATGGAAAAACATAATACTGTTGCAAATTAATAATAATAATCAGATTAAAATAAAAATACACAAAGAATCTGGATATTTTTTGTCTGATTAAGCAATACATTAATGAATGTAAAACTTTAAGTTTTGCATTTAAAAAGCAAACACGGTGGTCTGCAAATCTCTGTATATGCATATTTTTTATGTTTATGTCCAGTTTTCTGGCACGCTTATATTTCCCCACACACACGGCTCGTGTGTGTAGAGCACCGTTCATAACTGATCCCTTATTTGCTGACAGGGGAGGATTTACTTGCTCTACTTACCTCTTAAGCCACTTAAACCACCACTCTGCCCGTGCACAGTGCAACAGTCCGTGATTACGATGATCATTTCTGTCCTTTTCTTTCAGCACCTGGAGTTCAGGAAACAGATGAAAGTAGATACTATAATCACTGACTGGCGCCCACCAGAGGTAAAAACCCTCTAATCTGAACCAGGTTCAACCAATTGGGAGGCATTTGCCTGACCTACAGAATCATCTACAGGTGATAGAGAAGTATCTCTCAGGAGGGATGTGCGGTTATGACCTCGAGGGCAGCCCCATCTGGTACGATGTCATTGGACCTGTGGATCCTAAAGGCCTCTTCCTGTCAGCCCCCAAGCAGGATTTCATAAAATCCAAGATCAGGGACTGTGAAATGCTAAGCAAGGAGTGTAACCTGCAATCACAGAGGGTACGGATCACCTCCCCTCATCTCACCTTAGTCTCACCTGTCCCGTTAATAATTTATCTTTTAATATGTCACACCAGCTGGGGAAGATTGTGGAGTCGATCACGATGATCTACGACGTTGAAGGTCTTGGTCTGAAGCACTTATGGAAGCCCGCTATAGAAACCTTTGGAGAGGTATGCAGGCCTGACACCAGCAGGTCTTCAAACTCACTCTGGCTGACACCGTCCTGTAATGTTCACCAGATCCTCCAGATGTTCGAGGAGAACTACCCCGAAGGCTTGAAAAGACTGTTTGTCATCAAAGGTGAATCTGAGACCTTTCTTAATTGTCATTATTTTAAAATCTCGGAGTTCTTTAACCTCTTGAGCCCCGAGCTCTCTCTTGATATGCATTTTTAATTTATCTTTGCTATTTAAGATTATTGGGACCTGAGGAAGTGTAAAGACTGAGAATCATATTTTAACAATATTTTGAAACAAGTGTTTTTTGGGGACAATGACGTCCACATACAGGGACAATCAATCTAAATCTGTAGTAATATAATGTTTCAGGGTCCTTGCATGTGGACACTTGGCCCATACTAAGAAGAATTAGCTGTTGTACTATATGTGACCCAAAATCTAATGTCCACATATGTGGACGCCAGGTCTTAGGAGGTTAAAGGTTGCTGGCTGGAAAATGTGTGACTCCTCTACCTCTTTTTTTATCCCCCCCTCCTACAGCCCCTAAAATCTTTCCCGTGGCGTACAACCTCGTCAAGCATTTCCTGAGCGAGAACACGCGGCAGAAGATCTTTGTCCTTGGGGGTGAGACGCTTTGAACCTCTCTTGCTCTGCTACAGCTGCGAAACGTTTGTGTGACTCCTTTGGGTCATCTGGATGATAGCTAACTGGCAGGAGGTCTTACTGAAGCACATCGATGCCGAGGAGCTGCCTGTGATCTACGGGGGTAAACTGACAGACCCTGATGGAGACCCTCGCTGTCGAACCAGGGTGAGTCGGCTGGACTGGGATAGATGCAAGAGCACAAACAGGCTGATGAGTTGGTGAAAAAAAATACCCCCCCCCCCCACCACTCCCGTGCTTTCCTTAACAATAGAAAGAACTTTTTCAGGCATAAGATGACTGAATGTCTCCCTTCCTAAAGGTTGGAGAGCATCAGAAATGCCTGCAAAAGAATTTGAATAACAAAGATTCGAGAGTGTTTCATGTGACCAAAAAAAAAAACATTATTACCTTTCAAAGTGGAACCGGAGCTCACACATATGTTTAATAGAAAAGATCATTCGACAGCGTTATTGTCCCGATACCACCCGTGTATTTCAAGGCCTAATAGCAGGTCTGATTCCAGGAACAGCTGATCAGCCCTCCTCCTGTACATTTACACCTGCAGAACCTGATTTGCTTCAGCTTTATTCATAGAGGCTGTGTTTCCCCGCCTGTGCTTTATTCATTCATTTGCATACTGCTCATGTAGTTTGGCAGCTTTACTTTACGAAGGGCTTGGTCCACATTATGCACATTATGGGGGGAATATTTGACTGGCAAACTAGTGCACCCACTGTGGTGTGGCTAATGCTGGAATGCATTCCGCATGAACGCACTGATCAAGCAGGTCAATCAACAATTGAAGGCGGGCTGTTCACAGCAGAAAAGCATCAATATAGCTGCAGATGTGAGCTGTAAAAGTGAGCAGGCTGAAAATAAAAGGCATGTTTTCTCCCCCTTGAAGCTCCCGCATCCTCCACGCTGCAATGCGATGCTTTGCTGCATAGAAGAGGCCTGAAAGCAAAGGCGGCAGCGTAGTATGAAGAGTAGGTTAGCAGTGACGCTCTGGCCTGACCCTGCGTTTGTCACTGTCTCTGTAGATAAAAAATTGGGCCCAGGACAGATGAAGATTGAAGAAATTGAGCTGCCCAGCCTCTTAAGTGTTTCCTGTGTTTGGAATCATAACTGTAGTTAGTTAGCTGTGTGTCTTTGAATTTCTACTGTACTCTTTTTGATTTAAATGTAGCAATTTGTTTATTCAATTAAGCAAATATATTTATTTAAATTCTCAGGCCTTTGAATGCATTTCATGTTTGCAGTATTTAATGATAATAAGGTGATAATAGTTTAATTCCAAGGACTGTGGCATAAAGTGAAGAGAATAACCAAATAAAGATCTTTGCTCATCAAAATAAAAGCACCTCCAAATATGGTTTCTTTTTTACAAGGGTCCAGAATTTCAGAGTAAGTTATTCACTCTACCCTTTATTTTTCTTCCCTCTTTGAATGTTTTTATTGGCTCCTGATTTTGTTTCTGCCTGATGTGGGCTGCAGATAAACCACGTTGGTCCAGTTCCCCCCTCTTACTATGTGCGGGACCACGTTAATGTGGATTACGAGCAGTGCACCGTGGTCAAACGGGGGTCCTCCCAGCAGCTGGACTATGAGATCCTCGTCCCTGGCTGTGTTCTGAGGTCAGTCAGGCTCCCATTGTGTTCAGATTATGGAAAGGTTTCCCTGAATCCAAGATGGTCCTTTTCATCCCCCCCCCCCCGTGCAGGTGGCAGTTCGCCACAGAGAGCGCCGACATCGGTTTCGGAGTGTTTCTGAAGGAGAGAAGGGGGGAATGGAAGAAGGCCGCACAGATGCAGGAAGTCGTGCCCAGCCAGAGATATAACGCTCACCTGGTGCCCGAGGATGGATCGCTGACCTGCGAACAGCCAGGAGTCTGTAAGTGAGCCGCAGCATCACACTGAAGCGCCGATCGTCGGTATCGATGCCGCGCTGCTTCTCCCCACAGATGTCCTGAGATTCGACAACACTTACAGCATCTTCCAAGCGAAAAGAGTCAGCTTCACCGTCGAAGTGCTGCTGCCTGACCGCATGTCTTCTCCGGAGGCTGGAAGAGGGCTCCAGAAAACGAGCACAAGCTGAGGACAGCAGCCAATCAGAACCAAGATGACATCACACATGTCAGCTCTGCTGCTACTCCTGAGCTCAACCTGAGAAACTTGATTTATATTTACGCGCTGGTCAACGTGGAGTCCTTCATGTAGCATATAAGACCAAAAGTATTAAGGAATTTTATCTGGACTCTTTTTTTTGTGTGTCCAAGTCCCCTAATTGTAAACATGCATTATATGCATTGTGCATCAGGAAAAAAAAAAACATACAAAAACTCTCCTTTATATCCTGTCAATAAATAAATTCTACCTCACCAATGCTCTTAATTAAGCTGTTACAAGAGTCAGCCATGGACACAGAAGTTAGTCGTTTCTATTACACAAGCAGTCCAATACTGTCACACTAGCCCCACGTGTGCGGTTACAACATCGAAAATGAAATAACATGGTTTCTTTTTTTTTGACAAACATGCCATTGATGACTTGTGGCGTAAACTTCGTGAAGGGCCGGGGTCAGGGTGAAACCGAGAGGACATTTGATCACATGGGTTGAGAATGTCTGCCTTATTTAAATGAGTCCGAAATTTCAAAGGTATATTTATGTCTTCTTTCCTAATTTATCTCCAGAGAATGTGCATATTTGGATTTATTATATGCAGTAATGTATTTATTGCCATTTGTGCGCTTTAATTACCGAATGTAGACAAAATTGAATGAAGGGATGGATTTCCTGCATCTTGTCTGCCTTACAGAAACAAAATAAGCACTGTAATATTCTGGCACTGCAATCTGGACTCTATAATCTGATTATATCCCAAAATGAGGAGTAAAGCATTCTGATGATAACACCTTGTGCTGGCTGCATGTGTTCTTGTACATTTCCCACATTTACATTTAGAGGAACATGAAAACATGAAGAAACCTTTTGAAACTGTCAGTTCTGCAAATGACACTCCTGCATGTGTTAAACAGGTGGAAGGGAAAATAGGTCCTTTGGGGTCTTGGACGCTGCTGTTGAGGATCATGAAACTAAGGCCCTGAGAATAAAAAGAGCTCCAATGACTGTGGGAGCATTTTAATTGCATCTAATGCGAGCACAATGATGAGCTAATATTTGATCGTTTCAGTGAAGAGAACCAACCACCGGCGTGTGGATGCAGGCTGACATCTGTTGGTGCCATGGCGACAGACTCCTTTGAGATCAAGGCTCTGTGGGGGCCAAACCATCACTTCCAGGCTGAACCCAGAACACTGGTATCCAGGTCCCTGCAGACGTAGACAGCTGTGAGCTCTAATTAGATGCACACGTTGTTTTCCTGATATCGACGTTAATAACGAACCGATGATTACACTTTACTTCACTTTACTGTTCTTACCAGAATTAATGGCTGCTTCAAGGCGCTTGGTAACACTAAATATGGATTTGATTTCATCCCTTCACTCACTACTGATGAGACAAATGTCAACAAAAGGGAGCATTTGATTAATAAATATTTTATATACAAAATACTGTTACAAGTAAATTCAACATATGTCACATTAGAGTCATGATAACTAGTATACACACATTTGATCTTCATATTTCACAGTACATACATGAAAAAGATCACACTTCTATTAGCTATTTTATACAATAAATACATGCTCTTGGTATTGGCATTTAGATTTAATCACAATCATTTCAATAGAGTGCAAGACGTCCTGACAGCAGTGGCCATGTTGGATCCCCTGGCTGCAGAATCCATTAAACCAAAGACTTGAACTAGTTCCTAGACTTACCAGTGGACCGGTGGAGTGTGGAAAAGTACAGCTAGTTTTGGCAAACGTGTGGTGCGGCCTGGGATCTGGAATGGCCCCAGATCTGTCCACGAACACTGTCCACGCGAGGGTCAGTTCACTCGCGGAGCATTCGTGTTCCTTGGCACATGGTTCAAGGAGGGCGGCTCGATGAAACTACCCGCGCCGGAATTTTCATTCCTGTTCGCGGCGCCCTTAATAGGAAAAAACGGTGTATTTTTAACCCATGAGAAAAAAAAGATGTCGGCTACTTGATTCAAGTGGTGTTTAGTCACAATTTATATCAGAAATTAAATCAACAACCTGCGACTTTAGATCAGGACCAGGCTGTAAAGACCTCAAACTATTACATTCTTTAATTTAGAAAAAAACCCACAATTGTCCTGTACAGATATTAATATAAAATGTAACTTTTGGGTCCCAGTGAGCAACAAGAACTCACTACATTTTAAATAAAGCCAACTTTTTTTTTTACATCATTTGTCATCATCTCAATCTTGACTTTATCACCACTTCTGTGTATAAAATCTATGAACTGTTTACAGTATGGCATGAGGTTGGTCACTCTGATATTTACGGTACAGGGATTCAGGCGTTGCACGATGTTTGTGAGACCTCTGAGGGTCCGACTGTACGGAACGCCGATGTGGATGAGTTTTTGATGCACAGCGAGGGCAGCGGTTGACCTCATCCTTGTTAAGACGTGAAGATTAGGAGAGGTTCAAAGTTTAAAACCACTTTTCAGCATCTGCTTGGGGACTTGGACACAGTTTACGGGAAATCACACGGATGCTCAGTTTGGATATTTAGTTTTCCGAGTTGAACTTTTGGACCTTTAAATCACCTTTCCTCCTGCGACGATGATGGTCAACCCCTGTGCTTGTGTCTAAAGTGTCTCGTTTGATTTTCTGTGTACCGCATCATCGCCCAGATCTTTTGCCGCGTGTGTGGGCGGTGCTGATGGACGTCGGACAAAGCCGACCGGTCAGCGCCGAGGCTCATCTGCCTTCCTCCGCGGGACGGATTTCGGATTTCAGCTTGACGAACTCCTTGGCCACCTCGTCGGCGGGCCGCTGGGACAGGATCCGCATCACCGTCATGCCGGTCTCGTCGGTGTGAACGCGCGGGCCCAGCGGGCACCAGCACACGCAGCTCTTGCGGTCGGCGACGTCTCTCAGCTGGACCACCGCCATCCCGACCACCCGGTCCGCCCGGCCGAAGCAGTAGTCCTTCACCGTCACCTGGAGCTCGTAGCAGTCCGGGGACTCCTTCCCCAGAGCGCTGCGGAGCAGAGGAGGCGATTAAGAAAAAAAAAAAAAACCAAACGACCGGCAGCCATTTCTCAGCGTTGACAGAGTTCGACTCACAACTGAAAGGCCTCGTTGAACTTGGCCGACCAGCTGTTGTTCTTGGATTTTGTCGTAAACTTCCGTTTCTTGTCAGCCAGGAAGGGACCGATCATGCAGACTTCCACAAAAGG
Source organism: Lagocephalus sceleratus (assembly GCA_911728415.1). NCBI lineage: Eukaryota > Metazoa > Chordata > Actinopteri > Tetraodontiformes > Tetraodontidae > Lagocephalus > Lagocephalus sceleratus. The sequence continues at coordinate 924,299 of CAJVRN010000237.1, read as the reverse complement.
CCGGAACATGCCCGAAGTCTGCCACTTCATGTCGTTCACGGCAATGACTGACGGAGGCAAGGGTGAGTGTTTAGGGTGGAAGAGAAATACTGTGGTAGCAGTCGTAAGGTATGGATTATTCATCCCAAAAAAGGCATCACACCTCTGACAGTGACTTTGCGCTCCTTCCCAACCATCATGTCTATCTGCAGAACAGCTTCTCCAATGGGCTTCTCAATCCCCGAGCCTGCAGAACACGACCGTTGCTGAGCATTCTAACAGCTTCTTTTCTTGGGTAGATATATTTTTGCAGATAAACCAGTCTAAGACTTTTAGTCTTAGATTTCCCAGCGGGCAGACTTACCCCTGTCAGGTCGGATCTTCTCGTTCCCAGTGATCCTGATGCCCATCCCATCATGCACTGAGAGAGGAAGGGAAAGGGCAGATGCGATTTATGAACAAGATCAGGGTCAATCTGAGAGCGCAAATTCTGAAAAATGCATGTTTGTGCACCTTGGGAGTGCTGGGTGGTAACGAACGTCTTGATGAGGGCATCGGTGCTCTGGGAGTACAGCGAGAGGGCATAGCGCAGAGAAGCCAGCTCAGGACTTTTCTCGACAAACGCCTTCTTCAGCCCATTTCCCCCTGCGTGGAAGTATTGCTGGGAGGGAAAACAGACCGTCAAAGTTAAGAGATCTCACACACACGCACAGTGAAACACAGGCGTGAGTGTGTGCCGGTCTTCGCCCACCTTAATGGACTCCAGCCCCGCGTCCATAATTATGCACTGCTTGGGTGTCAAAGTCTTGGCTTCGCCGCCTCCCTATGGTAACCAGAGTTCACAGTCAGGCTGGGATGTAGCGAGCTCAAAGACGCAGCAGCAGAAGCGATAGAATAAAATCAATCGTGACACCCGTGACTTCAATTGTATGAATGTGCACGACTCAACAGTGGCTGAGCAGCTAATTAAAAAAACTAATTTCAGCAGTGACAGAACAAGAGCAAGAGAACCAGTCTGCAGTTCACTGTTCAAGGAACAGGAAGACAGGAACTGCTTACAGATTGCAGATTATGACATATCTTCCTCTTTAAATGTAATTTTTACTTTTCTACCCTTATATATTTTTTTTTAACATATCCTGACTTTTTATATTCCAGTTATTGAGCTTTGATGGACATAACATGTAAATTCTCTCTTTCTTTCCTTGATCACCCTTGAACAAAGAGAAAATAATTCTTATTCAAACATTTGTTTGAAGTGACGTCTGTGTGTTACCTTGAGATTTGATAGTCCTTTAGCTGCTGTGAGGAGCTGAGCACCCTGCAGATTAAACAGATATGCATTTCATTTTGCTCTACTACTGATGATATTCAACATCGCATTAAGACAAATTTATAGAAGACATGAGTGGAAATTCATGAAAGGCTTTCCTAGTATCTACCGCTAGATGGCAGAAGCTCACCAGAGGGTACCCTAAACTCATACATGCGTGGACATTGTACAGAGTTACCCATTTATTTAATTCTTCGACAAGAAAATCCTTTAAGCATACATGTGCTCATAAACTTGCTTGTAAAATTGATTGTCAAATTAGTAGAAAGTTAAAAGGACAAATCTTTACAATGTATAAATCTGCACGACTGCAATGTATATATGTTGAACAGATGTGATATTGAGTTCTATGTTTACCAGGCTGTCATTGCTTTGTGGCAGCACAATGGTCTTCTCCAGGCTATTCAGGACGATCTTCCACAGATCTTTGAGGATTCTCTTAAGCACTGTCTTCTCACAGATGTCAGCAAAGATACTGAGACTGGATCAAACCCAAACGCAAAAAGTCGTGAGCCAAAAACACCAGCAGGGTCCACTGAACAGTCACATGCATTTGGATTTCTGCAGAGAAACCTTAGAAATGCTCCAAATGAGTTAAAAAGAGAACGCAATTAAGCAACAATGAAGAGAACACATACAATTTTGACTTTGCTAAATGCCTGTTTTTCACATTTCAAATTGTTTCCAGTAAAAAAAAGGTCATCTTGCATAACATGGTACTCACTGAAGACTCATTCAAGTAATTTGGCTGTAATAAAAGTACCTTTTTAGAAAGAAATGATAAATGTGCCCACCACTTTGACTCAACTCCAATTTTATCAACAATAAAACCAACATTGTTACTTTTGCATCCTGATGCCCCCACCCCCCCCCAAGTGAAAAATATGGGGGAAAAACAGCATATGTAAAAAAAAAAAACAAAAAAAAAACCCACCAACAACAAATAAATAGTGATGCCAATCAAAAAGCACTAGAATACATTTAGAGCCAGACAGCATGTTAGTTTGGGTGCATATTCTGACAGATGCAACAGTGTTGTTCTTACTTCCCATCCAGGAACTCCATGAGAGGCCTCAGCATGGTGTCAGCATCTGCCTCTGCAGTGTTGTGGTTGGGTGGGCCTTTGATCTGGTACAGGATCTCAGCCATCTGACGCATGCAGCCATTAATGCGAACCTGAAAACTGGGAGGGGCGGGTGAGAAGAAGTTGGACAAGGAAACTTCCACTGGCTCCTCAATGTGTAAGTATGTGTGTGTCTGTGTGCTTCTGTTTATACCTCTTGGCGAATACAGTGCTAAAGTTATCCAGGTAGGTGCTAAGCTTCACCTGCAGCTCATTGAGGATGTCAGCTGCTTCCATATCCAGCTGCAGAACACACAAGAGGTGATATGTTTTATTCAAGGGTGTTAAAAATGAAAATAATCCAGCTCAGGGATTGGCTGTTTGACGTTAAAACGCATTCCTCATATTTTCTCCAGGATATTCCTGTACTTGATCCAAGTGCTGCATGACATTGTAAGACATTTAAAACCAAAGCAGATTTTCTCAGAGAGACATTTAGAGAACTGGAGTTTAAATCTTATCGACAAACTTGCAACAAAACAAAATGAAAATGGTTCTGCTGGCAGAATTTTCCATAGATGGATGAAAGTGAAAGCACAGTTAATAAGCATAAACTGAATGAATGACTGTATGTGTATTTGATTCACTCACACACACACACACACACACACACACACACACACACACACACACACACACACACACACACACACGGCCTATAGTGCACAGTACATTGGGAGTGGGAGTTTACACATCAGAAAATGTCTAAAATATGAATTTCAAAGAAAGTAATGGATACGATGGAAAAATATGCTATTGATGGTTCTTCAAAACCATTTGGTCCTAAGAAGTATTTCAACTCTTCAAAGCTTCTATGTGTCCTGAAGAACAGCGTGATGTGTTTCTAAACACGCCACGGGGCTGAAGTCACTTTCCCCTGCGCTGGCTGAGACCAATTTAACAGCAGGGTGCTGTCAATCCTTAACAGACCCCTTCACGTGGAGCGCTGAAATGTGGCGGAGCATTCAGGATGGACGGAAGACTGGCATGTTTTCACACAGAAGTCAATCACCCAGGTGAGCTCATCTCTGACCCAAACCCAGTTCCCACTCATTATGCAAAAGTCCAAATGACGACTAATTCACAGAGGGTATGCTCGGATTCATTTGCACCAGGAATCGAGACTTTTTAAATCAGTTTCTTTTTTTTCTTTTTTTTTTATTCTGTTTTACTCCAACTCTGAAACCATTCCAGCCATTAAACTTTCATCAGATGGCTAAAACATGGAATACCAAGCAAGCCATTAAAGTGATTTAATATATTTTTTCTTGTGGTCTGGTGGAGTCTGCAGAATGATGCGGCCTTGAAAAGTCTATTTCAATGGCTCATTATTTTACCGGGTCCCTGTTATGAACCACATATTTCACCAGTAAAAGGGCTAGAAGCTAGATAGATATTAAAGTGCATTGCAGAGAGTGCACCATTAATAAGTGTGCATCTATGTTATTAGTTAGAGGACACTGGGGAATCTGCCATAATGCGCCGTGTTATCGGAGAAGGAGGAAACCGTGGCAGTTTTCAAATAAAATCACGGGAGACAAAGGGCAACCTGTCGACTCCGGACATATCTGCCCTTTGGCCCAAACCCAAATTGTGGACCTATGTTTGTGTCAAGCTGCACACGCGGTGCTCAGTCGAACATGTGTAAAAAGGGTTCGGATGAGAGTGTGTGAAGTGTCGTCGAGAGACAACTAAAAATCTCCAGTGTCTCCGGAACAGGAACAAAAGAGCACAATGAGAGAAGATGAAGTCTATTAAGTCTGTTAAGTCTAGTCCAGCAAACTGCACAAAGCAGGTTTAAAAGGAGCACGATCCGCAATCCCTGAAACGTTGTTTTTTAATCACTTCATTATACTGAACAAATATCAAGCACAGATGCTGCATATTATACAAAAATCATTTAAACCTGACAAGCTTTACCCATTATTGCTGAGGCTCTGTGGCTGACATTTGTGATCACTTATTAAAAATAAACACCAATAACAAGCTTTATAACGATGCTTAAAATGTCTGACCTCCACCCCCCATCACACAACTGTACCTTATTTGTAGCAGCAGTGGCTTCAGTCTTCCCAGAAAGTAAAGAAAATAATAAGAAAAGAAGAGGAAGTGGAAAAAAAAGAGGAAGTGGAAGTCATACGATGCATTCAAGCGATAACTAACACAAATGCAGTCACCTTGTTTTAAATCACAGTTTAGTGCTGATAAATAACAGAAATGAGGTTTATTTTTGGTGGGTGGCGACGGCTAAAGGGATTGGCTTGTCCCTTGACCTGATCACACAACGATCACACAAATAAAGCTTCAGCTTGTTTTCTACATCATCACTATGTATGCAAAACGTTGCACTCATCATGAATCAGTGATGGCTATCAATCACAACAAAACGAGAATAAATTACCATAAAATGTATTCACTTGTCAGAATGTCAATTGCAAACAATAGAAGAGCGGAAGATTTACTCCTTAATTTGCTGCTTGTTTTATTCTCCTGCCAGCAGTCTGACATTTGCTAATTGTTGCCAACAATGGCTCTAATTTAAGCTTATGAACCCTCGAAGGTGAATCGAAATGCTGTTTTTGCATGGTAATTCAGCGAAGAGTTTGGGCTCTGCTAAATATAACCTTAATCAGTGCATCACAAACATCTAATTATCCTCCACTTCTGCCAGAATTGAGTCAAGTGATGAAGATGCAGGGGGGGATGCTATAAAATAAGGAAAGAGACTGAGCAAACCTTGTTTTCTTCCTCCTTTAACTGAGAGAGAGAAAAAAAGAAATTACAGAGATGTATTCTACCCTTATTTTTCTTCTTCTGGTATATTTTACCAAAGTACCAAGAAGGAAACAACAATTTTAAACTTTGAATACGGTAAATCAACATCGGCACAAAAAATTAGCTGAGGGCTTCAAAGAAAACAAAACTTAGAGAACAAATCTCAACACAGCACAAACTTAAAGTAGACGTATTTTACAACTCTGCTATCTCTGTGGAGACCGTCTGCCCTCTAAATGATGGCGATTTCACCAACCCACCTCTTTGCTTTTATTGTCATCCTTGAGGCAAAGACAAAGGAAACAAAAATCTAATTATGTTCACGCGAGAGTCACTGTTCAGGATAACACTGACTAAACTGCTGGGGAAAGAGGGGACCCTCCTGGGGGTGGGGGTGTGTGTTTTTGGGGGCGGGGGTAGTACATTTTCAGGGTTCTGAGGGAGGTGAAGAGACGCAAAAACTGAATTGTGCAAGAGGAGGAAATGGTGGAAATCACAAACAAACCTGCTTCTCCTTGTCTTTCTTTTCAGCCTGCAAGGATAGACATCTGTGAGAATGCAAATGTGGCAAATGTGCTCCCTCAAACGCACACGCGCATGTTAGACGCTTTCAGATGAGATGAGACTCGCAATGATAACAGTGATTATTACCAGGCTTGTGCTCTGTTTCAGATCCTCTCGGGGGGGTGGGGGCAAACATTTAATTAGGCAGCGCCTCAGACGGTACCACAGTAAACATCATCAGATGATCGTATGATTTTTAAAGACAGGCTTGGAGGCTTTCTGCAGAGCTCAGCTAAGACACACGTTTGGAATAAATCAATCGTTTTCACTAAAGTCCTGCCAGCACACGGTCCTGCCTCCAAAACCAACACGGACGGCACAACAATAATTTTCTTTTATCAAGAGACAAACACTAACTATCATGTAAACCCTGGATTCCATGAATTCAACTGGACAAAAGTCGCATTTCACATTAAAAACATTCATTCTCACTATGGAATTTGCAACACTGCCAACTCCTCACTCACCTTATCCTCATCAATAAGCTTTTGGGCAAAGCAAAGACAAAAACAAAGCAACATTAAGATGGGAGATATTACACATAAAGGGCATGATAATGACATAAAATGGACAGTTGCGAAAGCAGTTTCACATAATTAAAACCAGGGCAGCTTTCAGCAGCAGTGGAGAAATGAGAGCTCTCACAGGCTCGAATGCCCCTCTCCGTCTGTCCACCGCTCACCTCTGCGTCCTGGGTGAAACGCGAAATGTGTGACACGACTGGGAAAGCTCCACGTTTTCCTGTCAGGAAGGTTGCTGACTTTTGGAGGAATTTTAGCTTTTAGCCTTTGACCAATGGAAAGAGCGCTCGGGGCATCCTGGCAGCATTTAAAAAAAAAAAAAAAAACTACAACAGAAGCGTGTGGTGTCACACATGGCAGGGACACGGGGAGTGAGGGCTTGGGTGTGGGTGTGTGGGTGTGAGACAGGTGTGTAGGGGGGAGTCTGAATAGTATTTCCATGTTGTCTAAATGAACATACCTTTTATTGATTATAAAAGGTATTTCTCTAATCTTACTGGTAAGGCTAAAACACTATTTTAATTCCTCAACACAGGCTGGGATTTACCACAAACACACATCAATGCACAAAACATTAAGCCCTGGCTCGCTGGGTCTTGACCAACCAACCTTTTGCTCTTTCTCTTTGTTGTCAACCTACATGGACAATTCATGAAGAGATGGGGGGAAAAAAGCAAATCAGCATGAGTTTCCTCTGAATAGACCACCTAACCAATGTTCAAATCATAAATCTAATCAGGTTAGCACATTTTAAATTACTTAATCGACTTTTTTTTTTTAGTGTCATCTGTTGAGCACCTGCTAGAATGAAATAAAAACCAAGTCCCCGTCTACATACACAGAACCCTCCTTCTCCTCTCTGCATTTCATTACGAGCCATTAATTTTGACTGCCTCATCCCATTTAACACCAGTTTAACTTCTCCATTAGCCACCACAGCTGTCTTCATCCTCTGCTCAAGCCTGGCCCTCCTCCTCCTCCAATACCTCTCTGCTCTCCACAGTAAGACGGGAAAGAGTTCAGGATGTTACTGATGGCAAAATCCAACATGTTTAGGCTCCGTCGGATTCAATTATCAGGCGGGCCAACATGCTCTGGTCTAATGAGTGTTCACTGGAGGAGAAGGTCTGTACACACACGCCTGTTAATGGGTAGAGAGTGTGGCGCCATGGAGGGACTGACCAACTATGAGTTAAGTGAAGAAGCAGAAGATCATTTGAAAGTGTTAAAATGGTTTCCTGTGCCCTCTAAGCAGCTAATGGTGTCATTATTCGGCTTTAAAAGCTGGATTTAATGTTGCTGGCAAAAAAAAAAAAAAAGGCAAAAAAGACCCAACTGGTCAGTTTCATCATCAGCTTTTGCCGGCTTACCTCAGATCCTTCAGAGTCTGAGTTAAGAGACTATTTTGAAATTGGACAACAAAAGGAGAAAAAGAAAAAAGTCAGAAAAAAAAAGATAATGGCAAACATTTAAACACATGGAGGGAAAGCTCTCAACCCACGGTCGTTCTCACCTTGGACTCTTCTGACTGCCAGGCGTAAAGACGGCACCAAACATATTAAAAGTTAAAAATCCCAGGGTTAATTAGGCAAAAGGAATGTGATTACTTTGTGCTTTTGCAGTTTCTACCCATTCCATGTACCCACCATGTCATCGTCGCCTGCATTAGAGATGGCCTGGTGAACACGATAAAAACAAAATATTACAAAATAAAAGGGATCTAATAACTAGAACTCTTAAAACAAAGACCTTGTAAATACTATAAATCCAGCAGCAGCTGCTGCATTAGCAGTAAAAACCAGAATAAAATTGGTGACTTCTATCTAAACTGAGCAAAGAGGATTGACATCGTTGACCCACCTCTTCATCCTCCTCAGGCTCCTCCTCATTCTCAAGCTTTTGGTAAAAAGCAACACAAAAGTTTTTACATTTTTTTTGTATATAAAAATGAATATATAAAGCTTAGGAGTGAAAACTGGGACTCAAGAGTGGAGAGAGGAGGGTTGTTGAAAGTGGAAACGAGAGCTAAAAACTAACGGGTAGGAGGAGAAACAGTCGAGATTCAGGGAAAGTTTCTGACTGACGAGTGGGTTTATGGTGGAAGAAGGGGCGGGAAATAAGAGCCAAAGAGAGATGGTCATACCATTTCCTCCTCAGCAGTTAACTGTTGAGATAAACACACACACACATGCACACACAAATACACACACAAATACACACACACACACACACACACACAGTGACTCTATGAAGAGAAGAGCATCACACTCCACAGCTTTGCCTTCGCTGCCTTCCGACTTCATTTTCAAAAGCCCAGGAACGCGTTCTCATCGACAAATGAACTCAAGTACACGCTGGCACAAGCCATTACAACGGCATCACATCTGGACTGACATCTGGAGAGTGCTTTCGTTCAGTCGGTGGGTGTGGAAGAGCCTCAGCAACAGCGGCAATGAAGAGGAACACTTAAGCAGTCCAAATGGAACAGCGCAGCACGAAGCACAGTTCACTCTGCCAGTTGGACTCTTTGTAGTCCAAACAGACATGAAGTTTTTGGACAGGGAGATTGGACATATAACTGGGGTCAATACTGTGTCTCACCTGTTTGGCTCCCATTGATTCAAACATCTTCTCCAATAGGACCCTCATCTGCTGGATGTTGTTCATCAGCACACATGGCTGGAGAAAGACAAAAAGAGTCAAGAAAGAAGCCAAGAAAGCCATGATGAAATAAAAAAATCATATATCGCTATCTATCTATAATATATATATATATATATATATATATATATATATATATATACACACACAAAGTCAGTGAAGATGAAAGGGCATGAGGAAGACAACAAGAGCTAGAAGTTGAAAAGTGGGCAGTGGTGGCAGATCAAATATTTATCTGCTCCGTGGAGAATGGAGCGTTCAAAGAGCTTTAAATCCACAAGGAGCTGAAAGCGAAGGAAGGAGCCGATGAGCGTCGCCGCAGCACTCACTATCTTCTCCTTCTCGCAGTAGGATGGGAAGCTCTTGGCCAGCAGGGCACAGTACTGCAGCAGCACTTTGGTGATGGTCTGGGAGGACAGAAAACACACGCGGGGTTACTGGGACCCTGAATAAGTAAGCAGGCACCACCAGGTTTCATTGTCTGTTTGAATATGCTGTCACACTTCACTGTAAATAAATCACATTAAAGCTCCGTGTTCCTGCTGGTTTGGATGAACTTCTTCCAGTGACGATCAAAACACTGAAAAGTGTTCAGAAATAAAATGTAAAAGTGGGGATTCAGAGTCTTCAATCAACCTAATGTTCATATTTTTAGGCTTTTATTCTGAAATAGAGGTACCGTACTAGAAGAGGAAAAAGGCAAAGAAAAACATCAATATATCATTTTCATTATTAAATTATTGAAAAGAAAAGTAATTTATGATAAAACTGCACTGGCAAATTAAATAGCATCATGCATGTGTTGAAATATGACTGTATTAAAAACTGCGTAAAAGGTCTAATACTCAACACATTGACAGGTGGCTGAATAATTCTACTGCGTGTGGAGGTGTATCAAATATTTCAATCAGATGCATTTGCCCAAATCTAATATGTAAGGAAATTCTTCTGTTCGTCGACACTCGGAATTCCTTTAGTTACAAACACATGAACAGGATCTCCGCAGGGTTTATGTAACTTCTATCATAATTCACACAGTTATCAGCCTCAGTGACAAAAGTCTCCCTGTGAGAGATTTTCTCTGCATTGCGCTGTGTCAGCCAGACGGCCCTCTCACACTGGTGCATTAAACATGCGGTCTGATGGCTGACTGCATTAGTTAGTATGGCTTCTTGTCGCATGACTCAGTTCGCTGCTGCGGGCCTCGCTGCATGCCCCGAAGGAAAGATGGGGCGAGGATACGCAGATGGAAACCTGGAGTGTGTACCAATAAACTGGATGTTCGAAGGGAGTACAAAAAGAAAAGAGGAGGGGCAAAGGGATCAAACGGCAGAAAAACAGGGAGTGGAGCGAGAGAGGACCGGGAGATGGATGGCAGCGAGTGATGGAGTACATTAGCCATATTGATCCAGTCTTAATACACACATACACACACGAACACACACACACACACGCGCGCATGCAAGCACGACTCAACGAAACACAACAAATCTAAGCGAACCCAATTCTTTGGAAAGAGAAAGTCTTATTATATTTAATGGCTCTTCCTAAAAGCAACTGCCTTAGAGGAAATTGAGAGGAAAAACAAATTTGATTTTCATAAAACGCTGGGTGCAGTGTTAGCGACCACCTGAAATGTTTACATATCAAAGGCGGAGAGCATCCAATCGGGCTGTTTGAACAAAGCTCTTCATGTGACTCACGTGCGTGCATTTTAATCATTTCAGGGCTCCGCATTCACCGCGGGGAGCCTGTGTTTGCGTGCAGCGAAGACAGACAAGCAATCGCAGCAATTATGATGGCAGGGTTTGAAAAAAAAAAAAAAAAAAAAAAAAAAACAACAACACCAGGCTAAACTTCCAATGTGGCGGATCGTGGGAGAAAGTGTGGAGACCAGGTCGTTTGGCGGTCTTACCTTGGCGAAGCGCCGGTTGTACTGGCCCACCACCGCAGGGTCAGGGCAGTCGAGCTTCTTGATGATCTCGAAGCTCTGGTTGAGCTGGGTGAAGATGTCCACCACTGAGCTGGAGAAGAGGGCGTGCTCAGATGTCGGCTGGAACTGCGGGCGATGGAAGGAAGGGGAAACTTTCATACGTCTGCGTCCCCTTTGTTTCTTTCACCAAAACAGCCTGCATTTTTAATGTCTGTACACATCAATTTTTCCTCATTTCAGTGCTGCATATCTTTCAATATGACAGACATTACCATACATTTGAAATGGTAATGTCAGCGTCTTGGGATAAATTATATACTGAATCACCAGACTCATATTTAACTCTCAATAAATTCATCTGGAAATGAAAGCGGGGCCCAGGGGCTCAGTTTGTTTGTTTGTGGAATCCTCAAGAAGGTCTGTTTTTTTATTCTCAGAAACCTTGTTACCCTAAAAGAACTGTAATGTCAAGGTAGTAGTTCTGCAACATTAATAATACAACTCTTTGTTCCTATAAACATTTCCTGTATATGTATTTCATCCTAACTCAGCTTCATTCTTGACATTTAGCATGTATAAATTCCTTTTACAAGAATGCGCAGCCGTTAACATTATCCTCTGCCATGGCTCTCTGAGAGAAGACGTGTGACCTTCAGCGGGTTAAATCCAGCAGCGGACGTTTGCATCAATCAAACACCTGCTGAACAAAAGGCCAAGAGGCCATGGCTGTCTTTCCTTCTGGATTATAGAACGCACATTTTTACACTTTACCGATGAGCATCATATTAACTTTGCTTCGGTTTCGGGTGTAAAGACCTTCAACAAAATACAGCACAAATAAACTTAACCCAAAGTTAAATAGCAGACAGTATAACAGATAAAAACTCCATTTAACAGGGATAGCGTGTTTTCACATCTGTCTTGTTTGATTGTTCGTGTTTCTTGCAGATACGCAAGCGGGTGCAATTAATGGCTATGATGTGTTGCTTAGTGACAGCGAGACGCTGAATACTGCTACTGGAGCAGCTGCCCTGACTGAATTGGAGCTAAATAACAAGCTGCGGTGGTCCTCCGACTCACCCCTTCTCTTTTGTCCCGCTCCAGCGCCCCATGCATGAACTCCATAGACACCTCCTCATTCTCAGCCAGCCAGGCCAGGACAAACTGGAGGAACCATCTGGAAAAAAAAAACACATTTATAAAAGCCCATTTTCATTCTAGTTCTGACTCACTGGTGTTTCATTTGTCTTGTTATATTTGTCTTGTGTTGTATTTATTCAGTTTGAAACTGGAGAAAAAAGGAGAAAAATGGAATAAGTAAGCCACTTTTCTTACATGGGGTACTCGGGGACAGCGTCTCTGAAGGCAGGCAGCTCCTTGACATACTCATTGTAGAGCCACTTGACCTTGAAGTGTAGGTTCATGTAGTCCGCAGTCTTACAAAGTTTATGCTTCTCGTGCTCTGGACACACAGAAGGGTGACAATAAATGACAGAAAGGAACAAAGACTCCAACAGTCCTTTCCCACCTCTACCCAGGTCACCTCACATCAGTTGTGGGCTAATGGCTCACATGCATGTAAATATCTTTACAGTGTTTCTGACTGACAGCAACGCACGCCATATTATGGTGTTAGGCCAATCAGAGATGTCAAAGGCTGTCGCACGGTCAAAGAAGGAAGTAGCAGCTCTTTTATTGTCAACATTAAAATAAAACAAAGGAGAGTGAGAGGGCAGATTCTCCAAGTTTACGATGAACTCACCCACATGTGGATCGTAAACTATGTAATAAAAAAGAATATTAAAAATATAGTGTAAACTATACTGTTTAATGGTGTAGGTTATACTTGCCTTCTTTGTGACAGGTAAAACCTGAATAAACACACACACACACGCACACGCACGCACGCACACAGGTATACAGACACAGGCACACACGCAGTCTTACCAGCACAGAAATCAACTCTGCGGATTCGAAATGTGGTGGGAGCTGAGATGACAACAGATTTAAGAAATTAATCAGAGACAGAGACAGAGGCCAGTTTGAAGAACGAGATGACAAAGACAGATGAAGTGGAAAAACTAAATCTCAGACTGCGAGACAGACACAGAGAATGAAGTCTAGATTTTTTTAAAGAACTAGAGAAGTAAGTTATTCAACTATAATCTAAAGGCTAACACTGAGATTGGTAGACTCGGTTCAAATGCCAGTTTCCAGCACAAAAAAGAGTAGCTAAGCTATTTTCAAAGGAGATAAGGACAATTCTAAAGTGGTAAAAAGCTTTTTCATGAAGTCCAAACAGCAGATCAAACACAGATTTTAAAGAGCCTGTGAAGGAATGAATGGATTTAAATCTTTCATTTTGGATTTTGGGCCCCGAATTTTGTGATTAGTAGATAGACTGGTTGGATAGAATGCATGTCGATTATATAAAACTAGTAAACTGAGATTGTTTTTGTTATTGGACTTGTTATTGGACTTCATGTTAAAATTATTCTAGCATGTCTGTATTCTCACCATTGTTCCAGCGGTAGTGACCGATTTTGTGCAAAACTAAAGGTTAAGGCAAAAAAAAGAAAGAATGTTGGCAGGGAATGAATGTGGGGCTTTTACTAACTTCTGGCCTCAAACACACACACACACACACACACACACACACACATACATACACACACACTAACACGCACGCACACACGCACGCACGCACACTCACTGACACAATAGTGGTGTATACCCATACCCTCTAAGGCATATTTAATATCCTGAGCAAAGAGCATCCACATGACCTCGGCACTGACTTTACCCACATTGAGCTCCTGAGGAAACCTAAAAGTTGAGATAACACAAATAAAGAAATATTATTGGTTATTTCTACATATTAACAATCAACACCTTCACAGACTTGCTAATAGATGTAGTCCCTGGACATGTTTAGAATAACAATAGTGTCTCTTCAGAAGAAAGGAACACAAATTAATATTAAAATTACAGCAATGTAGATGTTAATATTATCTGGAAGTATGCAATTATGAATCCAAAAGTTACAGCTAAAAATAAAATACTCAAAAAATCTTATAGGATTGAAAATTCTATTGAAATATATTAAATATAAAGAGTGACAGCTATATTCTAGTCTAGTAAACACATATCATTGAATTGATCATCTTTAAAACTGACTGGTTGATAATGGGCATGTAGGAGTTCTTGTCCTCCTCAATGATGGAGACGATAAGCGTGATGAGTTTCGGCCAGAAGTCCAGATTCTGGATGCTTGGGCCCTGCTCCTCTTGTTGGCCCTCCTCTTTCTTTTCCTCCTCCTCCTCAGCTTCGTCTTCCTCCTCCTCCTCTTCCTCCTCCGCATTGTCCTCCTCTCCTTCTACTTTTTCTTTCTTCTTCTTTTTCTTCTCTGGTTCTGACTTTAAGAACAAAAAACAGAATAGGTAAATGCTGGAATTGTTAGCAGGATAAAAGAGACAAGAATATAAAACAAGAGTAATTGCAGTTTATTATGCAGGTCTGAATGGCACCAAGGAGATATGTAGAGGAAAATGAGCCATTATTTATATTATTTAAGCTTGACATAGCACTGTTGAGCTATGGAACTCTAAAATCATGGTGACACTTGGTGACACTTTTTACTTGTATACTTGGTAAAGTTTGATTCCTGGGTGAACTATCCTTTCAATTCAGCATACACAGAGCATTGTACAGAGACAAATGTGAACCACTGAAGGAAATCAAGTCACTTGTTGACTAAATTATATATGTGTTTTAAAAAAAAAAAAAAATGGGAAAAAAACGCACTGGGACAACTAATCTAGGATCTTTGGGGGGACAAAACCTGAACATTTGCTGCAGTGCCAGAGGTGACCACTAGATGCTGCTTAAACTGGGTCGACTATATAGACGTAGTATTTAAAGAGAAGGCTGGGAACCAACATTGGCACTAGATTCTATAGATAGATAGCATGGTAGCACATGAGCTGTAGCAGACTGTCAAAGTTTGCAAGTCTCCACTCACTTGTTGGCTAGCAGGCTGGAACTGGCGGTTGAAGAGCTCCAGGCAGTTGTTGAAGATATACTCATAGGTGGAGTTCAAACAAGCCTTGATGCAGTCCCGAACCACATTGGCTGCTCTGGGAGGACTCTGCAGCTCCAAGACCTGCGGAGCAGGGAGACACGAGGGGCCGTGGAAGATCCTGACACTCATGCATTCATTCATAAGAGTGAGAAAGCTCTTATTTGAAATATTAAGGAAAAAAATATTTCAGATTGCTGGCCCTGCAAGTGTGTTTGCATACATATATTGATGAAAAAATACCTCTCCATTGAGAGTTGACAATGAAAATAGGGGAGGTGGGGTTGCTGCTAAAGTACAGGAAGAATACTTTCATGGGGAAACACTTCTTACAGGAGAGGAGAGGTAGGGAGGTTTTAATTGGCAGGGGATGCTTGTATTAAAGAACTGGGCACAATTTATACCCTCACAGATGGACACAACCCATTTCCTCAGTCTTCGACAGAGGAATTAGTGTTCTCATCAAGAGAATGAGATCTGCAGGGGTTGACTGCTGGAATTTTCAGCTTCGTAAGGAGGTCAAAGCTAAACCCCTTTGGTATAGCATGGAAGCTCAGTCAAGAGTTTAATTGTGAAATTGGTGGTGAGTATCTGCTGAGCTTACTAAAATAAAACTTTGTTACCTTCATCCTGAAGAAGGTGATGCTGGTCAGAAGATCCACCGTTGACTTCAGGTCCTGCAGACGAGCTTTGTTGCTGGCTGGAAAGTTGTTCTGAAGGCAGATGTAGACACAAAGCTGGTAATCATTTTGTCAGTGGACTGTGACAAGCATTTAATGTCTGTCAAACTGTGCAGCCCATTGACTCATGTTTTAATTTATCTTTATGAAAACAAGGACATTCAGAAAACAAAGCAAAACAACTTCCATATTAATCCCGATTAAAAAAAAAAAAAAAAAAGAAGCATGCTGGGGAAAAAAAAGCCAGATATTTGCAGCTAAAGGGAGAAATCTATACACTGCATTCTCGCCCCAAGTTTTTGTGTGTCACTGATATCAGAAACTCACTCGGTACATGGAAAGGTCAATTCTCAGGGAGTTGTGCAGCTGATCCAGGAGCTTGACAAAACGATCCCTCTGGAAAAAGACAGGTGGACTGAGGAGTTTCACTCACACATTTGCACTTGTTCATAAAACAGAGGCGACAGAGAGAGAGAGACAGAGAGAGAGAGAGAGAGAGAGAGAGGAGTATCTGGAGCCAGAGTACAAACGATGCTCTGTCTGGAGGTGGATGATTGTGCCTCCAGTTGCTCCTCCAGAAGGAGGTGGAGGATACTATGGACACTAAAAGGAAAGCAAAGCTCATGATGAACAAAGTGAGGCACAGATACATGGGGAAAAGTGAGCTGAATCCAGAAAAAGCTGAAAACAGTAGAGGTTCTGCAGGAGACAATAGTGTTCATGATAAACTTGCATGCTTGAAGCCCTCCACTGACGTGCCCGCCGATCTGCCAGGTTTGCACCGTGGGATCAATTTGTGCTCTGTGCTTTGCTCAGAGACACATGGACAAGAGCGGTGAGGGAAAGAACCAGCGTGTGTTCAATTGCCACCTGATTGGCGGCCAGTGGAGGCATCCCCATTGTTTATTTTTGCCCACAGACATAGAGGAGGATGGAGAGGGGCGGCGGGCGCTCTGGCACGGCCCGTGTCACGACATGGCTGATTGGCCAATGAGGTCACAATTTTGAAGGTGTACATAAGCAAGCAAGCAAGGTGTATATGGAAAGAGAAGTGGGATGTCTAGCCTTCATTAACTGGCCAGTGTGAAAACTCCGATTATAAATACATTTATACACACAGGAACTGTGTGGAATGTAATTGGACTGCAATGCTGTTAACCACTTTTTAAACATCCTGTTTATTTCACTCCTCAGAAAAGCATCCAACAGTGGTCCTGTGGCTGAAACATTCATCCATAGTGGATTAGGAAGGGTTTCCCTTATTTAAAACATCTAGATTGAAATGTGAATAATGGCCAACTTTACCTGGCATTTAAGTCTAAGAAATTGGTATTAACTTGTGAAATATCATTTACTTCCACTGATTTGTATGTTTTCTAGGGTGAAATGCATTTCAGTTGGTATAGAAGAGAAAGCAGGGACCCAAACCGATTTAATTAACACATTTCTATGACTCTGAATATTAACTGTCTTCTTCAGATATTTGACATTTAATGAAATAATTAAACAGGCAGAGGCAGATGAATGACGTGGGCCCAAACATAGCGGCTGCAAAACAGCCAAAGCCAACGATCAGAGCTCTTTTCCCACACATTTTAAATTCTCCATTAATTGTTGTGTCACAGATCATTTTAATGTGAGGTAACCTGAGCCAGCGAGGCTCAGTCTATGCTGAGTGTGCAGACTTGGCCTGGCGGCTGAGCCTCGCCTTATGCATTTGAGAGCACAAACCCAGAAGTTTAGCTGAGAATCGGCCATATTAGATCACAGGGCCAGCATTAGATCTGTCATCTCTGGTTCAATCCCCTGGATCAGGTTGGCACAACTTTATTTTTATGTTCACTAAATTACAAAGGAAATTGAATTTGTTCTGAATTTGAGAGGAAAATAATATATACGCAAGCAACGTCTATCATTCACCTATTCCTGAACCCGTTAAACTTTAACACCTTCCCTCACAAATCCGACCTGAAAAGACTGAGAAGAGGATAACAGATTAGCATTGACCTTTGAAAAATAACACACTGCCCATCCCTGGAGGAGGCCTATACTCAGCCTTTTTATCACACACTCAGAGGAGAAGAAAGAAAGAGGAAAAATAATCAGAATTCCTGCTCCACACACAGATGGGCAGGTTACTGCTACTGCAGCATCATTCGTGTAAGTCGTAAAATATTTAACAATTGCTTTAACTGGATGAAGTGATGACACCTTTCAATTGCAAATCTCTCAGTAACTGGGATTCCTTGTTAATGTTGATTAGTTGTCTTTACAGTAATTCCATTAACACTGACCTGTCTTCAAACTACACGGTTTTAATCTTTCATGAGAGCGACGAAGCCGGTGTGGAGTAAAATAATTCCCTCGCACAGGGGTGACAGCTGTAAACCATGCAGATGTGGAGCAGGTGCAGGATCAGCGCACGCTAATAAAAATGACCTTAAGCAGGTTACCAAAGCCGTGGCATTAAATTACAGTGGGGGAAGCGGCGTGGTGTGCTTTAGCCCGAAGCACGAGATGATTTGATAAACGGACCAATAGCCAATAAGAAGTAGGTGACAGAATGAGTTAGCCTCAACTCTGTTTGAAATAGGAAAAACTATTTTGCAACCAAGAACTGCGTTTAACGGTACAGGGACTGTATACTGGCTTTCACACCATCGCATTGTACCCACTCACACACCAATGGGGGCCTGCTGCTATGCAAGGTGCTGCCAGGCCCAAAGATGGATGTAGGTTAAGTGGTTCAATCCAGGGTGAGCTGACTTATTTTCTTGTTTGGAGACATTTCACCTCTTATCCCATAAAACTCTACCTTCGCTGTGTTCTCAACATTACGTGTGGATTTTCACTACCACTGGAACACTCCGAACTGCAAAATAAATTTGGGAGCCATTCCTTCTGTACCACAGAGCAGCATGGTAGCACAGCTGGCAAGCTGCACAAGTGTAAATCTCAACACTTTAAAAGTCCAAAAAAAAAAAAAAAGAACAAAATTTCACCGATGTTTAGTCATTACCAACACCCACTGTTACTGCACCTCCTCTCCCACTCAGGTGTAGTCACATTCATGGCGAGGCAGCGGCGTACAAAGCAGGTACGGACTGAAAAAAAAGGGCCCTTTGATGGGCCCTTTGTTTTCTGGCGAAGGGAAAGCATCTGTGTGGTGTCAAGAATCAGCAGATCGGGTGACCTCCGCTGCGGCGACACTTGCAGCCCTGACCACGGAATGAGCAGCAGGTGCTTACGATGGGAGAGGAACAAGAGAATTCAAAGCTTTCGTGGTTGCTCATCTCAGTTTTTCAATCTAGGGCATTTTGTTTTTCCTCCAAAACAATACAAACTGAAAATCTCAATAAAAATCATGTGCATGTGTTAATTTGTCCCTTTTTATGCTGGATTGTTTCATTTAAATATGAATTATATTAATTTGTGATACAGATGTGACGATCGATAGCTTTTTGCCATTTAAAGGTCGCTGTATTAAAATAGCCCCAGTGAACAGTTACTTTAGTTATTTGTGAAGCCATTAGCTAATAGTGTGCTCTGTGCGAGTATGCGACACGCCATGCATCAGTCTGTGCATTACTCAACCAGTCTGCATTAATTATTATCAGCCGGAGCAGTGGCGACGTCGTGCTTAAACAGGAAGAACACGTCGCAGTTCAGTTAAATTTAACGAGTGAAATAAACTTATGCTCCTATCATTCAGGGCCTTTTTACCAAGCTGCTAATCCCAGAAGTGGAACTACACAGCTGTAGCTCATGGCGAGAGGAAGTCTCCCTGCATCCCCCGACCCATTAAAACAGGGCCGCGCACGCTGCTGATGCTCGTATATCATTTGATTCTAAGCCCGACCCGCAGGAAACGCGCGTCAGCCGCGCTGGCAGAGATCCCAGGAGTCTTTTAGCCAGGCCTCTAACTGTCATTGCTCTATCATTTGTGGCTCCTGTGGGGCCCGTGACTTTAATATGAGGCCATTGCGCCGTTGAGAGAAATCAAATAATTGGAAGACATAATTTTTTTTTAAGGTGTGAAATTATTAGCAGTACAAAGGAACACTTTACCTTCTGCTATACTGTTTATAGACTAATTTTGGCAGTTTTTAATGGAAGACTCTGTTTCAATCACTCTTCTATTTTCCATGCTCCTTCCATGCAGCCTAGTTAACTGACCAGTCCATCAGTGACCAACAATGGTAAGCTGATGGAATCAGGAAGAACCCACATGCGTGTAATTATTAATGATGACAATAAGTCTAGTAAGTGCATGGAAGGGCAGAAATCCAGGGGGTCAGACCTCTATCCTCTCCAGAACCAGGAGGAACAAACCTCCACTGTGCTCCCAGATGTGAGAAAAGATCGCGACGGTCATTTTACAGCCTCACTCGACAAAGTTGCAAGAACCGAACATGCAATCCCATCACCCACATGTACTGTGAGAAACAAAAGATCCAGCTTTGCTTGAAAAAGGACAACTGCTTTCAGGTCTAACACAATGCAAAACAAAGAGCTTGGTAACAAAGTATATGTTATATACAGTAGTTTCATTCAGCAGTGAAACTACTATGTACATATCATAGTTTAGTATATATAGTATAGTTTCATTAGCAGATGTAGAATATTTCTGGTATTGTAGCATTTTAAATAATAAAGGGCTCTTTTGTACTTTATGTTGGTTAACTCTCGTTATCAGCTCACCTGCTTCCACTGCGATACAATCAAACTGGCTTTTTTATATCTGGTGGTCACTTACCCCAAAGTTGGAGGCTGCAAATCTGGCCGGAGCAGAGACGTTGGTGGAGGCGGTGGGGTGGGCGTAGAAGGCATTGATGTTTGCCAGCAGCGTGCTCATCACTGCCGGCAGCCCTGACAGCATGTACTTAGAGGACAGACAAGAGAAATGGCTGCGAAGGAAAGAAAGGACAAATGGTTGGAGGAATTAATGGAGGTCCCATTAGTTTGGAAGGAGGGAAGTCAGAGACGAAGGGGCCAGACAGAGACATCAGGAGGGGATAAATTACGCAGGGGGAAGAGGATGTGCCATCGGAGATCAGAGAGAGGAGGAAGAGGTGGGAAGTAATTCAACAAATAGCAATTATTGTAAGTGGGGATTCAATTATTCATCCTTTGTCAAAAGGTAATATTAATACTGTGTACGCCACACCTACCGGGAAGCTGCCAATCCATTCATTTATTTTTGTAAATATAAGACAATGTGTTCCTAATACCAGGTCCACCTTCATTTCCACATCACCCCCCCCTCCTCATTGTTCACCAGGGCCACCTTCTTTTTGGGCCACACCAAACTACTAATGCATCCTGGGAGTCTATTCTGTCACCCTGCGGTGCTTTTGTACTTTTCTCCATCATGTCTTTACCTGCTCCTTCATCTCTAACGCAACCCCCACCCCTCAACCACCCCACCCCACCCCAACCCCTCAACCACCCCACCCCACCCCCTGGGAACTCTGGATACTCGACCCTCATGTAACTTTCCCTCCTCTGCTTGCATATTCTACTCATCCTCCTCAATATAGCACTGACAAAGACACACACGTGCCTCCTTTCAGAGGTTTTAGAACAACAAATTACAAATAGATCCGGTAATTACTTTTTTGATGTGCACTGGGTACAGTCCAAAATGGGCCTTAATTGGGTACTAATGATGCAAGATGTCTCTGAAATATCTGAGGATCACCCATTACAACTTGCATTTTACTACTATGAAAATAGTCCTTTTGCAACAATAAATCATTCTTGTGATCAGTTTTCCCTTCTACAAATGCAGAGCCAGTAACAGCATCATTTAAGTTGTGTGAAAAGGAAAAACATCATCAAATGTACTTTACAGAGGAGGCTGGACAGGTTCTGTGTGTTAATTTGCAGCAGCTTCAGTACGTCTGCAGATTTCAGTACCATTTTCATTTAACTACAATGTGGACTGGCTTATTATTTTGATTCTGCTGGGTCGTTTCGGTTTACAGCCCATATGTCGCGTGTTTGGGCTTCTTTGTCACCCCAGTCAAACTCACAGGGCTCCTCTGCACCTTTAAGGACAAATTACAACATTATTAATATAAAACCGGGTTTGTGCTCACTGATCCAGTCTGACTTCCTGGAAATCTGAGAGGTGACAGCTCATCTTTTCTCATTACATAATATAAACTAATTTGCATGCTGTTTATAGATCATGAAAACTCCACCCAGTCTTCTTCACATCGACATACATGCATACACGTGTGTCAATGCTGTTCATGCACACACACACACACACACACACACACACACACACACACACACTCAAATCCATGTTTTTCCAGCACTTTCAAGGTATGCAGACAGCGCAGCTTACGTCATGGCCTGGTATATGGGCTCAATGCCATAGCGCATGGCAAACTCGTCCACGATTTCCTGATGCACCTCTTCAAAGTAAACCTTCCATGCATCGTCTCCCTGGGCAGCCGGGATTTTGACCATGCCTCCTCCCTCGATATCAGTGGAGAAGTGAAAGATGTTCTGCGTTGGAGAAAGTGGAGGGAACAGACGTCAACACCGGTCAAAGCAAACGTGGAAGCGAATCCTGTCGGTGCCACGGTGCAGTGCACGTGTTACCTCGTGGAGGCACGTGTACTGCACGTGGTACGGCGCTCCCTTTTCCTCTCCTTCAATCTCCACACTGATCTGAAGGCGGATGGCGCCCGACACCGCTGATTTGTCTGTTCTCTTTTCTGTAACACAGGAAACACATATAGCGTTCCAGTTTGATTCCGGATGAAACACTTACATGAGACCACGACCCGTCATCATTTGCGCTCCAGGCTGGCATCATTGGCAATCGAAAAACAAAGAGGGAGATTGTGAATGCTCCGGTGACAACTAAGCTCGATTCTTGTGTTACTTTGAGGAAAAGAAAGAGGTATGAAAAATATCCAGGCACATCTGAGTTATGGTGACCTGCAACTCAGAAGATAGGAGTAACACACTGAGCCTTTTGGCAAACTGTCATTCAAATATTTTAAAGGTGAAAAGAAAAAATATCCAGCAAGGCCAGATGACTTTTTGGAAGAAACCTCATATCTTTCCTAATAAGATAAATATATGCCTCAAAAACTATCTATTTCTACCTAAACCTATTTATGATACATGAAGCCATATTATAACTTTACTTTATCAGCAGCCATCTACATCAACATTAACAGGCACAGTTCGACTTGATTATATGAGTTGGTGTGGACATTTTCATACCCAGGTTGTACCAGACGTCCATCTCTCCACTCAAAGTTCGGACCTCAATGATGCTCTGACCCAAAAAGTCATCGGACTCCCTCTTCAGACGCTGCTTCACCCGCGACTTGATGTCATCGTCTTCATCCCAGACCCGCAGCTTGACGCGATCTGACGAGTTGTGGCACTCGCTGCGGAGACATGAGGCGCGCAATCTCAAAAGAAAAAGCAAAACAACCCCTGCCTGGACCAACCCTGCGGTTGGTTCCGCGCTAACGCCATTTTTGCCTCAACAAGGTGGACTTACAAACTGAACTTTTCCTCCCAGACCGGGTTCAGGTTGCCATAGATGGTCTTTGTCCTCTTCTTGGTCTTTCCCACCTGGATGGTGACATAGGGGTCGCTGGAACCGGTTCTGTCCTTGGCCTGGAGACCCTGAGCACTCACGACTGACAGAACACACAAAACGGTGACTGAGCGTCTTGCATAACAATAACAAACACCTACTTAGCCTAATCTTTTTAACCCATTCAGCACAACAAAATACAAAGTATCACCCACACGGTACCCAGTCACGCAAGACCAGTGACTCACTGGCAGAGGTACAAACGGTTCTCTGAAATTCTCGCCTCATGTTTGACACGCCAAGAAAACATGTACTATAAAAATGAGGTGTAGGTAAAGACGGGTAGAATTTGCAGGCTTTCAGAATCTGGCAAAAGTACAAAGCGAGACAAAGCTGTGAGGAAGATGTGAGGGATGATAATGGTTGCTCTAGCGTGATAACTCGTTCATTGTCTTTATTCACAACCACACAAAACCGGCGGAGAAATTTCAACAGTCTTGGCATGCAGACGGGCCCAGGAAGGCTCATTCAAATTTGGAGCAGAACCAAGAGTTTAAACGGTCTAAAGTGTGTGATTTAGTGGCGCAGAGTGATGAGAATACAGGCTGCAAGAAGAGTCTATTTAACAGACCTATACATTTAGAAATCTGAGCATGGTTTTTAGAAGGCAAAAGTGATCGATTGTTCTGATGAGTAGAGCTGATGGATAAAAGGACAGCAGCTCTTTGAAAAGATTTCCCAGAAAAACAGATCGACACAATAGAATTGTGCTCTTTTTATCTGTTTTCACACTGATGCACGAAGAAAAACACCCTTGTTGCCATGTGGGAACAACAACTTCTGAACTTATTTCAGCATTAAAGCCAACATCAGCCCCTGCAGTAGGTCATCCTATCTTTGTAAATGATCCATTTAATCTCTGCTAAAGGGAATTATGAATATTAAATATGAGACAGCCTCTAATGAGTCCAACATATTCTTCAAAGAGGTCCCTGTAGAGCTCTTCCTGTCAGACTTGACTGCTGGTTTAAATCTGTCGGGATGAGCTGGATATGTTGAAAAATATGGCTAATGTTAATATAACAAGTGTCTATAAAATACTTCCTGTGCACTTTAAGATTACTTAATGATTAATCATATCCATGCAAAATCTAAATAGCCTATCTGCTGCATCAGTATCAGCATTCTCCTACCACCACCCGGGCTAAACATAAAAAATGCTTTTTGCCTTTAAGACAAGCAATGATGTTAAAAAGCATCAGATGGAAGACTCACTCCTACACTACAATCAGGTATCCATCAATTTTACAAGACTATTTACATTACAAGACTATTTTTTCTGGATCCAGATCTTTTGATGAAGGACCATGTGTGTCAGCTATGACGATCTCGACCCCAATTTAACAAGTGCAGCAGCTGAATATAAGAAAATACACATTAAAATCATCACTTGTGATTGGAAAGACAAGGTGTGATGATCGCCATGGCAACGTGGCTGACACTATATGTAGCGATTAATTTGGTTGCTTTGGCACCCGGTGGTAGTCACAATAGCGTCAAAGGGAAAGAGAAGGGGGCGAATTTGGCTGGGATTTCAATTGCAGTTAATTTTAACTGTCATTTTAGAAATAAACATACAATGATGAGTGATGGCTGTTTTAATAGCTTTTAAATAATAAAGTAAGAATCCAGCTGAACGCACCGTTGATGGCAATCTTAGCCGACCATTTGGACGTGCCATCCAGGACACTCTGTTTGATGCTCTTCATGTGCTGGACATGGATCATCTTGGTGATGTTGAAGATCCTCCGGATCTCCTCAAAGATCTCTGGCTTGTTCCTCTCACGGATCTTCATCCTGTCCTTCATGGCCATGATGATGTGCTGCGTCCGGTCCTCAGCCCCAGTTTTGGAACTCTTTTCAGCAGCTCCTGAGGACAAAAAGAAATCAGTGGCAAAGCAAAAAAAGGAGCAAGCATTTTTTTTTTTTTTGCTTTATTGGCATTCAAATCGATGTTTTTCCTGACAAAGCCTTTCACTCTTTGTCATATTCGGCACAGCACACAGCAAAGCAAAAATACACAACAGAAATTCACCTGTGAGGTTTACCATTCAGGAATGAGGTTGATAATTACTATCTTTAATAAAACTATCTTTAGTCTGTGGCTGCTAATTGGAAGCTACACTTTTGTACTGAACAACTTCACTCACTCTGCAGGCAGTCAGCGTTCAGAAGCTCTTGGCATTTCTCGTGCACTTTGACCCCGCACTCCGCGCAGCGCATACCCTGCCGAGCGATGCCCCACAGCAGACCCTCGCATTCGTAGCAGTAAGTGGGCGTGGTGGCGGTCCAAACCTCAAAATTGTGTGGTGTGGTGCAGGAGATGGGGTAGATGAGAGCCTGGAGAGTTTTCTTGTACACGTGGTTCTTCTGTCGAAGGGGAAAAGAAATGAGGACAGGACAAACAAACAAGTGTATTCATCTCTGCTGCAATTTTCTATCAGGGGACTCCACAGATTTAGGAAAGGACTTTTTAACTAGAATTTAAAATTTAAATTTAAATAAAAAAATAGTTTAATTAGTTTAATGTTGACTTGCTGATCACTAAAATAAGGTTGCGTATGATGCTGCTAATTCATGTTTTTATAATTCTTGGACTCAGTGATGATGTCATTTCTGCTGTTTTGCAGTGTAGGAGGAATGTGGGATGAGATAAACACATTTTTGAGGGGTGGGATTGAGAATCATTTATTTTATTTTATTTTTTTTCTATGCTTTTTTGTAAACCTCTGCATCTGGTTTCATTTCTGGTGTGAAATCCAGTGCCTATAGGACTATTTTCAGGGTATCAGAGTCAGAACTTTAGATGTTCTTTAGCTGTTTATGAACCATTTTTTGCAAACATATTCTCTGCTTTTATTGCCTAATTAGACTACAATTAAAAATTAACATCATAACATTTCCCTATATTGCACGATGGTGAAGTAATATTGCACAAGTAAATGCTAAATATAAACATTGGAATGAAACAACTGAAAGGAAGGTTATGTCATCTGAGAAAGTCATTGGTTAATGGTAGCAGCTCAAGACAATAATTAAAAAGTCATGTCAATAGACTTTAGTACCTTTAGGCAATAATTTGCAGTTTTCCCCTTTTTAATTAATGTATACTGTATATTAGCATTTATGGAAAAGTGTTTGTGTGTATGCGTGTGTGCGTGTCTGTGGACACTCACAAGCTCTTCGTCATTCAGGGAAGACCGGGTGGCCAACGTGTGGGCGAGTCCAGCCTTCCTGGACTGTATCATCGACTGAAAACAGAGTAAAACATCCGACATTCCTTTTTTCCCCCGCCATTACTTAATGTCAGCATGAACAAAGATCAGGTGCTGAAATGATGATGAGGAGAGAACCTAAATGGACCTCAGGCTGCCTGATATATTAAACACACTGCACATTATGGCAGCGCTGATGTTTCGGCACTGTTAAATGGAGAGCAGCAAGAGTTTTTTTTGTGTGTGCATATTTGCTTTCCAAGGCATGATTAAATGGCCCAAGCTGCAGTGTGTGATAAATGGGAACGTCTTGTTAGAGGTAGGTGGAACCACATTTAGAGCTGCTGCCACTCAGTGTGATGTCACTGATGCTGCCTGCATCAGCTGACCGGTAAAAGATCAAATTAAGCCTTTATGGTGCAAAACTGTCACAGTCAGGTCACAGTCAAAGGCAAGGAGAGTGCTTTTTTTGGTTGTTGACTGTAGTTTTGAAAATAACAAGGTGACCAGATTATTTGAATCCATAATATCCTTGAGGATAATCAAGGAGAGGCAGAATGATGACACCAGCAGGAGCTTCATCTCACCGGCTCACCAGGAATCATCCTCTATAGTTTATCGTTTTTCTCATGCTGAGACATTTTAATTTACTCCAGTGACAGCTACAGGACCACAGGAGACATGACAAGACAGGTTATTTGAGCCAAAAAGATCTTAATTTTCAGAAGAGTCTGCTCTTCTGAAACACTGTCAAAAAATTTGCGCTGTTGTATGTGGATACACAGCTCATCCAAAGCTCCACATTCTGGTATATTTTTATTTAGGGCAACATAAAGGGCAGCATGAAAATCTATAATTTATTTTACTCACAGGTATCTCTTTTATAACACTCCCTTGTGCTGTTACTTCCATGATAATTATTCCATGATGGAATTCTATACAGATGATGCCTAAATTGACTACAGTGATTTCAAAATTAAAGGTACATAGATCATTTTGATGAGAGTTGGCAGAAGTCAGGAATGTTTGGTCAAATTCTCAGTTCTCAGAGTTTTTTGGCCTGATTTGGAAGGAGACAAACTGGCATAAACCAAGCACAGTTCTCTTTCTAAGCTCTCTATTCTAAGTAAGAAAATCACAAAATGTACTTGAAACAAAATAATCAGTAAACAAAACAAAAGGAACGGTAAATGATACAACAATTTTGCTCACCATTGCCTGAAGGCCAGGAGAAAATGTGCATACAGGCAGAGAAAGAGGAAAAAGAAAAAAAGTTAGAGATAGTCAGGTTTGAGTAGTTGCATTTGGTGCTTAATGATACCTTTAAGGGCATTTTAACATGTGGTTAGTCTGAGCATTTAAGCCCTAATGCTACTGGTATATATACTCCTGACTGAGTTGCATTTTCCATTTTAAGTGACAAGTCAACATGATTTGCAAATATGGAGGCACGTCAACTTACCAGCTCACTGACAAGGGGAATGGGCCTCCTCTTGCGCAAATCTGGCATACTGTCAATGCCAAATGGTGTGTTTCCCCTATAAAAACATACATATATACTTTGAATAAGTATTGTAATATTAGATAAAGAAAATCAGATAGCAGATACTGCATAAGGCAAATATTCTTACTTATACAATACTTGCACCACACACTAAAGCTGTATGACATCAGTGGCACAATCATTTTGGTGAATAGTCAGTCAACAGTCTCTCAAGATAAATATAGAAATGTTGCAGTGTACAGTGTTATTGTCCTTTTTTATGCTCACGCTGTGAGTCCATGAAGTGACAGGAATACATCTGTTTTTGGCTAATGGTAGTCCTGTGAACACTTCTAGACAGTTCTCTTTATGTTAATAGTTGTTATGGAAATGAGAAGTGTTCCCTCTAGAAGCTGCTAAAGTGTTTTACAGGTTATACATAATATCTATCTTTGTAACACGTCTCCAAAGTAACCCCCAATGAGATGCTGTTTTATTTAGCCTCACATTCTGGCTCTGCATATATGACACACGTATGGAAAAGGATGTTTTCTGTATAATGCAGCCCAGATAGGCATTAAATAAAATCTTTACTGACCCTGGCTTGACCCATGGTTGCTTTCTGGGGTCACCATCAAAATCTTTGTTCTGAAATAGAAAGGTAGAGGTCATTGGTTTAGTCATATGGGATTGTTGCCTTCATGACATTGGAGCATGCACACGTGCAGACATGAGCTAAATATTTAAGTAGAGGAAGAGGACAGAGATGTTGAGCGTGAAATAGATTGGTTGAATTTCACAACAGCATGCCAAAGTCGACATTTCATTCAATTATACCCCTCCCCGTTTTCAATATAGGCAACATAAATCTGTTAGATTTCACCTTGTGAACACCTTCCAGACCACATGTACTATCAATAAACACATAGATATTGACTTTTGTTCCTGAGCTGTGCTTTTCTGTGTGTGTATCTGAGAGGTAGTAAAACAAAATAGGTCTGAAAGAACATCAATACCGTCAATTTGGTGACCCTTAATGCTGACCTGTTATATTGCATTCTTACATGTATAAATGAATTGGCTAATTTTCAGGATAAAACATAGATTGAGGCCTGTAAATCATACAGCCATTTTAAAATCAAATGACAGATATGGAGAATGGTTACAGAAAAGAGAAATTTTTTGTACGACTGTGAGAAGACGAAGAATGTAACCTGGATTCCATCTTGACTTCCATCTGTAAAACAGCATGGAGAAGAAACAAAAGAAATTCATAAACAATTCTGAATTGTGACACTGAATAAAATGCCTTGCCACCATTTTCTGACATAAGGTACTCTGAGGCGAGAGAAAATCAATGAACATCCATAATTTATAGTGAAAATGATTCAAGTACTTTTTGTAATGCTATACATGTTTACCAATAGTATAATGAATGTTTTTAATTAATTGGCAAATGGAGGAAAATGAGCAGCAGGTGATTATTCTCAAACATGTTGGGGAAAAAAACATGGCATCTCTAATAATTACCAATACCCCATATAGTGAGGGTTAAAGTCATAATTTTATTGGTTCAAATTTTACCTGGTTCAAAGTCCTCCCGAGAGAAGGTCCACATTGTCACACTAGCCAGGTTGCGTCTAGTCTCTCTTTTCTCCCGCAAAATTTGTTGGAAGGTTCTCAGGCACTTCAGCTTGCGTTCATCCATTTGGCTCAGATCCACAGGATGCTCTCCAGTATCTCCTTCCTCTTTTTCCAGCGGGGCAGCAATTTCAATAACAGGCTGCTGTACAACCTCATTTTGCACCAGTTCTCCAGGCCCCTCATCCAGGTTGTTGGGTGTACCAGTGCATTCTGCTAAGTTTTTATCTCCAGTCATTTCCATAGGACCTTCGGTTGGAAGTCCTGTAAGGTCATCAGGTGGAGGCAGTATGGCAGTGCTACTGGAAATCGGTTCTTGGACAGATAACCGATGACCTGGGATCTTGTTTGAAAATTGGTAGGTGTCTGTAAGCTCATAGGGATTAAGGCTTTTATTGGCTTCTTCAAGCATTGGTTCTTCAGAGAATCTATCTAATTCATCAAGAGTGTTATTTTTTCTCAGTTCCCCAACAGAATTATTATAATCCTTTGCATTGCTTTTCAGAATTTTGTCAGATGTTTGTTGAAATTCTACCTCATCATTCTCTTGTAGTTCATAAGGCACCGACAGTTCAAAGTCTGCCTCTTCAGGATTTTGGGCCGCCGGTACATCGAGTTTGCGCAATGCTCCCCGCAAGACAGAGCTGAAGTCAAATACAGCCTGACTTATGCGCTTGACATTGAAACTCCCTGCTTGGATGTCAGTGCCATCAGAGTAAAGGGCTCCGACTTCTAAATCTTGGTCACCAGAGGCACACTCTTGGATACATGGCCGGCCAACACCCACTGGGATGGTACACAGGGAAGCATCAGGCCAAGGCAGTTTCGTCGAGTCTTCATAGGCTGGATAATTTTCCTGATAACTATCAACCTGGGAGTGTGTGTAGCTCAGCTCATCTGACTGCACATAGTTAAAGACCTCTGTTTCTCTACCTGAATGGTAATCAGGACTTTCAGTGTAGGGCGCATCTGCTTTACACTTCACAGAGGGGGCTTCGAAGCTGGTATGTCTTGAAACATGGATACTGGATTGGCTTTGAGGCCTTCTCCTCCGTGATTGCCATTCCTCCCTGCTGGATGTGCTGGCAGGTGAGTTGTAGCGTTTTCCTGAAGGAATAGACAGGCCTTCTGAATTCCCTGTGGAGTCCTGTCTTGATACAGGATAACTTGGTGAATCTCTGTAATGGTCCCAATGTCCAGTTTCTTTACAGCAAAGAGTACTTTGATCCACATACTCCTCCAGGGACCTGGCCCTGAAATAAGCAGGTTCTCTATGCCACACTGATTCCCTGGCACTGCTGTGAAGTGGTTGTCTGTTAGTCCAGTGTTTGCCTCCATCTTCAGCTACTTCCTGCTTGCATTCTTCTGTGCAGCATGGACCCTCCAAGTCTACCTCAGATTTCGAACTGTGGCCAGAAGACAAAGAACTTGTGCTCAGGCATTCTTGGCCATCTTGGTATCCAAAGTTAGGTTTTCTTGCTAAAGCACCTACTGGGATATCTGAGCTATGGTCTGAGTTCTCCTCTTGGTCTTCCAGCTCCTCGTGATCCAATGATTCAGCAGTTGGGCACACAATAGGCACTTCTGCCCTTGGTAACACTGATTCTGCATGGAAACCATGACGTTCATTGTGGTCATGGGATAAAAAGTTGGAATGGGACTTTGGTATTGCACTTCCAAGACTGCCGTATGCACTAGAGGGCCTTTTGCGGGGTGATTGTCGATCTTTGCAGCTTACACCTGACCAGGTTCCTGGGTGCACCCCAGACACGGCCCTGTTGCTAGAACGAATTCCCTCAATCTCTAACAACACAGCATCTACGCAGGATGATACCTCTTCAACCGAGCCTCTAACTGAGGAGAGGTAATCCCTGAGGTCGGAGATTTCCTCCTGGATCTTGTTGATGCCTCTCAGCTCTTTAAGTATGTGCTCAATCACAGCACTTGACTCCTCCTCTTTATCTTCATCTTCCTCCAGCAGCATCTCTGGGGCAGTTTTATTGAAATTGTAGTCCACATAGTCACCAGTGGAATACGGTCTCTTTGGGCGAATGCAGGGTGCAGGAAAACCTCTTTTAGATGCTCCTGTGAGCTGAGAACCATTCATGTCTGGACCTACAGTTCTGTAGTGCAGGGGCTCTCGCCTCTGTTCAGGAGAAGTCTGAATATCTCCCTTGAATGAGATTCGTTTAAGATTTGCTGGGGCACCATGGCTTTTACTTTGCAAAGTGCAGGGTATTCGTTTACATCCCTCTCTGTTCAGCTCCACCTCTCCTACACAGGGTGGCCCTGGTGGAGCTCTGTGTCCTTTACCATTGGACTCAGAGTAGGCTTCAGCCCTCGGGCTGTGATTTGGGTAGACACTTCTATGCCCCTTTCTGCGCTCTTGCATTTCTTCCTCTGTTTCCTCAAGGCCCGCATAATAGATGTGGGATTCTTGGACATGGTGGTCCGTGGAACCTTGTAAGAGGCGATGTATTTTACCCCGAATTACTAGCGCTACTTTAGGGTTTGGAGCCCTTTTTTTGGGAGAATGAACTTTGGTCTTTGTGGCTGCTTTCGGGGTGACACCTGTTCCATGTTGTCCATTGAAGCGATTTCTTGAGAACATATTATCAAAAGGAAGTCTCTATTCATCTACATTGTTGTTGGGGGGGTTGTCATAAAAATGCTCAAACCTTCACCGTTCAACAGTGAAGCCTGCCAAAATGTTATTGTAACTGATTGCTTAAAGCTTCTGGTCCATGACTAAAAGGGGAATACAAAGACAAATATGTGTGTAAATCACATGTAAAATAAGAATAGAAGACAATCGAGAACCATTCTTCAGGAATATTGCATTTTTAGATGTTCAATTAGTAAGACTAGAAAGCACTCCGAGAGCACAGACTTCCGCCAAGCGCAACAATTCCTTTTGGCCCGATTTACCACAACATTAACGAAAATTTCAAAGTGATCCAGAATCCAGGATTTCTTCCAGATCACCCCCAAAATAAAATCAGTTCTTCCTTTTCACATTTCCAACAAATCCTGAAAATTTCATCAAAATCTGTCCATAACCTTTTGAGTTATGTTGTTAACAGACAAACAGACAAACACCGGCAAAAACATGACCTCCTTGGCGGAGGTAATAATGAAAACTAGACTTGAAAATCCTTTAGTTAACTAAATAATGCATAAAACCAATGAAATGCTGAGATTATAAAGACATTTCCTCTCGTTTCCTCTCCACCACATTGACCATGTCAGTGCAGAGCAATTGTTTCAATTGAATTTACAGCTCTCCTGCAGAAGAACAAAATTAAAGTTGATTATTAAACTGAAATCTGAATAGGTTCCACACATGAAAATGAAAATCGTCACAGTCCCTTTCCAAACAGTTCATTTCCCGAATGTCTAAAACATCAGCACTAATGTTTATTCTGCTCACAAATGATGAATTTGCTGGAAAAAAAAATGAATGAAATGAATAAAAGTATTGTGGACATTATTCACCATTCACTTCGCTGATTCCACCTTTACTACAAATTTTAAGCTGAAGGTGAGATATAACAGGACTTCATTAGTCATCACCAAGTCTGCGTATGTGTTTGTTGTATTCTTTCATACTTTTGTTCATTGATAGCATCACCATGGCTGCTCCAGTTGGGCCCCTTTGTTTTCTTGGGAGCTGCTGGAGAGCAGCTGGCTGATGGCAGGTTAGGAACTCCCGTCATCCCCCTCCATCCCTGCTAATTAATGAGGAAGCTTGACCAGGTGCAAGACCCTCTTAGCCATGACAGCACCACTATACTATGATGCTGATTTTGTCAAACCATTTATGTTAAAGCTGTTATTATCAAGACTTGCAATTTCCATAACATCACACAAGTGACCATGTGTTAACTTCTACCTCTGTTCTTACTCAGCACTCTTCTTATTATGCATGTCTTTTTTTGCGTTTCTTTTCACTTCACACTGGGAATAACCCTACAGAATACTACATGCTGCTGCTAAAAGGGAATGTTTGTGCGTGATATTTGTTCGTGCCAAAGTGTGAAACATTTCTCTTGTGGGAGAAAGGAACAAGAACTGAATTACCACATGGGAATTATTATTATTATTTTTTTTTTTTAACTTTATTGCTTTTGTTTCCCAATTATGCACGTACATAGATTTATGTGCATAATTAAGACCTGATTTTACATTCCATTAGCACCCTAAATGACACATTTAATCTGGGATTTGAGAGAGCATTTTCTCAGAGTTAAATATTAAAGTTGTCTCTTCATAAGCAGAAGAATTGTTATATTTTGGTAATTTCTGTGCACCTTCATGATTGCGCATCAACACAGATACTTGTGTTACTGATCTTCGGTTCATCAAATAAAAGCAGTTTCTGATGCTGAACTCAACTTTTCTCCTCCAGCAGGACAAAATTCTCATTTTTGTCTACAGAATTCCGAAGAGACTGCGACACTGCATACAGTAGTGGTGTTCTGATGCGGTCACATCTTTTATGACAACAAACTAGATTGACAAACACAAAAAAAAAAAACACCTACTCCTAAGCCAAAGAGAGCAAATCATACTTTTTCCTCCTATGTTTGAATGTCCCATTAACTATAACCAGACTTGGAATAGCCTATAAATTTGTCTGCCTGCACAATAAAACCGACTATTGCAAAAAAGAAAAAAAAGATAATTTAGTGCATAATTTACTGGTCGGCATTCCCTTTCCACGTGTAGGCCATGCTGTTTCAGAAACTGGAGAGTATGTACATCTACATCAGTTTGTCATTCCTTTTACACAGCGAACATCAACATTTTCCCGATGGTTTTGAATTTGAGCAGTCATGTTCGTGCACTAAAAAGGATTGGATGGTAAATTCATACTGAATGACAGATGCAGAAGTTGTTGTGCCAGGAATTGGACCGAGCACATCGCATTAATCAGAGCCTCTTGGTAAATGGGTTTCTTCACAGCTGGTCCAAGGGCCTTGTAAAAGCTCCTCAGAATGTTTCCGTTTCAAAAGCCATAAAATTATTGATCAGCATATTTGCCTGCTCTCATGTAACCAAGCAATCACCACTTCACTTTAGGCTACAGTCTTCCAAACACAAGACAGCATTATTGGTTAACGAGGTTCAGAGCAACAAGAAAACAAACCGAACTGGAGCTTAGTGATTACAAGCACCAGCTGGCATGATGTTTTATTTCCAGGAGCGACACAATATGTTGACAAAAGAGACCAAGTAACACTTTCACACTGTAGAAAGAAAATTTCCAGCACTATATCTTTGAACAAAACAGCCTCACAGGCACAGCATGGTCATAAAAGAAGGCGATAGACACATATTCAGCTGCGCCTGAGGTAAATCCAATTCATCTCTCCGAAGTCTGTGGCATGATTATAAAAAAGTTACTAAATCAAAATGCAATTACTGGATTTGTTCTTAAGTTAGTCTTAACCCAAATCTATGTTTACTAGTCCTAGATGTTGAAGGTCAACCACTGTGGATGACTGTAAAAAAAAAAAGGAAAGTTCTTTATTTATTTTAACTCAATGGCCCCTTGACTGTTAAAATAATGTTAAAAGCACTGCTGCAAGTGTAACTGACGGCCATAGCATTGCTGGCGGGATTTGAATGTGTCTCTATGAGATGAGCAAAATTCGTAAACCTCTGAAACACATGAACACGCGTGTAATGAGCTGCTATTCTCTTGATGACAAGACATGCCTGACAGAAAATACCACTGTTGAGAGGGTGTTTGAATCCTGAAGAAAAGAATGACAGTGGAAAGAATAGTGAGCTTCTGGCTGAAAGAATGTAAGAGAATAGATGCAAAAAGAAAGCCGTAGTGATGGCTTTATGAAAGAGCGACAAAAGGCAATAGAGGTAATTTTAGACATAGATGGAATTATTATGAGAGGGGTATAATGTCAATTTATAGTGAAGATCGATGCAGGGAGAGTAGTAATCTTCAGATTACATTTAAAAATGTAATCTGCCCCTCATTAAAGACAAATTTTATCTGAGTTCACGCCTTCCAAACCAAACACAACCAATGAAACAAACTGCAACATAGAAATCCAATCACTGGTTAAAAACAAATTCATAAAAGTACTTTTAACCGAGTATAAAGATATTAACAATCAAATCACTCTGGTGTTTGAGTTTATTAGGCTTTGAGTCTTCTTTTCTTTTCACCCAGAATAAAACCATTTATCCTTGAGCTTTGAATATTGGGCCGACACTGAGACAGAAAACCCCTGTCAAGATCTAATTTAATTCAATTAAATTCCGATTAGTCAGTGTCAAATTGAAAGTGAAGCATTTTAGAAATGTCAAGTTTATGCTTTAATTTTTGTGTGTTGTTCAGTGTTTTGGCTCTTTTACTTGATGTGTTGTCTTCCATTCTACATCTGTTCCCTCCTCGATCACCCAAGTTCCCCAATGCCTTCTACCTCCAACTATCTCCTCCTCTTCCTCATGTATACGAGTTCTTTTCTTCTTTCCTTCTGTGCCAGATATCTTGTCTCACAATCTTCTGTCTTGTGGTCATGGCTTAAAGATCTCATTTCAAACAACAAATAAACCTCCATCTTTGTTGTTAACCAAATAATCTACTGTGGTATCCAACATATTCTCAAAAAACATGAGGAAAACCCGGGCTTATGATGTTCAAATGACCACTAGGCACCCTATGGATGGGTAACCATTAACTGAAGCATCAGAGTCGAGGCTGGGTGAGACGCTTGCCCTACCATCATTACAATGAATCAGTTCTGCACTCTAATTGATTTATCATCGGCGTTCAAACACCATCTGGTCCTATCAGCCGCACACAGAAACCAAAGACCTGCTCTCACAAATCTAGAATAAGACTGAAACAGACTTATCCACGATGCCTTCCTGCTAATATCTGACCCAACCATGCATGAACCTGGCAACTGTCCACCAGCCCTGTGTGAGCAGATTACGGCAGTGAGCGATTCTGCTCCGAAGCTCTGTTGGACTTTTTAGCAAAGTTACCGAATTCATCCAGGAGGAACGAGTGTGACACGGCGGCTTCCTGCCAGTTAACAGCTAACGCACAGAGAGAAAGGGAGGGACGGCTGTCACAAAGCAGAGGGTGTAATCACTTTCCTGAGAAAATCCAATAAGCTGTGCCCACTCCCTCCCCATACATTCCAGCCCCTTTCCTTGAGTGAGTGTCTGCTCCTTGAGCCACAGTTGGCCACTTGCCATGGTAACCCAAAGCGAATAATAAAGCACGGCCTCCTGCGGCTAATTAATTTAGCTTTCGGCAAACTGTTTCAGGGATGCCAAAAATGAAAGTGGCTTGCTGTGAGGAGAAAATACTGTATTTACAATTCAGATAGGGCAGGGACCAAACCGGTTAAGTGTACTGCTACCACTATTTCAATGAGAGGATTTATTATAATTAACCTCTTCTGGCAGTTGAGAAACAATTAATATCCTGGCCACTACTGATGATACAAGGTAGTTACAAACCACCCCTCAAATGTCAAGGTGGTCCCATTTGGCCATCTCTCTAATCTTCAATATCCTTGGCTCTGTCCCAACAGGAAACACAGCCGTTCCTCCAGCCCTCATTAACGTTGATGTACTGCTTTTCCAGCGACCCCTTTTCTGTATCCATGTCCTGTTTTTTTCTTGCTTTCAGGCATGTGCCTCATCCTTCACCTGTCTGTGGCTTCACACACGTGCTGAAGTGTGCATCTGCCCAAAGTCCAACCTCGCAAGGACACTGCTGTCAGCTCAACCCAAACACACCATACAGCTGCGTTAAAAAAACATGACTCGACTGGCACTGCTGCAAAAAAGTTTATTATTTCCCAGCCTGACATTTTCCATTCATCCACTGACCATTTTCAGCCATCGTACCCATATCCAAAATTAAAAGCCCAGCACGCACGCTAGAAGAGCGCCTATTGTTCATCGTTTATCCGTTGAGTATTATCCCTCTTTATATTACACTATAGATCTCAGAATTATGATTTCAAGTCAAGTATATCTAATTAAATTAATTCAGAGTCACTGTCTACACTCCCAAAATGGGGATTTATGGAAACAAATGCTCATTTGCCCTTTGTTTGACTGACACCCTCACGAAAGCGGTGGTCATTCAACACATCGCAATGGGTCAGTGTTGATGTGAGGGGATAATTGTCCCCATCTGTCAGTCAGAGGAACAGACAAAGACTTCACTTTGTTACAAACTCAGAGAAATGTCAAATGTCAAGTTAAATGTGTATACATGCTATAAATATGCAAACTCAAGTCTCATGACACAATATTGAGGGTTCAAAATAATGACCCCTGACTTTTCCATATTCATTTAGCTACATTCAGTTAATAAAATGCATCACTCCTTTTGTTTTGTTTTTTTTAAGTGTTTAAGTGCATTGAGATAGATCTGTATCTGCAGCAAGTGCTTTAATCATGTTTGCTTTTCCAATATTAGTCATAACTGTCTGGATTTGCATGGCTACTTGTCCTTTTTTCCTGTTATTTGTATAAAAAAATCCAACAAAAATGATTAAATAATGATATAGTCTATCAACTTTTCAGTTAATAGGAAATAATGATTGTTAATTTTATTGATTGCTGTTTGGACAGACAACAAGGAGAAAGGGGAGGTAAATCACAAGACATCATATGAAGAACTATTTATGCAGACTGCTGCTGCTGTTTACCGTGTTTCATTTCCTCTCCTCATCTGGGTGGCTAGTTTTGCATTTTTCCAAGGACCTTGTCACTAGTGGTAGTGTGAGGGGGTTACCTGGAGTCCACAAAAGTTGTTCAGATAGTACTGCTCCTCCTGGATAGCACATCCATATCTGCCAAGACCGACTTTGAGTTCATCCCAGCACAGTATCACGTGGATAGAGAAGTGAGGGGGAAGTGAGAGGGAGGTCATGGGAGGTCAACAGCACCGCTGCAGGACCACTATCTTCTCCTGCATGCAAGGAGGAATGGGGAACCATACAAACTGACCTCCAGCAGGGTACCCATGTGCATGTATCTGCTTAATCTGTCAGACTCTGTGGGGGGGCATGAGGCCCTAATAACTGTCCAGCCCAATTAGCATTTCTCAGAAAACACCAGTATCGGCAGATTCACCCCTGTTCTCCTCACAGATGAGAGCAGGTAAACAATGAGCAGATGTGACAGAGGTTAATGAGTCTGGAGGTGCTGTGTTTTGTTGCCAGCTGCATACTCCCAGCACAACCAGTGGGGTGGTGGGTCAGTGATGATCTGATCCAGAGACCCACTGCACCAGCATATATATATTAACAGTGGGTCTGTGTATGATGAAGGTATTGCTGCCATTGACTGACACACCCATCCCGAGACCAAGCACCTCTGGGATGTCACATATCATTTCATCCACTACTGCCACCTTTCACCAGAGCTTGACCAAAAAATGTCACATAATGTAATTTGTAATGATTTTTAACTCTGGGATGTTTCCCCTTTTTCTGTCCTGAATGTTGAACACCTCTCCCATGACTAATTACCTGACAAGATTTAAAAACATTTAACACCATCCACTGTTTCACTGAAATAGTGTCAAAAAGTTTCCTCACCATGATCCATAAATCCCTCTTTTTTTGTCAGACAAACCCCAAATAATTCACATCGCATTTACTCACAACTGGGTGAACTGGGAGTTCCACTCAACATTGAACCATATGATTATTACAACAGCAGAATCATTTTACCACCCTACTGATACTTTACATACAGGCAAAGACTCAACACAGCCCAGTAAAACAAACAAATACAAAAAAAGCTCAATATATAAACAATAGTAAATACATGCAGGCTCCTAAAACCAGTTCGGAACAAGGACTGGAACATCATATACAAGCTAACAACCAAAGCTGGGAGCGACACTGTTGCTCACTACGCGAGTGGAATACAATCAGATCTTGAGGGGATGAATAGAGATGTAATAGAGAGAGATGCGCAAAATTAATTTGGTACGATATTTACAGCTTTTTACTGACACAGTCATGTTGGAAAAGAGAGGGAATGTTTTTTTCTTCTGTACTTTGTGCATCACATTCAGATCTCACTCCATATAGATAAGAGGTTCACCAGCAGGTCTACTCAGTTCCCGAGGGACCAATTTGCCCATTACAGCTCTTTGCATGATGAAAAGTGCCCTGATTTACTGTGTACTATAACTGATCTGTAAGAATCCTCATTTGGCTGTTGCAGCTTACTTCAAGTATCGATATTCATCCACATTGGCTGAGAAGCACAGAAAACCTACCTGGTGGAGGGAAACACTGAGCCTTGAGGGTAAAACAAGAACCAAGTTTGGCAACACAATTCCAGCCAGACAGCGTCTCCGATCTGCAAACCACCTTCAGGGATGCGTTGCACCTTTTTACATCACTTTTCACCCGGCATAGGCAGAGAGCTTTGAAGTGACGGGCTGAGAGATCTCATTAGCTCTCCAAGCTCCGCTAAAAAATTAGAAAATATTACTGGATCCCTCATAAAGGAAAAAAAAGACCAGGGTTGTCCCCAGGGACCAGCGTGTCAATCACAGGAGTCACTTTAGACCATGTTTCCTGTACTCCTCTCTGCCTTGATCTCAGCGCTCACTCAGATGCTTCCCGGTGGACTGTTTCACTTGTGCGCACCACGCAGTCATCTCCTCCTCCTCACTCGCTCTCTCCCCCTCGCTCTATCTACCCATCCCGGACCTTTTCATAATCCCTACCAGGGTTTTTCTTCTCCTCCCCTGTACTCCTCCCAGCAGCTCTTGCTGTAGCTTGTTGCACAGCCGCCAGACGTGGTTTCTCGTGTTCTCACTCCCTACTCTCAGTGTTTCTCTTTTCCTCACCCACCTCTGCAGCTCTCTTTCTCACATTATTTCACTTTCACACACTCTGGCACTCCATCACCAACACATATGCTGCTGGCTAAAGCTAAATATGCACATGCCCTTGATACATATTAATAACAATTAGGGTTGTTTAGGCCGTACATGGCTTCCTTGATATAAATATATTTTATTATGGCTTCTTGTGATTTAAATATCTTTTATTTGTCACATTTTGATTTAAGCAGAAGGAAGCCAAGGTCGCACCTTTAACCAGACAAAATTAAATATAAGTTAAAAAACCAACAACAATCGCAATAACCTTGAAAATGTTGCAAATCTTAAAATGTGACCAATCAAGGAGTGTTCTAGCTGATTAATGTCTTCAAATCTTTGTCAAATCTCTTTTTTGATCTACAAACCAAGTCATAATCATCTTTTGATTCATCCGGCAAATCTATTACAATTCTTTGGTGTCTATGGCATTTCTTAATTAGTGCAAGTAAAGAATCATTTAAGAGGCAAGAAAAGAAGATTGAGTCATTGGTTGTTGCCAATGATAAATTATTAACAAAGAGTTCAGAAAATAAAACATTTTTAAGAGAATTTGTCTAAATTCATTAATATTGTCTGCGCATGCCAAAATGCGCAGACAATATTACACAAATCACAAACTGCAAAATGCAGAAATCACAAAATTGCATGAATGTGCATTTCAACTGTGTGTGTGAAGTGAAAGTGAATGAAGAGGCGCCCATCGCTGCAATCTGTGATCCAACAACGTCACTGAGATCCAAACTATGGTGACTTCACTTGTAAAATTGCTGGAAAGCTTTGCTTTGAGGCATGAAAGCATCCATTCGCTTCTGGCCACAGGCACAAAACTCTACAGCACTAACGAGCAGTGGATGTGACTTATAGCTCATTAAAATGCTGTTAGGACAATAGCGCATAAAAGCTAAAGGCTGATGGCTGAGCAGCCTTTGGCCTAAAGCTAAACAATTGGTACTGAAGATGAAGCTCATTCTGCTGACAACATATAATATCATTGCTGTTATGAGACAGGGGGGGTGTGTGATTACAGACAATGATCAGCATAAAGCATATGCTTAATGACAAAAATCAATTCAATGTCAATGTTTATCTGGTGCTCCCAGATGAGGAAATGCAACATCTGACTCAACTTATAAAATAGGGCTTTAATGCTCAACTGTAACATGAGTAGAATGTGATTAATAATAATGAATAATTAAAATGGTGTTTAAAAATAATAAGGAGCACAAATAAGCTCACAGATATAAACTGCAATGGACCTATGGAAACTGAATGTTCCAGAATGGATATGTCCAAAAAAAAAAAAACCCTCATAGCATCCAATAACAAAGACGAAGTGTTATTAACTAGCAATAGCTCAACAATGCCTCTTCCTAGAGGTGACCTTTTCTGTCATTAAAATGGTCCTGCTCTCTAATAAAAGGTCATAAATGTTAAAGACTAAAATGTAAATGTCTGCTGACAGCATTATTCTATCACCTAGAAACAATTTTGTAGATTCCACATAAAAAGATGAAAATCCAGCAGCTGCACTGTGTGAACGCCATTATTTAACGGCCACTTTCATACACTCGACAGACAAATGGCATTTGTGAACAAGACACTGATATTTATCGGCTGCAGAGGCCAACCGAGCAGACACACAAATCCCACATCCTGCTATTGACTGGAACTAATCTAATCTCAGGCAGCAATTAAAATTTGACATATGTAATGAGATTGCAGATCATTTCTGCAAGATTAATTCTTCCTCAAATGCACAACTCTTATGTAACCTGCTTAAATGAAAAAAAAAAAACCTGTTTATTCCAATTAACTATATCCCAAATATCTAATTTCAATTCATAGTTTTTCTTGTCTTAATTTAAAATTTATTTCATTGCGTTGCTTTTGCTTTGCTCTTACCGGACAATTTAAACAACAATTTAACTGTAAAACTGATTTGAATTAAAATGTTAAAAGAAGAAAATGTACATTTTCTCCTCTTAAGCAGATGAAAAGTCCTGATCAATATGTTCTAATTAAGAGGTTTCATATGTGACTGACTGCAATGAAAACCTCAATCCCAATCACAATCATTTCAAACTGCTTAAAGTAAAAAGTGAATCCTCAAGTCACAGCAGCAGGTCAGATCTGAAGTTTCGGTCTCCATGGAAATGGAACATGCTAATAATTGTTTATTTTAATGAGTTGTCTGTTGTTTTTCTCTTGATATGTCCCTCCCATTTACCTTGCTATTTCTTAGCTGTACAGCACACAGGATATCAGACAAGTGTGTAATTTATAAAGAACACACTTCTTGTGTTTGCCAATAAAACTGAATTTGTATCTGCCGGAGCACGTCCTGGGTTTGGGTAACTATGACAACACCTTGAGGAGATGACTCCTGTGAGCTGCCATACCAACTCCTGCTCTTCATTCTTCATTCTTCCATTGCTATCCTTTCTACTTCCCATTATCTCATCTCCCTTCCCACAGTCCTCTCTGCTGAAAGGCGTTATTAATGTCCGAGGAGCCAGAACAGAAATCTCCTCCTTTGGTTGCACATGTGCATGTCACCCAGATGTTGGACAGTGTCTGTTGGGCCATAAAGATTTCCTCAAGCCTTCTGCCAGACTTAATGGACAGAAATACTTTGAAAGCAGCACTTTGTAATCACTGCCATGACTCAACACTGAGAGAATGATTCCTTTAAGTGTCCAACTGCCCAGCCGGTCT
Source organism: Lagocephalus sceleratus (assembly GCA_911728415.1). NCBI lineage: Eukaryota > Metazoa > Chordata > Actinopteri > Tetraodontiformes > Tetraodontidae > Lagocephalus > Lagocephalus sceleratus. The sequence continues at coordinate 881,059 of CAJVRN010000237.1, read as the reverse complement.
GAAATCAGCTAAATTATCCATTCAGGCTATTTTTCTAGGCACGCTTAGAATTTTTATAAGATTATTATTTTCATTATTTTTACTTTAGATTGGGTAAAATTGTGCTCTTGTGTGCAGTGATTACAGAGAGGATTTGTCAGACTGCAGAAAATCTCCATTTTTATCTACCAACTGTTTAAAAATCTGACTAGTATCACCGAGCATTTGTCATTAAGGCACAAACAACACCTCACGGGCATAAAAGAAATCAAAACGTGGGCGTGACTGCTCAACCTTTACAGCAATCCAGTTATTTCTTGGCAACTGTCAGCAGACTATGTAAAGTCTATGTCATTTGTGGCGTTATCTCATTATAATTTAAGTAAATTGATTCCAGGTTTGAGAGGCCTGGGGCAGGGGGAGTTGACAGAGGGTGACAAAGACGTGTGATCACCTTGGGCTTGACCAACTAAGGAAGCTCCATTGACATCACATCTTTGACAGCCCCGCCCCTATTGAATATCACAGCCGGCCGACGCTTCCCCATTCCCGGTCTCTTCCTGTGAGAAGCTACTTTGCTCCATCAGCACTTTCTGGGCTATTTACTAGGTGTTTAACAGTTCTCGGGTGTCCCGTCAAGGAGGACATTGACAAACGCTGTTTCCAGTCCCGCCAGGATTGTGCTGAGTAAGCCTCCCCCTTTCCAGTGAAAAGAAGCAGATTTTTGAGGAATGGTTCCACGATAGGGTCACTCTTCCTTTCTGGTGTTTGGTGGTGGAGGTGGTTTGTTTTCTATAGTAGGTGTTGGACAAAGGAAAGGCTTTCTCCACAATTAAGGTTTCTTTGGCAGCAATTTCAGCTTGTTGTGTGGGTTTTGGGGGGGGCAGGGCGCTGAGCATGGCTTGTGTAGTAGGTCACTTCCAAAAAAAGGTATCAGAATCAGTAATCAGAAAAGCAATGATCATTGTTTCTAAGAATGCAGCAGACACTGATGTCGTGACAGTTCTGTGGAACAATTTTGGTGTTTTCTAGTTTTTGATAAACATCCATGCATCCACACACATGCGAATATTTAGGAGGAGAACATCACTCCTTCTCCACTTGAAGGATGACAGCATCAGACAGATGGGAAAATAAATTCATCTAGTTCATTTTTTCAGGGCACATAGACCCCTTAAGTACCACCAGTTGTTGCAACGCCCCCCAAACCATAAAAAAAATATGGGTTGCGTCTCCATAGAAATGTCACATTGTTGCCATGATACAACACTGGCAGACTATTTTTGTCCATCTGATGCAAAATGATGCTGACCACTCACGAACCTGTACCTTTCCACCATCAGCTCTGACCAGACTTTTTCTGTGTGCTATTACAAGAGAAGACAGGCTAATTAATCCTAATGCCACTAATGTTGCTCACACCAGACCAGACCTGCTGCTGTGCAGAGATTCATTGAAAATCTGATTGAAGAACATATTTGGGGTGTGTATGGGGGTCACTGCAGATCAATAAATCTCTGGAAGCCGTGGCTGTGAAGATTCCCACCAATCACTTGGAAAGCAACATAATCAAAGCCAATGGTGCAGAAGTTGCAGCTGCTTAATCACATGCCAAACACCGCCCCCCCTATTTCTGGTTAGTGAATGTGACAGCTGCCACTGTCTGCTCACATCTGTCTCAGAACTATTCCACACTGTTCATATCAACAGGTCAACAAATGCATAAAACAGTTGTATTTGCTGCATCAGAGCTCTGAAAACAGTCTGATAATGTACATAATATTCTGATGCATGCAAAGGCCAAACAGATTCAGAGACTAATGAGGATAAACCTGAAAAAAACTCTGTATAATTAGACTTATGAGGTGAGTAATGCTCTATATGTTCCTCCCTAGGCTGTGAATTTAACTGAGTCATCTATTGTTGAAGAGTTATGCTACTTCAAATTCCAGGACACTGAATCCATAAAATAACTTTGGAAATATAATGTACAGGCTTTATTTTTTCTACTTGACAAGCAACTTTATTGAAGAACTTTTAAAAAATGTCCTCATGCTTTGTGTGTGTGTGTGTGTGTGTATGTGTGTGTTTGTCGAAAAAGGCAATGGAGCATAACCGACAGTGATGTCTGCTGCTGAACCTGAACTTGGCATATCAAAAGAATCCTTGAGGTGGGCAGTGACACATGCAGATAATGATCTTGACTCAAATAGAATGTTTTTACTTTGCACCAACGTGCCAGCTAAACAGGCAGAAACCAACAGCCACTTCCTGTGATTCGACTCATCATTGTTTGTTTAAAGGCAATATATAGAGTCTCCATCCATCACCCCAAAATAGTATATGATTGAATAAATCTCATCACACAGGCTATTATGACTTTTATGGTTCACCTCCCCTGGAATTTACTAACATGTCAGTCAACTGAAGACATCCGTGTTTTGTTCTGTAATTTGAAAAATGGTTTTGTCTGACACAGGGACCGAAATAAGTGCAGTAAGAGTCCCAGCAGAAAAAATATTTTGGCATGACTGGAAATTCAACCAATCTAATAAAGGGAGAATGGAAAGAGAAAGAAAGAGAAAGCAAAAAGGAGAAGGTCAAAAGTGTGATTCTTTCTACCTCGAGGAGCTGTGATCTGACTTTGTTGTACGCCTTCAGCCAGCGAACTTTGGAGGGAGAGCAGGGTGGGGGCCCATCTTCAAATAACCTGAGAATTTAAGTCAGAGTCTTACTGTGTTGTCTGATTATACATGCAGAAACCATCCCACCATTACTAATTTTCTTTGCAATATGGCAGGACACAGCTGTTAAAACTCATTGATTATGACGTGCATGTACATTTATATATCATACCGTATTTGAGGTTGACTTTTATTGTCCAATACTGGTTGAGACTGGATGACTGAAAACTCCCTAACATCTTTGTTGGAGCCAGGCTCTGGTAGAGGATGTGGTTCGATCTCAAACTCTTCCACCTGCTCCTCTTGTTCCTCCCAAGTGGACGGCTGGCTGTTGAGAGATGGTCGACGCTCGCTGGGATCACGGGGCTCTTCGGGTTCCGAGCTGAGCTGTGAGCTGGCCAGGCTGAGGTTGCCTGACGAATCGAATCGACTGCTGTCTGGCGGACTGTTGGACATTAAGAGTTTCACTTATTTAGGGCTTTTGATTTAAATGAAGGATAAATTAATTTACTTAAAAGTCGTTGAAAGTCAGGACAAAAGGGACTAAGAAATAGGAAAAACTAACAGGAGGAGTGAAAGTAGAATAAGCTGAAGGAATAAAGAAGAATATTTGGTGCGCATGCACATACTTCATAATATTTTAAAAAGAGCATTGAAATCTTAATTTGAGTAACACATTCTTGGGAAAAATATAAGTGGCTGAGTAATTGTACCATTAGTTTAGTGGATGAATGAAACTGCAGAGGCAAAGAAAGTGCAATTTGGCCTTGGATGTAGGCCGCATAACTTATCACGGCTCCCTTTATTTAAGTGTCCGGACTGCCTCCATGGTGTTCACTGCCACACAACCATAAATCTAGCGAGTTTGGTTCAATTAAATTAATTGGCAAAGTCATAGCATAATTCAGAGAACTGCAGGTAACAGGACACCTTTTTTTGTGGAACTTAAAATAAACATTTGGAACAATTGTTTTGGCACACAACTGTTTTGTTGTCTTTAAAAAGGGAAAGGAAAAAAATATATACAAAGACTGGGGTACTACTGGATTAATGTGTACACACAACACTAAAGGTTTAAGGAAATGCTGGAAAGGTGCTAGACAACTACTGATATTGGCATGATAAATGAAGTGGCCATTTATCATATACATTATACTAGCCTTTTAACAGCTTCTTGCTTCAGCAAAGCCTTTGGTTGGTCTTTTCTGATTTCTGCATGCATCGTGTCAGGTGGATTCTCATCTACCTTTACTACCTCGCATGGAATGACTTTAGGTTCAGGTTTATCCAAGGCTTCAGTAAGAGAACCTGAGAGAGAGGGGAGCCCAGACTGCGGCGACTGAGCTAACGTATCGCAGCTTCCTGTTTTAGAAGTTTCTGTTGGTCCCTCTGTATCGCTAACATCTGCACTTTCGGTCTCTCCAGATCCTGGGGAATGTTTCTCAGACTCCAGTTCACAAGGTTCTTCTTTGTCTTGTAACTGAGGTTGGACTGTGACTGCAGGAGGAGGGGATTCCACTTTGGGAGGATCGTTGTTTCCAAAGATTGAACCGAGTTTCATGCCAAAGACAGAGGAAGTATTTGACTGTTCTTCTTTTCCACTTGGTTTATCATCCTGTAAAATACTAGCTGAAAGGTTTTTAAAGCCAGAAAAGAAACCACTGTCAGTCTGCTCAGGCTGTGAAGACTTCACAGTAGATGACGATGGAATGGTGGAGAAAAGGGAGCCAATAGATGGGGCGCCTTCAGCTGCTGAAGACATAAAGCCAAATTTAGGAGCAGTCAGGCTTGGTAATTCAAAGATTCCCTTAGTTTCAGGAGCCTGTGGTGGTGGATCTTTATCATACACAGAAGAACAAGACATGTTTATGTTATTGGTATGTGTTTTATCCTCTGGTTCTGCCTCGGTTTTAATTATGGATTCTGTCACAGAAGTTTCTTCTTCCTCCATTTTGTCCATTTTTTCTGTTTTTTCCATTAATCCCTTTTCAGGAACACCAGGGTCCTGGGTGCTTTTAACATCTCCCTCGGGTAATAATTGTGTTGTCTCCTGTGTGGTCTCCTTCTTCATCTCCGTCTTCTCCAAGTCCTCAGAGGCTTTACCAGGCTGAGGGCTTTTAACAGTCTCAGATTGTTGTTGTTCATCACATTTCGTAGTTTCAGAGCCCTTAAATATACCAAATAGTTCAGTGGTAATTGATTCAGTTGCAATGTTACTTGGAAGTCCAAAAAATGAGCTTTTCTGCTGTTGCTTTTGTTGTTGATGCTGTTGTGAACGTGGAGCAGGTGATGACCCAAACATTGAGCCAGGTGAGCTTGAAAAGAATCCACCCATCATTGGTTGTCTGTTTGACACGTTTGGAGTTGAAAACATAGACATAAAACCAGAAAACGCAGCTGGTTCAGGGGCTTTCTGTGGCCCTGGATGTCTTGGTCCAGGCATTCTTGGCCCAGGCATTCTGGGGGCTCTCATTTGAGGTGCTCCTAAATTTGGTGCTGCCATTCTTTGCCCTGAATGGATGGGCGGTCTGACTGTTCCTCGCACAGGCTGTTGCTGTGGTTGATGAATAGCAGGTTCTGATGGCAAATTTTTCAGTGGATCTTGAGTGGTTGTGACTTTTTGTGAGCTGGTATCATCACTTTTGTTTTCATTTGAAATTAGTGCTACAGAATTACCATCAGGTATCTTCAATCCATGATCAGGTTCTGTACTATCTCCTTCATCCAATTTAGGCTCAGCAGGTTCTATTGTGAGCTTGTCAGCTGAGGTTTTCACATCCACATAATTTATTTGTTCTGACTCTGAAACAACTGTATCTGCTTTTAACTCAGTTTCTGTGGAAGTCCTATCTTCTGTGGCTCCTGTTATGATCTCTAAAGTAGCAATGTTGGGTTTCTCAATATCTGTAATAGATCCTTGTTTGTCACCTCGAACTTCTAACGAGTCCTCAGTTGGTTTTTCTATATCACCACCTTCTGCCAGACCTTCAGTTTCTTTGGTGACAATCTCCACTTGTTCTTCATTAAGATCTTTCAGAATATCCTTGTTTTCCTGTCCTTCCTCTAGACTCCTTTTTTGACCTTCAACAACAGCTGTCAACTGTCCAACTATATCTGGGCTTTTGTTTTTGTCAGTTTCATCAGTCACAACTTCTGAATCTGGTGGAGAATCACTTTTTTCTACTGTGCTTTGAATAGCAGCACTCTCGATTACATCATCAGAACTCTGGATTTCCAAATTCTCAGATTTTAATTTGGCTTCATCTTTACAAGCAACTTCTCTGTCTTCCATTATTTTGGACTGTGGTTGGATGACAGCTTGTTCTTCAAAAGTCACAGTTTTGTCTATTTGCTCTACATATATGTCTTTCTCGGGTTCAGAAACAGCAACAGTTGTTGGTTCTGTGACAGAAATTTCAACAGAATAATTTTCATTGGAACAGAGATCTGGTTCTGTAATCACTCTGGCATTGCTCTCCAGATGGGGATCCAGAGTTGTTTTATCATGGTGCATGTTGGAATCAGTGCATGACTGATCAATTTGACATTCCATTTTGACTGATGGCGAAGGCCCAGGTAATTTAGTGGCCTCATCAATTGAGGCCACTGTCACCTTTGATTGATCTATTGTTTCTGATGGTTTTTCTGATTGTTCTGAAACCTTCTTTAAAGGAACAGTTGTTTCTGGCTCTGTCTTGGTTTCCTCCTTAAGAGGCTTACCAAAAAGGCTGAATGAAGTTTTAGCTTTATTAGTATCAGCTCCTCCACCAAGTGAAAACACAGAGGCAACTTTGAAAACACTGTCTGATTCAGGTGCTTTAGAAACAGTGGGCTGTGCTTCTGATGGCTGTTGATTCTGTCTGCCAAACATGGAGAATACACTTTTTACAGTGGGTTCTTGGTCTTTAGGTGGTGGTGGACCTTTTGGTCCAGGTGAGGTTGTAACTGGTCCACTCTGAGGCTGAGCACTTAGACTCCCAAGCTTGGAAAACAAACCTCCACCTGGTGTTTCTTTTTGTGAAGTTGATCCTGGGAGGATAGCGCCAAATATAGATGATCCAGATGAAGGGCCTTTTGACGCGGCACCTCCTCCAGATTGATCCCTAGAACTGTTTTGTTGCTGCGGTCCCGATGCACCAGCACTGAACATTGAAAACAAACCTTTACCAGGAGGTTCTTTGGTTGCCACTCCCCTAGGTCCCCTAGTGTCGTTGGCTGCATCTCCACCAAACAAAGAAAATTTGCCTTTTGATTGGGGCTCTTGTGGGGTGGATGGTGGTGGTGGCTGTTCTTTGGATATAGTTGTAGATGGAAGATTTGACCCAAACATTGAGAGTAACCCTGTCCCAGGTGTAGCTTTTGCAGATGAGCCAGGAATAATACCACCAAGTATTGACAATCCAGCTTGGGAAGATGTTTGCTCTGTTTTTGAAGAAGGCCCACTAAACATAGAAAATAAACCTCTTCCCTGTTGTTCTTCTGAAGGCCCAGTCTCAGGATGAGGAATCTTGTTGCTTTCCTCTTTTGAACTTGTGGTTGTTTCTGTGGGAGGTTCCATAACACTGGATTCAGGTTTGAGTAGCGTGGCATCCTTTAGATCTTCAACGTTGTCTCGGATAACATCTAAGGTTTTATTGTCATGCACTGATTCTCTCAGGGTTTCGGAACCATCTGGTAAGGCTGGCTCTGGAATGATTGCCTTGTTGACACCAGAATCCAGTTCAGTTGGTTTCTCACTGCTGGCCTCAGTGATCTCTGTCATGGCAGATGAACTTATATCATTTGCGACACACTCTGAATCACCCTCATTTTTCTGATCTTCAGTCACTGTAACTGCCATCTCTGTTGAATCCATCTTGTCCTGGTCTGATTTATTTGACACCTCTGTGCTGATGGTTTCTATATCCCCAAAATCACTTGTTATTTTTGACTGTGCAGCAATATCAGGAGGTAAAGAATTTTTGCAATCATGGGTTACTACAATGTCACCGTTAACTGGCGAAGTACTGATTTTCGGCTGTTCTGGTTCAGCGAACTTGTGGTCAGCCATGTCTTCTTCGGGTGAGGAGGCTGCTGTGACAAAAATATGAGGTAGTCTAATATAAGGTTGTGGCTCATCAGGGTCAAGAGGAGGTTTTTCTGTACTAATGCTTATGTACATGGATTGTGGAGGACTAGTGTCCATTTTTGTTGAGTTAACTATAGTTTCTGTGGACGTCACCTGTTCCTCTAAACTGTGGAGCTGTGATACGCTTGATTTAGATGCAATGCCTGATGTAGTTTCTTTAGGTTCTACAGAACTACCTTCAGTTAAAGTACCTGCAAGTGTCATAGTAGCTGGTGATGTGGTTAAAGATCCAGGGGGTGGGAATTCTTCCTCAGATGTTGCTTGTTCAAGGCTTTCATTTAATGTTGACAGTTGTTTTTCATAACCTTGAGAAATATATGGAGAGTGGTACCCTTGAAGTGGTGTCTCTGGAAATGGTCTTTGTTTTTTGTCTGTGTTTGTAACTGGTGAGGGTCCTGGGGCCAACTCTGCAAAATGATGTATGGGTGGAGCAGATACATTTGTCTGTAGGCCAATAGTGTCCTCCTGGTTAGTCACAGATGCTGGAATGTAAGGCAGTGAACTTGATACAACAGGGATTTTTTGGCACATATCATCACTTTTAACAATGGGGGTTGCAGGGGCAGCAGACTCTTTACACTGTTCAATAGCTGAGCTTGGTACAGAGGTTTGAAGAGGGACTGTTGTATGCCTTAAAGCAGTAGTGTCAGTCTTCATTTCAGTTTTCGCAGTTATTGGCACATTCTGTGTGTGCTCAGCCATTATAGGAACAGGCTTGGTAGTGACTGGTGGACGTGCAGTTACACCACTAAATAATGAAACTAAACCTTTAACAGAGGTAGTTCCTCCTGAAGTTGGCGGCAACACTTCTGGTCCTTGTACTTGAGTTTGAAAAGTCTGTGTCACAGGTAGTGGGGCATGTATTGCGGAGGGGTGGCATGTTAACACAGGTGAAAACTGTTTTGAGGGCCCAGAATTTGGGTGTAAAATGGGTGCATGAGATTGCTGGTCTTTGATAGAGGCTGGATATGAATCGGGTTGCTTTGGTTGTTGAGAGGGTCTGGTTGCATTCTTCTGCACAGGCTGAGTACTAGAAGATGTTTGAGAAAGATCTGCTTGATGTCCATCATATGGTTGCTGCATAATCAAAACAGGTTGTGACTCTGGTAAAGAAACTGCTCTAGATTGATTATGCAGTTGCCAGGTAGAAGTGGGAGGTGGTACATGCTCCTTATTTGCCATTATATCATTATCACATGGGACTTCATCTGTGCTCCCATAGCTTTCCACAGTTGGCTGCTTGATTAAAATTTTGGGTCGAACTTTTGTTTCTTGTACATTTGTAGATTGTCTTTGCAACTTTGGAACATTTGGCTGAGATTTAGCACTGAAAGAAGACATTCTAATTTCTACACCAGGCTGATGGTATTGTTGGGTAACTGACCGCTGTGGAAATTGTTCAGATATTTTGGAATCAGAATAGCCACACTGCTGTTGATTACTGGCGTTTAGAGGAGATGTTGCTGATTGAATCTTGAGTATACCATGTGGAGGTAACTTTTGAGGAGATTGTATTCTTTGTCCACACGCCAAGGAAGAAACAGAGGTATTCATTGCTGCTGGGTTTATTACTGCCCCTGGATGTGTTTTGTAAGACACACCAGGTTCACTATGTTGCATTGTATTCTGATTACACAGAGATAGTGAAGATACATTGGGAGAGGTGAGATCGGTTGCATCTTGAAGATCAGTAACTGTGGATTTGATTTGCTCCACACTTAAATCAACAATACCTTGCAATGGCTTCATAATTGATTCTTTTCTATTTAGCTTTCTTTCACATTCTTTCTTTACTTTGTCATTAGTGAAATTCATAGCCTGTCCTTCCACTTGTTCAGTATCAGTAAATGGGATATTTACAGTGTCTAAACTTTCTTTTGAGGAGAAGTTTACAGGCTTGCTGTGCTGGTATATGCCCACATCATTATTATGGGTGAATGTCTCTCTATTCAGTGATTCATTTATCCCTCCAGTCAAGGATTGTCTTCTGAGTTCAAAAGAATGTTGATCCACTCTAGTGTTGTTGACATTAGATGCAGCTGTTTCATATTGTTGAATCTGTTTTTCCGATTCCACCATTGTCTTCTGTATGTCCTGGGGGGGACGTGCTTCTACAATGAGGGGAACACCAGCAGAATCAGCCAGGCTTGGCCGTCTTTCCCGAACCAGTGATACTGGGTCAGAGTAGTTAAAGTCGGGCTCTGGTTTACATACTCTTGTTGACATATCTATTGTGCCTGTAATAGAATTCGCTGGAGCTGTAGAACGTGAACTTTGGAGACTAGATTGTGATATACCCATTATCTCACCTTTACCATGAAACTCTTCTTTACAGTTGGTAAGTGGGTGGTGAAGAATAGGGGCAATTTTTGCATCAATGGATGGTGGTTTTTGTATAGGAATTGAGTGTTGGGATGTTGCTTCATGTGGTTTTGATTCAATCACCAAGGAAACACCAACAGACTCTTTTCCAGAAACAGCTCGTCCACTCTGCTTGACAAGTGCAATTACCCCATTTTTGCTGGTCACATCTTCTGATAATAAGCCTACTGCACATTGCAGTGGCCTTGGTGACATATCCAGTGCCACAGCAATAACAGGCTGTGCTGAAACTGACATATGATGCCTCTCAATGTTGACTGATGTAGGTTGAGGTGAGTGAGATGACAGGGGCTTAAGACAGGGTTTGCTTTGCTGAAATCCATGCTGATGCAAAACAGAATCTGACTGGGGCTGATCTGGATGCTTCTGTTGCATATTTGCAGGGGAGCTGATTTCAACTTGGGTGTGAAATTCTTGAGCAGGTATATCTACAATTAATGATACTCCGGCAATGTCTTCCTGAGCAGTCTTAGTTGGCTTGCCTTTCACAAGTGGTATGGCTTCATTGTGATTGTCATCTGCTTTTACTTCTGGAACCATAGCCTTCATTTTGACAGAAGACTTACATGTCATATCTAATGTGGCTGTAATAATGCTGGGTGGTGCTGACATTTTCTGTTGTGAATGTGAAAACTGGCCTGAAAGGGATTCTTGTCTCATCATCTTTGCCCTCATGTGACAAATTTGAATCTCCTGAGTAATATCAGGACATTTTGCCATTATACATTTGGCATTACTTGAATAATCTTCAATATGTGTTGAATCTGCGTGTTTGGTTGTGTCAGTCTGAAGATCTGTTGATTTCCCTTTATACGACAAGTCGAGAGATTCATAAGGACAAGAAATGGTATTAACCTCTTCAAAAGATACTGCCTTTTTCTTTGTCAATGACAGAACTTCAGAGCGAGGATCCTTCAATGGTACTGGGGGAACCTGCTGATTTGTTTTCTTGGTGGACATATCTAATATAGCCTTAATTGAGTTTGCTGGTGCTGTGGTCTCTTTAACATGCTGCACTTGTCCATTAATTGTAAAGCAAAGACTCTGCGTTCCAACATTCATTGACGGGACTCGTGTCATTTTTCGACGCTGCCCTACTTGAGAGTCAAGTTGTGTTTCAACAATAGTGCATGCAAATGGAGAGGTGCCTACAGGTGGCAGTGGTGGAGTTTTTTTAGATAGTTTGAGATCATTATTCATGGTGGATGGTTTGCTGTATATATGAGTGGTTGAAGAGCTTATTGTGGTTGAAATCTTGATACCAGTGTCAGAAATCCTTGATACTCTTCCAGATGGCACAACAGATGCTTTTGATACAGTTTCTGATTCAACTTTGGTGATGGTGGTGGTGGTAGTGGTGGTTAGATTAGTTTGGAATGGCACAGCCTTAGATGTTCTTAGTGATACATGCATTTTTTGAGTTTGCCTTTCACCAACTCTAATATCTGCTTTGGTCAGCTCTTCTGTCAATGTTTTTTGTTGATTAAGTGGTATACATTTAGTTTGAGAAGCTGCTTTCAGACTTTTATGGTTGTCGATTGTGGGTTTTTCTAAATGGGGCCATTCAACATCTTCTTCCTCATTCCGTTGAGTAAGATCGACAGCAACTGTGATGCCATCAGTCAGGTTCATATTTGTATCAATGTCCTTCACTAGTTTTCTTTTACATTTTTTCAAATTGTATTTTGTGAAGTCCACCGCTTCAACATCTTTCTGTGTGCTTTCTGTATTCATGTTTGATGCTTCTGTCTGTTTGATAGTTTGGTTTTTAGTAACCGTGGTAGAAAAATCCAGAACTTTATTGCCAATGGGAGATCCAATGGGACTACCAACGTTCCTGTTTTGTTTGTAAAGGTGGGCTTCATTTGATGAAACAGAGTTGTCATTGAGTATATGTAACTGAGGTCTACAGTCCTGAGGAGATTTTGGTTGCTGCTTGTGGTCTATTTTGTTGACTGTACTCATCTCTGTAACTGTAGGCTTAGTTGCTTGTTCTTTATATTTCTCTGCCTGCGATAGTTGCCTTGCAAGTCGGGGTCTTTGTGTGGAGAGTGAAGGCACAGCAGCAGAAGTAGTAGAAGACGTTACAGGTGAACTCTTATCAGTTCCAGGTGATGCAGCAGAAGTTTGAGAAACAGCTGGTAGTGTAGGTAATTTTCTTCCCTGTACATAACCAGAGGATTTTGAAGCTGATGATGCTCCTGGTATATCAGAAACTTTGCTAGACACTGATGGTGATGAAGAAGAAGGTTTTGTGGATGACAATTTATCTGATTTATTTATACCTGTGGTTGCTCTAATGGGCAACATTGTTGATGTTGGCTTTTGTGCAGGTTTGTCTACGGGTTCCTGATCAACATGTGCAATCCTGATTTCAGGAATTGGGTAATGCCTGTTAGACATTAGCGCTGAACGACCCATTGAAGGAGGCTTTGGTGTGAGCACATCTTTCAACTGTTGATTTTTCCAGTATGGCCCTCCATGCCCCTCTCTCAATGACTTTAATGTAAAATCAGATGCTTCAATGAGGTCCTCCTGGCAGCAATAACTACTATTGATTGATTCCACCTTAATCTTTTTAAGTTTGTATACACTGAAGTCTACAGGCTGATCTTGAGAAGACATGGATTCTTGAAACATTTGGGAGAAGCTTTCGAAGTTCATGTTCATTATTTTTTCACCTTTATGCAGTGCAGAAGTTAAGTTCACGGGTGCCTGTAAAGGTGTGAATTGATTCTGCTGCTCTCCAGGAACCCAGAAATCATCATTGCATAGAGGGATTTTAAAACCACAGAGGGTTACTTTGTTTCTTTCTTTCTCTTTTAGAATATTAGCAATATTTTCAGTTATATTTCCTAAAGCTTGCACATCTTCTGGTGCAGCGCAGGAATAAAGGTGTCTACCAGTCCTGTCAGTTAAAAGGGAGTAAATATATTCTTCATCTGTATAAACATAATATCCACAATCACCAACTTCAGCTGGCCACCATAAACCTTGTTCCAGAAGTGATAGCCATTGTTGGTACCATTCAGCATCCTGACAGATCATTCCATCATCCTCATCATGTGTAGCCCCTGCAGTCCTGCTTAAATCCATTGCACCACGTGTTAAGTCCATTGGACCCAGTTTTTTGGAAAGTCGCTTTAAAAACTCAGTTGCTGATTTCAAACTGAAATCATCAACTTCCACTGTGCCACTTCTATTCACTATTTTGCTGAATTCCTGTCTGCTGCATTCCGTAAGGGACTGGCATCTACTTAATCGCGTCTTTGGTTTTTCCATAGAGAGATTAAGAGGGATCCCTCCAGTGATCCAAGATTTTTTATTCCTATCCAGATCATCTAAATTGTCACAGCTACTCCAGTGCTTCTTGTCTCGGCAGCTCATATCAAACAACACAAGATCTTCATCTGGTTCAAGGAAACGATTTCTACTTTCAAACAGCTCCTTGGCAGCATCCTTCCAGGGATGTGAAGGTATATAGAAATCACTGATGTCCATTTCTATATGTTTTAACCTTAGGTAAGGTTCTGGCTCATTTACTCTGACTGTTGGTGGTACATACCCTTGGCATGGTGTGGGATGCTCCTGAACCTGATTGGCTAGGGCTTCGGCAAGGGCATAATCATTGAGTTGCTGCCACAGGAGGGCTTCTATCAGACACTGGTGCTCAAAGAGTTCTGGTGGAATAACACCGTGTTCTGTAAAGTTGTACAAAAGATCCTTGTAACCATACTCGTTTTCTGTCCCATACAATAGCCGCTGAATTTCCTCAAGATAACGTTGCGTTGGGGAAATTGTAGGCTCTTTTAATATTTGGGATTGTGGGGCCTCTCTGTCATTACTTGGGTCTGAGGTTGTAGTGGTTGAAATTGTAGCTTCTTTACTCTTTGATAGTAACTTATCAAAAACACCTTTTTCTGTTTCCTTTCCAGATGCTGAAGTGCTATTGTCACTCAACCCTTTTTTAAAAATGCTGGATAATAAGCCAGGAGATGTACTACTTCCACTTGTGTTTGGCTCTTCCTTCTCAGGTTGAGGAGTAGGTGATTGACTTGTCTTTGATGACGCTTCATCTTTGACACTAAAAAGGCCAGAGAGGAAACCTTTTTGAGCCGGATCTTTTACATCTTTTTCTGGGGCACTGTCTTGACCGGAATGTATTTCAATTGGTTTGGTCCTCTGAATCTGTGGTCGCCCCTGTCCTGTACGAGGCTGATGTTGCTGCTGGGGAGCCTGATCAGAGTTTGAAGAAGACTGCTCTGCGGAAGCTGATATTTTATTCATCAGCCCTGAACATACGCTCCCTGATTCTGACTGTTCTGGAGTCTGTCCTGAATTTACAGGTGGTTTACTTGTACCAGGCTGAGGTTGTTGTGGTCCCTGTGGGGCATTTTCCCCAGATGCAAGCTTCAGAATTCCTGAAAACAAGCCTCCACTTTGATTTGGCTGTTTGGTTGTTGTAGGATGTGGACCAGCCACCTTGGCAGACTGTGGTGCAGTTTGTGGAGGGGATGTCTGACCAAACAGACCAGACAGGAATCCTCCTTGCTGACTAGATTGAGAGGACTCTTGACTGGGTCCAGCACTGTCTGATTTACTGTGTTGTTGTGCACCAGTCTCTGGGGTGGCCTGCTGGGGTGGATTATCAGAGGCTAATTTATTAAAAAGCCCTGATAACAGGCCTCCCTGCTGCTGTGGCTCTGGCTGAGAGGCTGCAGATTGAGATGGTATCTGATTTTGCCTCCGCAACGGCTGTCTGGTAGCTTGTTGTGGCTGCTGCTGGTTTGGCTGGGTGACAGGTGGAGTAGAACCTCCAGAAAATAACCCAGAGAGGAAACCGCCCTGTTGACTTGGTGGTTGATGTGTTCTTATTTTGTCTGCTTGTTGCTGTTCCGGCGGGCTCCCCGTTGCAGGTTGTGGGTTACCTGCCTCAGCAATTTTGTTCAAGAAACCACTGAACATGCCTCCAGATGTGTTTGAGGGCTGTTGTGGAGGAACTTGTTTTTGCCGCTGGAGGTTTTGTCTGTTCCCTGTTGGTTGACTAGGTTGGGGCCCAGTGGAGCCACTCTTGTGCTGGTTTTGAGAGGCCTGTCCAGTGTTTTCTGTAGCTAAATCTGAGCCAATTCCAAAAAGACCAGAGAAGAACCCTCCTTGTTGAGGGGCTGCAGGATGTGATTGGTTTTGGTTAGTCGATTGGGAGCCAGGCTCTGATGGTTGCTGAGATTGTGCAGAATTTGATTCCACGATCTTATTAAAAAGACCTGATAGCACATTACCGGATTGCGGCTGAGTTGGCTGTGGAGACTGTGTGGCCTGAGGTTCCTTTGGAGCTTGGGAAACAGCTTCTGTAAGTTTCAACAGACCACCAAAGAATCCACTAGATTGAGTCGAGTCAGTTGCCTCTTTTGGTTGTTCCTTTATTATTACTGGATCAGGCCGCTTCACTTGTTTGTCAGAGTCTACAGCTTGTTTTACCTCCTGGCCTGGTTGATCTTTGTTAGTCAGAGACACAACTGAAGAACCAAGTTTATTCAGTCCTGACAAAATCCCCCCTGACTGATTTGGACCATTTCCTTGACTTACGTTCGGCAGGGGTTCACTGGTTTTCAATTTATCATCTGCTGTATCTTGCTGTACCTCTGGAGTTGGCTGGGTCGGCTGAGGTCCCGTCACTGTGTCTGTTGCTTTTTTCAAAAGTCCAGACAACAGTCCTCCCATAGGTGTCTGTGGAGCAGCTGGTTGTCCAGCCTGTTGAACTGGATTTTTTCCAGACTGATCTGTTGGATTTGAACTGTCTGTAGAAGCTGAAGCACTATCAGTTCCAAGTTTTAAAAACCCAGAGAAAAGTCCTCCAGACTGTTGTGTGCCAGAACTTTGTTGCATTTGTGAAGAAGACTGGGAGGCTGAGACAAACAGGCCCGAAAATAGCCCACCTTGTTGTGGTTGTGAATCCCCTCCCTGTGTTTTCTTTTCCGGAGATGGTGTGTCTCCTGATCCCAGTTTCAGTAACCCAGAGAGAAGTCCTTGAGCCTGGGACCCTTGTGTTTGTGTTTTGGTTTGTTCATTAAGCTTAGGAGGACACTGATCTTTGGAATCATCTGATTTAGGCTGAACATCTGATGTGATGTGGAGATCAGTGTCAGACTGTTCCTTTTGAGAAGATCCTGTTCTGGAATCTGTGCTCTCGGTGATGTCAGAGCAAAGCTCTTCACTTTGGGGCTCATTTTGATGATCGGGTTTGGTCAGTATCACTGTGGGAGTCACCGGAGGTTTCACAGCTTCTTTAGCAGGTTCATTTGGAGAGACCTTAAACAGATTTGAAAACCATCCAGTTTCTGTATTTGCTTTTGGTACACTTTCAAGGAGTGCTGCACGGTTTGGGGAAGGGGTTCGAGCAGGGCTTGGGAATGAATCCTTTTGAGGAACACTGGATGTTTCACCAGATGCAAATTTAAGAATCCCTGAGAGCATACCTCCTTCTGCTTTTGGTGTAGCTGAAGCATTTTCTGAGGAGAAAAATGGAATTTTTACTTTGCTACCTAAAAATGACTCATCCTGAGTCTTGTTGTCACTCTGTGGGTGATTTTCTGTAGGCGCTGTTGATATGAGGTTGGAGAGAGATTTCTTAAATGGACTGAAGAATCCGGTTTCCTCTGAGTTGCTTTCCGGTTTCGGTTCAGATAACGGAGATGGTCTTCTCTGCTGAATTTCAGGGAGCTCACCAGATGACTCTGTTTCTGGAAGAAGTTCCACCGATCCACTTCCCACATCTGATAAAAGGTCAACCGATCCACTTCCTGAATCTGGTCTCGTTTCACTTGATACTCTCTGCTCAGATAGTGAGCACTCTTTGCTAAGATTTGTGGTCGTGCTAACAGATGCTTCCTGGGATTCATTGGTTGCACTAGATG
The DNA here is from genome assembly GCA_911728415.1 of Lagocephalus sceleratus. Classification (NCBI taxonomy): domain Eukaryota; kingdom Metazoa; phylum Chordata; class Actinopteri; order Tetraodontiformes; family Tetraodontidae; genus Lagocephalus; species Lagocephalus sceleratus. Next base: position 863,972 of record CAJVRN010000237.1, on the reverse strand, counting down.
AACGTTCTTGGTCTGTTGGTTGAGGCGAGGTCTCCCTTGATGGTGGTGCACTGGAAAAGAGCCTCATAGGACTTAGTCTTCCTAACACAGATTCAAGCGCAGATGTGGACTGGTTACTGGTTGTTCCGTTACCTTCTGCTCCAGAAGGTGGAACCTGACTAGTGTCAGTCTGCTGGTTTGTTTCAGGAGTCTGAAAAGGTAAAAAACTCTGAAGGGAAAACTTTTTCTCTGTGCTGGACTGGGAAGCAGGAGGAACGACAGCAACGGGGGGAGATGTACCACCACTTTTCGGAATGAAAGAGAGCAACTTTGAAATTCCAGAGTCTGGTAGAGGGGACGCTTGAGATGTTGGTGGTTCAGCTGCGGTGGTACTAGAAGTTTCTTTGGCTCCCATGTTTGACTTGGGGATCAAACTCAGGAGTTTTGAAATACCTGATTCTTCCTGTGGTGGCTGGGGTGATGGAGTTTTACTGGTTTCCTGTGTGTCGGTGGTAGCTTTTGTACCCGTGATTGTACTAAATAAGGAGCTCATGGCATTCTTGACTCCTGCAATGCCCTGTTCCACAGCACTGTCCTCCTTAACATCAGGTTTGACCTCACTCTTTTCACTGTCTACAGGTTCTACAACTTGAGCATCGGTTGGCAGTGCTGGAAGTTTCCTTCTAACTGGTTGAGGCATTGATTCATACTGGTTGATCTCCTCCTCTTTCACAGCCAGGTATTCAGACACTGAATCAATTAAGATCTTCAGTTCACCCATTGCATCTACATACTCATCACTTGGCTCCTCTACCGGAGACACCACACCATCTTCTTCATGGCCTATGGTGTCATGGTAATAATAATTTTCGTACTCATAAGTAACGTCCCCTTCAGTGAATGTCAGATCATCTAGTTCCTCTTCAGATCCAAAGGAGAACTGCATCTCATCGGAACCAACTGAGCCATATTCAATCCTTGCCCTGATCCTTGCAGCCTCTTCTCGGGCCGCCTCTTCTTCACAAAAAGCTGCGTAGTTCTCGAGCGTACCCTCTAAGGCGGTTTTGGCCCATAGTCTGGTTCTGTAAAGCAGGCCGTCTCTGTTGACTGGCTGCCGTTCCTGCTTAACAGAGGGGATTATATCAATTTCAGGCGGGGAGGAATCGTCTTCAAAGCTGCCAGCTTGCTTGTAGACTAAACGTACTTCACCGCTGACTAACTTAGGCTTTTGTCCCTGTGACCTGTCGTTTGTTCCACCCACATCCTCTGGAGACAAAGCATCACACTCCACAATTTGATAGAACCTGCTGCCTTTGGACTCACTCTGGGTGTCACTGATTCGGTAAATGACGCTCCTATCTTCTTCCTCCTCCCACATTTTCTGCTCAGTGTCCAGGTAATCATCCAAGACACCCGAGTCAGGAATTTTATACTTACTCTCCCATTCCTCCACACCCATACCTGAGTCCACAGGGATTATTCTTACTCCACCTTTACTGTTTGACCGCCTGAGTTTGTGATGGAAAGTGCGTGATGGAAGTGCCATGCAGGAAGCGTTGAAGCAAGATTCAGAAAAGGAAAGAAAAGAAAGACGAGTAAAGTGAAGAAAAATTGTAAAAAAAAAGTCTTGAGGCATGCAACAAAAGAGAATAGCAAATGAAAGAACATGCAGCATGAATTAAAACTGACATTTTTACAGCCAACTAGTTTAATTATGGTAAAAGTAACTACGTATATAATCTGCAATTCACAACCAGGTTTGTGGATACAGTTGCCCTTAAATTTCAGTTCTTTTAACTGCATACGGACTATAATAAAAGTTTTTTTAGAGAGCATGTGTTTGTAGGTGTGTGTTTACCTTGGGCCTCTCATTTCCCTATAGTCTAGTTCATAGCTCTGAATAGAGTCAGACTCCCTGGACATCATTTGGTGCTGGACCCTACGTCCGATTGGGTACTGGTGCAATGACGAATTCGTCTGGCAGGTGCTGTGGTACCGTGGAGGCCGGTTGCCAGTTTCACTGCGGTAATCACTGTCACGGTCATCCACCGCGCTATCATGATCATCGAACGCTGTTTGTTAAAACACAAGCAAAATGCAAAGGTTGGCGGAATGAAAACGGCTCAAATTCAAATGTCACATCTTTGTCATTGTTAAACAATCTTTATACAAGTAATATGTGACGCTCTGTGCTTAAACATATAAAATTAAAAGTGGATAAAATGAAACATTTCTGAGCAAAACGCTCCATCTTGTGGCAGAAGGATATCATTACAGAAAGCACAAACACCATGCTGACGCGTAACAAACACCAAGAGTTTAGTGGAGGTCCCTTTGTAGAACAAGAGAAGGAGAAGAAGTCCAAATACGATGAAGACGAACAAAGAACAGACCAAACAAACAGTGAAAAGGCACTTTTTCACCATGCATATCTGGAGTTAATGACAAATCACAATGGGGAAATAAAGTCATGACATACTCTGCTGGTCGTTCCATCCGAAATAAGTCCAATTGCCTGGTGGCGCGGAGGCAAACATTAGGTTAAGAAGAAGGTTAATATCTTAGTTGTTTACTGAATAATTAAACTGGTAACTGCAAAGAGTAATAGTAAAACCAGGCAGTAATCTACATGAAAATTAAGACGCCAAAGTCTGTTGCTTGACTAATGAATAGTGTGTAGAAATATATTGAAGAAGCCACTTAGAAAAACAAATCAGCAGGTGTATGATATATTCTCTCATATTGGACACAAAACCTATATTCCAGGAAAAAAATTAAAATTAAAATTAAAATCTAGTTTGAGATTTTTTTAGAATCAAATTATTCAAAAATGATTGAATGATACAATACAAATCCAAGAATTCATCTGCAAATGAAATAGTATGGGTGATGCTTATTGTTATTACTGTTGTTGAATTTAAACTCACAGCATTGAGAGGGACCAGATGCCATCCTCCTCCTCTGAACGTCTTCCTGCAGTGGATACTGTTGAGATAAAATTATATAAAATTATTTTTGTGTGTGTGTATGTGTGTGCGTGCGCGAAGAGGCCCTTGCAGTAAATGTCGTCAACCTGTCGTCAGATGGCAGCAGAGCGCTATAAACAGTAAAATCAATGCCTACTGCGGACTGTCAGGCAATAATTGGCAAATACGTTACTCAATAAAAGATTCTTAAACCTGTAAGCGTGACACATTAAGGATTGACACGTAAATTACTTTTTATATACCTTAAAAGTGCCAGTTTTACAGTACAACTTTGTTGACTTTTTAAAAATCCCGCATTAAATATGTTGATGTGTGCAACTTCAGCTTGGAATCAAATTTGCTGCAACTACATTATTGCCTCTAATTATATAGACTGTTGCATGCAATAAAATAAACAAAATAATAATAATAATAAAATGCTTTTGTTAAGTCTCTGTTCAAAGTAGATATACAACTATTATATGAGATTTCCAACTTATTATAACGTATTCCAACTAATTCATTTACCACAAACTTACCTCATCGTGTATCCGCATGGTGTTGATGCGCTCCAGTTTACTGGTCCAGTACTGCGCCTCGTCGTCGGGAATGTCTGGACAAGACAGTCAAAAGTGCAAGAAATTAACATTGCGGCGAGAAAACGTCAATATGAATGTGAGAGAAATACAGATACACGGGGGTGGATTGCTGGCTCGGGAAGGAGCAAAGGGTTAAAAAGTGAGAAAATAAATAATGGAAGGAGAGTGTTAAAGACAATAGAAGAGAAAAGAGTCAGAAGAGCGAAAAAGGACGGGAAAATCACTGTGGGCACGCCCTTTCCTTCATGGTCACATTCACCAGATTTCTATTTGCAAAAAAAGAAATAATATCAGCTACTGTCCAATCTCAGCACATTCAGAGATTGTCAACACAGTCAGAAAAAAGCAGAAGAAAGAAATAGTAAAGGAATAAGTGTCCCCTTATTAATATCAGGGAAAATACTTAAATTATCTCTTACAGACCTTAAAAATGGATAGAAACTTGCAAAATGTTCTCCCAAAGGACATCTGGTCAGTGCAAATGCAGAAATTATGAGTTACTCATGACTATTTCGGATCCATAAAACCAAAAGTCTGTTATCTATAATAAATCATGCCATAAATCCAAATCACATTTATAAATATCTAACTAAAACATGCAACTCACTTAGTCAGACCCCTTCTCCGGTGTTGAATGTCAGATCCTTTAGGTTTTCAGATTAGAGATTTAGATTAAGGTTTATCTAAATCTTCAGGTGCTGTTGTTTGTGCCGGGACACCAGAGCAGAGTCTTCTCCACATCGACAGTCTGTCGATATCAAGAATGGCAGGAAGCTCAAGTGGAGATGAGGCGCAGATAAAAGGCAGACCCTAGAGACGGCTCTGTGAGATTAGGAGCCCTCCACACAATCTGAAGACACGTCGCCTTCATCGACCGCAGCCGAGAAGACAGAGGAGCAGCGAACGAAATTAAGTGAGCGGAGCAATATTTAGAACAACCACTACTGCCTAGAAGAACCCCTTCATTAAAACTTCATGATCCCGAGTGGTACTTCAGGAGGGGGCACGAACACCATGGCTTAAAAGACAACACAGCAAAAATCTGACTGAACAACCATGTTTAATCCTACGCTGAGGCTACAACCTGAAATAACTCAGGCCTCCAAAGAGAATGTGGATTTAATTTTTATAAAGGACTCAGTGTAGTTCAGGCAGGAAGTGCCTGAAGAGAGTGTGTGTGTGTGCGTGCGTGTGTGTGTGCGTGCGTGCTTCATACCAAAGGGCAGCTCAAAGCGCGCATCCAGCAGCACCTGGTGTGGGGTCGGGTTGGTGGTGCCGCAGATCTCACCTTCACTCATCAGGACCTCCGAGTCCAGAGGCACCCACTCTCCCGGGCCCTCCTGAGGGGAGGACACGAGCACAGCCAATGAAGACAAGAGAAGGGGTTACCAAGTACAAATGTGACTTTTCCCTTTGCTCTAAGCTGTGAGGGAGGGGATCTGGGCCTGCTTTTGTTCTTTAGATGATATTTCGAATGAATGAGAATGAAACTATTTTTACTTCTATTTTTTTCTCCGTGTTCTGGGGAACCGCATCACTGGGCAGTGGGTGTTACCTGTGCACGGGCCTCACCTCGTCAGACTGCTGAATGGCGTGCAAGGGTATCAGGGCCGTGCCAATCATGGTGTCCCAGATCAAACCTTTGTTCCACAGCTCTACCACCAGGCCTGATTCCAAATGATTGATCTCGCTGCAGCAACAGAACAGGGCACATTAGTTGTCAAACCTGTAGGTGGCGCTCTTTGCCTAGTCACTAACCGTTACACTTGCAGAATGCACACTTTCTGATTACATTTTACATTTAAGAGAATAAAGAAAGTGAAACTGAATACAAATATGCTTTTATAGCAGATTGGATCACTTCTCAGAAGCAGCATCCATCTGATATGGACGGAACTCAAAGTTAAGATTGCTAAGATTGCTTGTGTTGTTTATAACACATACAAACACACACACACATATATATACACACAAAGAAAATAGAGAAATAAAGATATGTAAAGCTGTAATACAGTCATGCTGGCCCCAGTGAACTCTGAGCGCGCACACACACACACACACACAAACACACACACACAAACACACTCCAGTGTATGACACACAATACAGTAATGTGTTCTCCCCAGTCAGGTCAGTAAGTGGACATGTCTTATTCTCCAAAGGCAGCGAGGGTAAGGAATGACAGCCGTCACTTTTGACAGATCCATCTGAGAAGAGAAGACAGCAGGCTGACTGTCTGCTCTTCATCTGCATATTCATATTCATACAGGCCTCAGTTTGGCTGTCAGTCATCTCTGATGACACTTCACAGCTGGGATGATGAGCAAAGATGATGGGTGGGAGAACCTCTGTGTTTGTGTGTGTGTGTGTGTGTGTGTCTGTGCGCATGTGAGAGTGAGAGTGTGTGTGTGTGTGTGTGTGTGTGTGTGTGTGCAGGCATGCATGCATGCATGTATTTACAGTACATGCAAGAATACTGAAGAATTTAACAGGAAGAGCAACAACTGATTCCTCGACTGCTTTCCTCTCCGCTCCCCTCTTCTCCTTCTCCTCCCCTCTCAAGCACCCCCCTCCCATCACACCCCTTCCCCTTTAGGAATCAGTTGGAGAGTCCTCCTGTATGACCCTGCTTCCTCTAGTCAGTAGTATTTTTAATTTATTTTTAACCTCCGTCAAAGAGGTTACATGATAGCCAGTATCTGTCTGTCTCTCTGTCTTGTTCGTCTGGCTGTATGGTACAAAACAAAAGTTTTCAATGGATTTTAATGAAATTTTCAGGAAACGTTGAGGAACAGATTTTGGTGATACATTTTAGTGATGTTCCAGACTCTAGAGGGACATTGACCCTTAATCTTCCAAAGATCGAGGCCAAGGGGCTTTGATCACAATATGTTATGTACCCATGTATGACTACTGCCTATATACAGCCTATAATATACTATACTGTACTATACTATAATATGGGTGTAAGTCACAATATGTGCAGGACTTACTTGCTTGGTGGAGGTCTGTGTTTTCTGAGTGTTTTCAAGCTTCTTTTTTTTTTTACTGTGTATGTTGCATGAGGCGTCAAGGAGAATTAGGTAATCATCAATCTGCACATTGATTAATATATCCTGACCTCAAATCAGTTTCAAACAATGGTGCTATTAACAAACACTTCCTGGATCTCAACACTCATATACACAGGCTGATTTCCTGCTGAGAGAGTTGCATGTTATGGGTCTAATGAAGAGACTCATTATATGAGAGGCATCAACCACACAGTACTGATTTGTTTCTGGGGGCTCTTCCATTAAAATGGAGCTACTGCGAGATGCAGATACACAGTACAATCCCTGCCCTCTGCCTGCCAAATTAAGATTTTGCTAGAAAATGAGCTGTTAAAATGAAACCAGAAAACAAGAAGATTAATATATTTTAAAAAACAAAGTAAAAAATTACAAGGACTCACAGCTCAGCAGGATCTCAAACACTCTCTAAACACTCCTGTTGGTTTAGAAAGTACTGAATGGATTAAACCACAGAGGTCAGGGGGGCTCACCCAACCAGAACTTTATCCTTCATCCTTTAAATAAGCACATTATTTCACATGGCTCTGTGTGTGTGTGTGTGTGTGTGTGTGTGTGTGTGTGTGTGTGTGTGTGTGTGTGCTTGTACTTGTTACATACTGAATACCATAATCTGCAAAGAGAACATTGTTGCAAAGTGAGAACATTTTGGCCTTCTGTTTGTGGTTTTCATGTTGAGGTTAGAATAGAGGTAGGTTAGGTTAGGGGGTTAGTTGGGATGCTTGGCATTAGGGTGAGGGGCTGAGTTATACATTATGTTATGAAATTCCTCACAAAGATAGAAGTACAAGGATGTGTATGTGTGTGTGCGATTCTGACATACAGCCTGTGTCATAACACATCTGTTCCAGAGGGAATGGTTTGTGACATACAGTGAATCAAATTGTGTGCTTTCGTAACTCCACGCACGCAAACATGGCAGCTCACACAGAAGCACAAATGTATTTTGGAGAATTGGAACTGGAAAAAAAAGTCACAGGTTTTTGGAAGTCACTGGGAGAGAGAAAATACAACCTGGTCAGACCAGCAGACCATCACAGGACACCCACACACATACACACACCCAAACAGACATTTACTCTCGCGTATACTGTATGCAACAGCAACTTTCACCATGACAACAAAATCAGTCAATCAATTAGAATGAACACCATGACCCGTCTGATCAATGAATCGTTCCTGTTACTCTAACCGGATAAAAATGTATTCTGCAAAAACTAACAGAGGCTGACGTGGAGGGATGAGACAAAGGTCATGGTGTGCTGCAACTTACACGACTCGACGAGAGGTTGAAGATTAAAATCAAGAAGCTGTGCGCGGAAACAAGAAAGTGGTGCCCAGTGAACTCGGTGAAGAGGGATCAACGTGCACGCACGCACGCACACACACACACAAAACCGTGACTCCAACTCATTTCAAGGATATTAAAAAAAAGTTTAACTTTCACACATTGTTTTCCTTCATTTTGCATTTCATTTTGAAGGATGAGCTCATTTCAATATGCTTCTAACTGTTTAGCAAGACAGCTGCACAACATTTATGCGTTCACAGCAGTGGCAGTCTGTCTCATTTCGGCGGCAGCGTTGATATTTAACACATCATGTGGAGGAAAATATATGGAAAGTGCATGCTTTGTATGAAACCCATTTAAAGCACAGTGTGTCTCCAAATGGTCAGGGCTTCACCTTCTTTTTACAGACCTTTCACTCTGGGATTCATTCACAGAAACAATCGCTCCTCCAACCTCCAGCAGCGCTTCAGCACAGCATGCTTCGCACCATCACACCAACCGCTGTTTACGAGACTCGGGGCCTAATTAACGATTTAGCGTTAGAGGATACGGCCTTTGTTATTACGGCCCTTTTCAGCTGATATTCTTTTGAGCTCTTATTCTAATTTAGAGATGAACCCCCATGAAATGCACCTCTGTTTCTATCAAGAGTCAGGAAACCACAGACCCGGCGAGCTATTTACTTTTTTTTTTTTTTTTTGAGAAGCAGTTATTTTTCAGAGAGACATGATGAAAGCAAAAAAGCAGTCTGAGTGGACCTGATAGAGGACAGCGTAATGGCAGAGATTATGAGCAGCACAGAGGAGAGGAGGCCTGGGGAGGAGAGGGGAGGACAGTCTTATGTAATCATTTGGATCCACGGCGACTCTCTTCTATCCCTCTAATCAAGTCTGGGGGGGTCACTCCGTGGGGCGGGGTCTCTGTCTGTAGTACGCACAATGCAAAAATGACATTGCAGACTGTGGATGCAAAACCCACGTATAAAAAAGCCGCAGAGCTTCTGATGCCATAGACAGATGTGATTCTGGACCATCAGTCAGAATCAAACCTTCATTAACCTGGTTTAGCAGCCAATATGGTTTTCTGTCTGTGTAGACGCATATTAGAAACCCAAAAATGTAAAAACAGCAATAATATCTTAATATGGTTTGAACAGAACAAGAACTTTGATGGTGGATAAGAGAGCAGATGTGCATTAAAACATCCATTAAACTGCACAATAAATGATGAAAGGAAGGGCACATCAAACGTTAGAATTGTCCTCATTGTTCCCTCCAGGTCTGATTCGCTTGGTCCCATTTTGTTCCCAACTGTTTTCCTACACTCATCCAGGCTGGGGGACAGTCACCTCAAGGAGAGACTGAGACTCCAGGGCTAGAATGGGAATCTGGTTCCACCAGGGCGTACTGGGTCTGGGTCTCCTCCCCAAGTGGAGGTGCATAGAACTCCGGACCTGGAGGCCCTGGGATGTCTCATGACAAAAGCTGGGGGTCAAATTCTAGATTAGCTGGGTAATGGACAGCTTTGCCTCCCAGCTCCACTCTCACTCTTTACAACACACAACAGATGGGTACCACATCTGCACCATCTGTCTAATTTATAATGCTTTAAAGAGAAAGTCTGGTGTTAACCCAGAATTAATAAAGAAATACTGCCCTGTTAATAATCTCTTCTTTAAATAACGTTTAGACAACACACAGTTTTAACAAAAGACCGCTTTGTCCGCTCAAAGGAACGGTTCAATTTTTCAAACAATTTCACTCTGGTACAAAAAAGGCAGGTGCAATTCCGCACACGTGTTGAGGGAAAAATGTGTTAATTTTCTTTTCCCTGTGACTTTTTAACCCTCTTCTCTCCAAAGGCACACAAGACTCAGCAGGATGAAAAGAAGAAAAGTCAATTCTACATCAACCACTTCTGTACCTGCACCAGTCTGGGCTGGAAAATTCATTCAATTTCTCACAGACTCATCCACTTATCTGGACTGGGCATGTAATTTCACTTTCCATCCATCCAACCTGCTCCAGCCACAAATTCTCATTTAGTATCCCGGGCCGGGCCAGGCAGGTGGGCCACGGTCTCGTGCGGCTGATGTTCCCTTCAAACCCCACCAAGGCCTATTAAGGCCAGGCCCCGAGTCAGCTACCACGGGTCTTTCCTATCGTTTAAGGGTGGACACATGCGCCGAGTCTTCAATTCCTCTTTGCATCTGCCGTGATACATCCCAGGAGGGAGGTATCGAACGTGCAATCACAGCTGGTGGATGTGACAGTCAGCCACCGAGGCAGAAAAAGAAAGAAGCAATTAGGAGGCTGAGAGCCGACAGGGTGGTTTTAGAGGCACAATTGTGCTGGAAATATGTGCTGGAAATGTCTCGTGTTTTATATTCATTTCTCCTATATGGTTGTCAATTTTCCCCTTCAGGATCAACAGAATGTGTATTTTTCGAACTAACTGGGGGAATCTCCTCATCCCCTCGATGTCGTCAAAAAATATATAAAGTCTAATATAAATACACTACAGTACATTTCCAAAGCTGATGAGGCATAATTCTCACACACACACGCACACACACTCGTGATAATGGTGTGATAACACTCACAACATGAAGTCTTGTTCCCAACATGGCTGGTCGCCACGGACGTTGATGGTGGTGCTCTTCACATTTTGCACCTTTAAGGTTACGTAGGCGTTGAACTTGTCTGCCGAAGAAAAAGGGTAAAAAAAATATATATACATTATATATATGTTTCAATGGTTGACTTGAAAAGAAATAATTGCGTGAGGTGGCAATAAGTGCATGTAATCTTTCATATTTCGACACTGTGATGGATGAAACAGTTTAAAGATCTATTTTTAAAAATGTCACTGCCTTTAGTTGACACTCGTTTGCAGTGAGGAAGCCTTGAACTGAACATTTTGTTCGGAAAAGTGGAGCCTCATTACGTTCTTTTATCGTCGATGATTCTAAACTATATGACCCTCTCCATTCTTTTCTATGGCACTGCTCCATTTTCAGTAACATTACGCATCTAATGTGCTCGCATCGTTAAACTCAGCACGGATCACCTGAGGCAAAGATAATTCCTGTTTTTTTTTTTCCCCAGTATAAAACTTTTTTAGTCTTTACAGGTCCTGATTACCCGTACTGTACAACAGGTCATTTAGGGTCACTGAGGTCAAGTCCTGGTAGATCCAAAACATGTTTTGAATGTGTCCTTGTGTTTTTCAGCTATGCCACATATAAGAGCAAAGTAGGAGCTCCAAAGTTATAATTAGTCATAATGAGATAGTCATAATGATAGATAGACATAATGTGTAGCCATCTAATCCCTCCTTGATTAACAGTTTCAAGTAGCCCCCCCGTGTTGATGGAGAGTCAGAGTGTGTTCAGAGTTGTGAGCTGTGTGAAACGGTGAGGACAACTTCAGGGGAGATTCGACATGGTGAAGAAGAGGATGAAAATAATAGCACCTAGGTTTTCATTTGTTGGAAAGAGCATCACCTTTTAAACTGAATCCTGCATCAGAAAGCATAATGAAGAGCAACTTTGACAATGAGGCGTTTCCTCACAAAGTGCACTTAATGTTTCTCCTCCAAAAGAGAAATGCTAATGTAAAATTACACTAGCAGGAGAGGCTCTTTGGATTTAATCAATCGTGCATTTCATGAAACACGCATATTTCCAGCGCAGCGTCCAGATTCTATGTCCTGATCCCCCCTGGAGCCTTTTTGTTGATTGGCTCTCTGCGCTTCAGCAAAGAGCCGAGCGGCGCTAAGCAAATAAAACCTCACCAGGGAGAAAAAACACTCCAACTCACTGAACACAGGAAGCCCCCGCCCCCTGCATTTCTTAATCCTTATTTATGCAGAGAAGGTTAACAAAGCACTTGACCTGCTTCATATTCAAACAGTGACAGTAGCTTCCAGTGCAGCGCCGTGTAGTTCTGTACGGCTCCACTGAAGGAACGGTAGAGACGACACATTCCAGGAAAATGCTGTTTCGTTCACGGCCCCATCAAGCTGCGTCTCTTTCTTTGTAAGATTTGCTGCAAAAGTAGTTTGATTTGCTCCAAAGGCTAAAATATGTGCAAAAGCAGGGGGGGTCTGGGCTTTTTTTTTTTTTTTTTTTTACAGATTTAGTCTTTCCCAGTGTTGGAAACAGGGACGTAAATTGGTATCCAGGGCTGCGATGTTCGTGCTTTTCCATCCTAAGATAGAAACACATTAGCTTTATTAGGGTGAATCACGGCTGAGAAATTTCAGCTGGAGAAATGCGGGAAAATGTCACCTGCAAAGTGGCAGGGCTCTATGAAACAGTGGGTGAAAGGGTTAATCTGGAATAATCCATCATTCACTTAAGGAAGCTGCCAGGGCTGTGATTAGGGGCAGAGAAGGACCTGACAGAGCCAGACACCCCCATTTACCACCCGGGCTAACAGCTGTAAGAGGACATTACAGGAACACAATAAGTGTGCAACGAAGAGTAAATAAGTGAAACCAAGAGGAAGCCTTTGAAGGTGTGCATTCGTTGTTATTTCTTCCCTGTGATAGCATCTCCAGGGTTGTTGTGAAACGCAGCCACACAGAGACGCCCTTCCAATGAGGAGCGACTGGCCGTGGTGGCGGCTGGGGGTATACAGTGTCTCTGCACGCAGCCGGACCCTCTCGGGGAGCAGTCATCAGCGTCATTTATAATTAAGTGGCCATGACTGATGACACCAAGTTCTATTCGGTTGCACAGAGAAGTGCACAGCTTGGCCGGGAGAGATGACATTTAGCCTCCACAGTAATGAACGCTCTGTTAGGGAAGGAGGGACGCAAGAGGGAGGGCAGGTGAAGGAGCCTTTGTTGGATGGAGGGAGCACATTCAGATAATGACCCGAGGCCACATTTGTTTACTTTCACAATTCAGGTGGTTCATTTGGATCTCAGGCCCCGTTTGCACGGCACACATTCCTCCATTTTGGCTTTTACAGAGGGGAACGATCCGGATATACTGTGGAATACGGAAAACGGAGTGTTTTCAGCGAGTCACAGCATGTGCATTAGAGCTGCAGGTTATTTGTGTAGACACAGTGTGCCTGTGCCGTGCAGGAAATCTTTTCCATTTTTTCATTTTTCACTTTTCCGAATCTGCACGTTGACATTTTCTAAATCCATAACCAAACTGTTTCCCTGCATAGCGCACATTTCTGGCCAGTGGATGGTGACGATGGTCCAGCCAATGCGTACGCATAGGTGTGTTTTTGTCCACGGAACTTTAACCTTCTCCACATGTGGAAATTAGATTTTGGGTCCCCAATCATATAAAAACTAATTCCTATCATATAAAAGCTAATTCTTCTTAGTATAAAAGCTAATTCTTCTTAGTATGGGGCCAAATGTCCACATACATGGACCCATAAACATTACTACAGATTTAGATTGATTGTCCCTGTATGTGGACATCATTGTCCCCATTGTTAAAATATGATTCTCAGTCTTTATACTTATCAGGTCCCAATAATCCTAAATAGCAAAGACATATTAAGAATGTAGGAAGGAAGTGATCACAACAGTGTTGCAATGGCAAACAACAAAGTCATGACGATTTTTTGGTTTCCTCTCCTCTCCTTTCCTCCTCCTCATTAAGCAGACTAGTTATGCAGATTCCTGTGTAGTTTTTCTGCCCCCCCCCCCCTCTATTTATTTACAGGTATCGCCACCGTCGGAGCTGCATGACAACATCTGGCCCGCCGACCTGTTGTATATTGTATTTTTGTATCTCTGTGTATGTTTTCTGTGTTCTGTGCCTCTCCTCTCCTCTTCCTCTTCTTCCTCTCCTCTCCTCTCCTCTCTCTCTACCCAGCCGGCCATCAGCAGGAAGGTCCCCCTACATGAGCCTGGTCCTGCTCAAGGTTTCTTCCTGTTAAAGGGGAGTTTTTCCTTGCCACTGTTGCTTGTCTGGGGTTAGGCCCTGGGATTCTGTAAAGCGCCTTGAAACAATTTTGATTGTATAAGACGCTATAGAAATAAAGATTGATTGATTGATTGATTGATTGACGATTGGAGTTGCTTTTGAGAGCAAAGTTACAGTACAAAAAAAAAAGCGCAAAGAATGTTGATTGGGTGTCGTGCCAATCTAAATACGCTGACATCTATGAGGAGTATGTGGAACTTTAATTCAAAAATCGATCACAGGATGTAAAAGATTTGCCACACGGCCCAGGCTACTCGTGCGCTGTAACCACCCTGTTTAGTGTTTACACGACATGCCTTATCGATTGATCGTTCCACTCTGGAGCCCAGATTCATATCGTTTCCATCTCATTCTGTTTTCAGGTGTCCTCGTTTCCTCGGACAGCCAAAATGGAACGAATCTCTTGCATGGAAAAAAATACACGTACGCATATGCATGACTGGCTCACTCTCGCTGCCTACTGGCCAGACATGCATAAAACATCATTTGGTGTCTCTGTTCGCACGGAAATCGTTTTCAACATGTTGTCATCTGCATGGGGTGGAGATTCACGGCAGATTCGGAAAATGTCACGTAAATGTGGTCCCAGTAACCTGTGACATTTATGCATTCACATCACCCGGGTGCAACATTTCTAAAGCCACGGCCGCACCGATGTCGACATCCCTTCCTCCAACTCTGGACGGTATTCCTATTCCTCTCAAATTGAGCATCCCGGGGGAAAATAAAACGCTTGTTTTTAAAGTTGAGACAAACAAACAAAGAAAAACCAATAATGACTCAGGAGGAAATGCTGCAGCCTCCTGTAAACAACAGACAGAACCAAGTGACAAAGCTCAGCGGGTCAGCCTGCACCGGGACAGGGCTGTCTCATTACACCAACAAAATTGCCTCATTAGGAATTCCTCTGCATTCATTAGGCTGCGGTGAACAATATCGGTGAGAGAAGAACTCTCACTGAGAGACAGTGTGTCGGTTCACAAATGTGACATCATTTTGGAGAATTACCTGTAGATGGAGACAGACCTGCTGTTCCGGGTGTACTATTTATTATCACAACCTATTTTTTTTTTATCACCGCCTGCACGCAGAAGCCAAAGAGGAATGACAGCTACCCAAAATAAGAAGAAGTTCAATCCCATCTTCTCCAACAGAGTCAGTCATTTATTATTTAAAATGCAGAAGCTCCAGCGAGGAGATAGTTTCACAGATTCTTTGCTTAATGCTCCTGCTTTAGTTTTGCTCACCCTGTCTGAAATCCCACTTCCCAAACCTCTAATCCAGGGATTTACAAGCACAGCAGTTGGTGTCATGATCCAGATATTCATTCTATCCAAGTACTAATACTTTAAACCAAAATCACCCAAACCGTTAAAGATATATACATTTACATAACGGCACATACATTTACAACCCCTAGTATTGCAGATGTAGAGTGGGCGGGGCTTAACAGTCAGCTTCGCTGTCCAATTAAAGAAGCAACCAAACACAAACTCTGAAAGCAAAACAGTGCTGATGTCACGGCAAAATTTACACCAACCTGCCCTTGGGAATACTGTGAGTGCAGCAAAGAACAGGTTGACTTTCCTGAAACCTTTTAGACTAAAAAAATGACACACATAACGGCCAGCCTCTCTCATGGGGCGTCTACCAGTGGGGATTGGAGAGAGTCCTGGGACGTCCACCAAACACCCCGGGCAAATAATTGATTGCTTCCTACTATTAAGATAAATCAGAACGGGTTTCCAAAAACTGGGGCATCAGAGTGGGACAAATGACACCAGTTGATACTAAAAACACACACGATCGCCCGGGCAGCCCGAAATCCAAAGTGTTTTTGAGATTACACGCTTGAGATGGATGAGCAGCACTTAAATCTCTTGATATGATTGTTAGTGGGTGTATTACAAGAGTCAGGACCATTCAAACAAGAGTTTCACTGGAGCCGGAGGGTCTGGTGAGGCTGCAAAATCACTCTGGCCTCCTTTTACAGTTAATTTGCCTGATAATAACATTTGTTGAACTATAAGACATTCAAAGGGGGCATTGCTGGCAGCACTAATCCAAGAGAACAGCTAAACAAATGAATTAAAGGACATCTCTACTGTATCAATCTCATCCCTCATGTCCTATTTTATCAACCCTGGGGGAGCCAATCAAATCTCCTTCTTCCGTTCTGAAAAGCTGCCCTGCAATTGGAGGCCAGAGGCAGACGATGACAAATCATCTCCTAGATCTGGAGTCTGTCTCCGTCTCCTAAAGACATGGAGAGATTCGTCTCCATCTTATCCTTCATGTCTGGATGACAAGTTGTCATTTGGAGCGAGCAGGTGGCCCTTTGTCTCTGATGATCTATTGATTTTGTTCTCTCCTCCTCTGCCTTGACTTTTCATTTCCCTCCTCGTCGCTGTTGTTCTCCCCTCATCATCGCCTGGAGAGAAGGAGGAGAGAACAGCTGCAGCCAGCAGAGACGGTGCAAAAAAAAAAAAAAAAAAAAGCGCCAAAGACAAAGGAATGGATGGCGAGACTGCGTTCCGCTTCGGAGCGTCTGGCTTGTTTTCTCCTTTCGCTAGTTAATTCAGACTTTTACACTGGCAGCCCATGACAGTGGTCCCACAGCCGGTCCTATAGACTCCAGTGCTCAACACTGCAGTAGAAGAATCTCAGAGATCAGAACTTGCCACATTACGTGAAATTCGGAGATGTGCGATGGGTAATAAACTGAAAACATGTACACGGCAACAAATACTTATGCTTTGGCTCTTACCTGGGGGCCCATGCAGTTTGGCTTTTTTCACTGGAAGAGAAAAAGACAGAACATTAATTAAATGTTTATTTCCGTTGCAACCGCGTCATTCGTTTTATCGTTTGTTATTCCTTAGTGTTGGACTATTCCTCTGGATTAAATGGGACATAATCCTGTCTTGTTTCCCTCCATGTATCTGAACCAGCTTTAACTTGAAATCCTCTGACACTAGATATAATAGATACAGGAACGCATCCTGGAGCGGGCTAATAATGCTTATAAAAAGCGTAGAAAATGACACAGTGAGTGAACATCAGTAAGATCTCACAGCCAACACAAAACAACTGGTTTAAAATGCCAGAGTGCCTTGGAACGTCACAGTCTGTTAGGATTTAGGCCAAAAAATGAATGACTAATATTGATCAACAGCCTAGGGCAGACGTGTGCAAATCACTTTAATCATTTTACTATGCACTGGTATTAAAGTTCACAGCCTCTTTAGGGTAATTTACTCATTAAATTTGGGTTTAAATGCATAAACAAATCAATGAAGATCAATATGCTTAGGTGGTTAGCTCAAGAGTGAGATCAGGGAGAGGGAGAGGGACAGAGAGAGAGAGAGACAGAGACAGACAGACAGACAGACAGACAGACAGACAGACAGACAGACAGACAGACAGACAGACAGACAGACAGACAGACAGACAGACAGACAGACAGACAGACAGACAGACAGACAGACAGACAGACAGACAGACACAGAGACAGAGACAGAGACAGAGACAGAGAGAGAGAGAGAGAGAGAGAGAGAGCCAGAGAAGGTGAGAGAAAGACAGAGAGGGCAAGAGAGAGATCATTAACAGGTCATTTGTCAGCACAGCACAGCTTTTCTGTGACTGGTCCCAGCTCAACAGAGGAACTTGGAATCAGACAAAGTTTTAGAGCTGTTGAGGTGACCTGATAGTTTCTAATTTATCAGGTATGTAGTTGTGCACCAGAAAACATTCAGTTAGTGAAAAATGTTCAGAAGACCACAAAATAAAACATAAGCCCAACAGGTCTGATGGCAACAGGAATCAGATGACCAAGGAGGAATGATCATATATCATATCAGGCATCTGCATTAAGTAGATCATACGGATTAAACAATAGAACAATGAAATGATCCAAGAGATGACTCCCAGTGTCATTTTTTGAGTTAATACAAGTATCCCATTCATTTCACGGCTCATTTTGCACCCAAGTTTCCAATGAAGCACTTTAAATATCTCAACTAAATAGCCCTTCAAAGGGCTTTAGAAAGAATTGGGCTATGCTGCTGATGGGTATAATTTAATATGAACATAAATGCTTGCGCCCACTTAAAACACATTCAATTTTGAGAAAAGCTCAGGTAAGTTGCACAGATGCCTACTTTTCTCTAAGTCACCAATGTCACGACATGATTTTAATTGAATTGCCATGGATTTCTATGACCAAACAAGATTTATTCACGCAAAAGAAAACGGTTCAAAGGTGAAGGTAGCTGAGGTCAGTGTCCCTCTGGGCCAGAGAGTAACCCAGTCTGATGGCAGATAGTAAAACAGGTCAGATATCAGACACGTGTCAGCGTGACTGTATGAGATGATGCGTGTGGCGGATGACCGTGCGTTCAGATGGTGGGATAATCCCTGGCAGCTAATGCCGTAAGCAGAGCTGAATGCTACAAGCCCCTGCTGCATTGTACTCTGGACGAATGAGAGGAAAGACAGAAGAACTTGGAAAATAGAAAGCATTAAAATCACACCGACTTCTGACCTTTTTGACAGAGCGTCGGAGGATGTTTTTATATGTTGGAGAGTCTGATGTGCAGAAATGAGAGGAGGAGGAGGATGACGATGATATATTCATGATGAGTCACGCATCAGATTAAGAGCTGCACTGAATGGAAATGATGTCATAAAAATACCTCCATTGAGGAAAAAGTACCGCAGGTTTATTTAAAAATATTATATTTATCATCGCTTACATTAAATCAACAACTCATTCACTTTTTTATTTGGAGCTGCACACACACCATTCACACACTGAGGGAAAAATGAACTAACATGCATCCGAGTTGCATTCACCCTTAGTTTCACCTGAATTTCTTTTTCCAGGAATTGAAATATGACGACGTGAGAACCACAACGGATAAAATGCTCCTTGGTCTGCTGGGAAATTCGAAACATAATTAAAGTCATTGTGATTCGTATCTTATCCAATCATCTTGATGCGTTCCATTCGGCGGAACACAGTTAACTAAGCAAAGTTGCTCAACATGAGCAACACGTTCATTAAGCCCACAGATGTGGAGCACATCAGGCCAGACAGTGCGTCTATTTTTAGCTCCGGTTCCTTTGACTCCCAGTGGGTCTGAGTGTGTGCAGGTCGGCAACCTGGCGGTCATGTCATTAAAACTCTCTCACTTCCATTAAGTAAGAACCATCGGCGGCCGTGCCAGTCCATCATCATAAATGTGTGTCTGACACTCAAGCGTCCACCTGTTGAGGTCAAGGCTGGAACCAAGGATGCAGAATCAGCCGCCAGCATCCTGGAACCCTGATGGGGTCCACAGGACCTCTGAAGATGTGTCATGAAATCTGTTGCACAGGTAATCAGCATCAGGAACTTTGTAGATCAGCTTTATTTTTGCAGGCGCATCATAAATGGTTTAAATCGATATGTGGGGAATACAGGTTGGTCGATTCGCTTTGCTAAGATTTACATATCACTAGAAATTCCAGCATGCAACTAAACTGGGAAGCCATGAGTGAACCACGGATCTTGCCTGAAATGGTGCGCAACAATCTCAGTGTGCTCATCTCATTCTGCTCAACCCAACAGCTTCTTTTTAGCTGAAAACCAGCAGCTTGCCCATTGCAATTAGCCTGTAATGGTATGAAAATTGATAATCCTTCATCTGGGTGTCCTCAGGAGTTTAGAATATACAGGAGCAAATACGCGCCACTTCCCTCTCGCGTAATCAGAAATTAACCGAGTTCTGGCCCTACTTCACGATGAAAATGAGCTCATTAGTGACGCCTCAAGTACTGTAGTTCAAGCTAGTCCAGCAAGGACACATCAAAGATGTCATCGCTGCCAGCCAACGCACGCCAACAAGTGCACGCACGCGCGCACACACACACACACACCCCCACACACGTGGATCGATGCCGAAGTCTAGACACTGGTTTGTAAGTACATAAAAACCCTGATGAGGGTGTCAAATGCGATTTTGGTGACACACAGAACTTTGGTTCTGCGCCTCGGGCCAGCTCGCGGGCACCGCGCGAACGCCGTATGGGGACATTTAGACGAGACAGGCTGTGTCACTGAAGGGCTCACGTTCTCTGGGCAGCCAGTTAAACAGCCCCGAGGGGCAAAGTAGCTCCTGTCACCGTCCTGTAATACAGCCAACATGACTGGAGAGGTGTGTGTAAGGAAAGAACGGGCAATGCGCAAAAAAACAACATGAAATGAAAAAGGTTTTTTGTTGCTTTGTGCTAAAATGTTCCGATGATCCCTCACTGGGAAGCACCGTATCACAAATTCCCTGTCCCACGTGAGCCAGGCCGACGAGCATGAACACGCAGCACAGTTTCAGCAGCAGATGGCCAGGGGATTATTCCCCCTGCATCCCCACCCCCATCCTCTGTGGACCTGCTACTGAAAGCTTTACTCGGATCCCTGGCCTTCCAGCTCGCCTCTGTCGTTCACCGACGCGGCGCGCTCCCCACCTACTCCCCTCACCTGCGGCTGCAGGTGGCCCACAGACCCGTCCCACCTTCCCCTCCCCTGTCATCCCCGACTCGACCGCCCACCCGCGTGTCCCATCTCTGCCTCCAACACTGACAGAATAATTTGTGTGATTTAAAACAGCGGGCCGACTCGACAAACACTTGCAAATGTTTCGCCGTATGTAGCTATTATAGCGCTACATGCTGTCCAGAAATAGCTGGAGTGTGGGATCTGACTGAGCTGTTAGACCCCCCCCCCCTTATCCTCAGACATTTTTCATAGATCTGTCAGTCACAGACAGTCTGAACCTCAGCACCATAGGCAAATGAAAAAATTCCGAAAAGCAGGCCTCGAAGGTGGATCTGCTCCCATTTGTCCGCGCTTTCAGCACAGAAGCCCTCCGGTTGTTGAGAAGAGTGCTCGCCGGGAAGGCATAAAACTGCCCCCCCCATAAGAAGTGAGACATCGGGAACAAGAGGCGCTGTCGGATCGCAAAAAGGCATCCGCCCGGCGCGTCCGCGGGCGTCACGGTTAAGGTTGAAACGATCCCAACGAGTCGGAGGCGCGAGGAAGCGCCTGTCCGACGGCTGCTGGGAGGGGAGACGCGAGCGGTGTCAAAGTCAGATGCTCTGAGGGGCCGTAACCTGGTTACACCCGGAGGTCACGGGGCTGGATTCAAGAATCAAAGAGAGGAAGATGCACGCGTTTCTCTGGGCGACCGCAGGTAAACTGGTCCAACAGCATTAACTAGTGTGAAAATGAACAAACCTGTATAAATAATCACATAACAGACTTATGTTGGTGGTTCGAGCTGAAAGGATGAAAATACAGAGAAAGGTTACGTAATAATTATTTCCAAATGTCTCTATGATTTTGTCTAATACACATATACTGAGGAAAACACTGTTTCATGAGGTCATTGAATTATATAACTTTCTTTTAGAAATATGGCTAATAAAAATTCTTGCATTAGCCATATTTCTGAAAGAAATTTTTAAGACTCAGTATTCCATTTTCTTTTAACATTGCAATAAATGCAATACAATAAATGTTGGATTTGAACCCCCCCTCCGAAAAAAAAAATTTATATTTTAATTTAAAACATCAGCCCAGCAAGTTCTTAAAGACTCGTTCACTGTTTACACGCTCAAGCTTGTGTCACAGAATTAAGCTGTAAATCTGAATCAAATCAGTTAAAGGTTTGAGCTCATGATTAGTGGTTTAACGGAGAGTGGCTGGTCACTGCGCGAGAACGGTGGTAAAAATATGGGTCTTTTTTCAGTGGTACAGATGTGGAGTGGTGATGGTGCCCCTCCAGCCAGGAGAAGAGGAGAAATGGTCAAAAACCATCAGTCTTAAACAATGTGCCACGGACTCTGACTTCCTGACAACTGTTTGATGGTGCGGAAATAGTACCACCTGCCAGTAAAATAAGTGTCATTTGAATTCTGGAGGGGAGCCAAACTGGGAAATGGAGTGCCCCCCTCCCATCCCCTGGAATTGTCCAAACTTTATCTGTGACGGCACACATGCTCCAAGGCCTGTTTTAGGTATGAACAAGCTCACAGGAAAACTCTGCAGACATGATCAGTCTATGTACACCACTCTCACCCTCACACACACACACACACGTACACATGCATGTTTCCTCACACTGATTCCAGTATTTGAGCATACAGTCACATTTCAATAACCGTTTTGTACCACACAGCATAATAAAAGAATCAAAATAAGCCAAATATCAAACACGTGGACTACGGGAACGGACAGTTTCAATTCATGTTTGTCATCCACTCTGTGCGGGGCATGTTTCTGATTCCTGACTGTACAAATTATATCCAGACTCGATCTCGGGCTGAATAAACGAACTCCTTTGAATTATTTGTAAGAGACTTGTGATGTGCTGGCCTACATGCACAAATAAGGAGTTTGCCTTAAAAATATAAACTTATCAAGTAAACCCCAATTACATGGCGAACGGTTTTATTTAAAACGGCCATCATGAAGAATAGCCTCCCAATGTTGCTCCTAATCTGTCACCTGCATTTTAGAGGCGCTTGAAGTTGATAAAAACTGGAATTATTTCTCGCTTTAACAGATGAAACCGGCTTCCTGGTTATTGCCACGAT
Source organism: Lagocephalus sceleratus (assembly GCA_911728415.1). Taxonomy (NCBI): domain Eukaryota; kingdom Metazoa; phylum Chordata; class Actinopteri; order Tetraodontiformes; family Tetraodontidae; genus Lagocephalus; species Lagocephalus sceleratus. The sequence continues at coordinate 841,470 of CAJVRN010000237.1, read as the reverse complement.
AAATCTGTTGGGATTCATCTATCCAACCCAATACAAGCGCTCGCCTTGAACTTTTAATGCACATATTTCCTGAATGCATGGCCCGACAAGCGGCAGCTTACCTCGGACGCACAGCAGGGACATGGCAGCAGGATTTGGAGCAACAGTTCCTCCAAAGCCGACGAGCGCTGACGGAGTTTGCAGCCGAGTTGCCTGTTGCACAGCAATCTTCTAGAGGGGGGCGTCGGATGTCGCGTTTCCCACCGGCTTCATCCCAGCGTGTCATCTGAGAATCGGTGCGATCCAGGTAGAGCGCACCGGGGAGGGGGGCGGGCGGGGTGGGGGGGGGGGTCCTGTCCCTGGAAGAGAGCGAATGCGCGCCGGCTAAAAGCCGGTGGAACGGGGCGGCTCTTGTGGTTAGTTCAAGGACCACGGGAAGGGATGGGAATTTGGAATGCTCAATTTGGCAGTAACGAAAAGTCCTGTTCCAAAATGCGTAAATGTTGGCGTTACCATTAGGAGTTTCAGTGGGACCAGCTGTTCCAAGAAAGCCCTCTTAAAAAAAAAAAAAAAAAAAAAAAACTGAATTAGATATTTAAAAAGTGTAAAAAAAAAAGTTGTCGTTACCTTCAACATCCAAGTTACATCTAGCTGATTCACCGAGTAAAATTGCTTTACATTTACGATCCTTTAAGCGTGTTCCGACAGCCCAATTGCAAAAAACATGAAGCCACTTGGGCGTCCTCTGCTGGTGGATAGCAACATTTCATTTTGTGAGGGAATCCGTCCAAATAAAGTTATGGGATGGTGGGGGTGTTCTCCACCGAGCCCTCCACTTCGCTGACGTCACTTTCTCTCCGCGTTTGAATTTGTCACTTCAACAAGGGACCCGAGAAATCTGTCAATCTGGACTGATTCGGTGCGTCAGAGCAGCCCACATTCCTGCAAAATCTCAGGAAGGAACCAGTTGGTTTTTTTTTTTAAGTCTCCACACATGAATTGTAAAGAGTTCACAGCACACGGATACCACGTCTTATAAATGCCATCTGTATCAAACCACAAAGAAAGTGTACAGCAGCGTACAAGATCAGGTTCTTTATTTCTTTCAGGAGGAAAGCTTTTTGGCTTTCCAGGGAAATCCTCCAGCGCAAACACCAAAATCTGAAAATAAAAGTCATGTTGTTAATACTGCACAGCCCCTGGATCAGTCTGACAGATGTACCTTGTTGAAATGAAGACCCGTTGGAGATGTTCAAGACCACGATTCTGGCCATTCCTGGATATGATTCGTTTCGAGGTCAGGTGGAAGAAAACGAGGCTCGGCAAGATAGTGGAGAGACTCCTGCTCTGTGGGAGAGTTCCGAGATCCCCAAGTCGCAGGGGACCAAGGAAGGGCCTTGACATTAGGCTGAAAGGGAACCTGTTGACGTGCGTGGGGTCCGAGAGTCCGTGGCCGCCTCGCAAGCACTGCAGGACGGGCATCAGTCCTGTGGTCCTTTGGCTGGCTCCCTGGAATCCAGGGACGGACAGCACCATGGGGCGTGGGGTCACGTGTTTGTTTCCCAAAGACTGGGTGATGGGGAGGGGTATAGGTCCCAGAGGACCATGTCTCACTCTCTGAAACCCAGGGACGGGCAGCACCATGGGGCCTGGGGCCCTGGATTTGGCTACCGGAGACTGGGGGATGGGGAGGGGCATAGGGCCCAGGAGCATGGGACCAGCTCCCTGGAGCCCAGGGACGGGCGGGGATGTGGGGCCCGGGGGCCTGTGGACGGCTCACAGGGACCTGGGGACGGGCGGGGACGTGGGGCCCGGGGGCCTGTGGACGGCTCACAGGGACCTGGGGACGGGCGGGGACGTGGGGCCCGGGGGCCTGTGGACGGCTCGCAGGGACCTGGGGACGGGCGGGGACGTGGGGCCCGGGGGCCTGTGGACGGCTCGCAGGGACATAGGGCCCAGGACGGCTCACGGGGACATGGGGCCCAGGTGCCTGTGGACGGCTCGCAGGGACGTGGGGATGGGCAGGGACTTGGGGCCAGGCGGGGACGTGGGGCCCAGGGGCCTGTGGACGGCTCGCAGGGACATGGGGCCTAGGGGCCTGTGGACGGCTCGCAGGGACCTGGGGACGGGCGGGGACGTGGGGCCCGGGGGCCTGTGGACGGCTCGCAGGGACCTGGGGACGGGCGGGGACGTGGGGCCCGGGGGCCTGTGGACGGCTCGCAGGGACCGGGGGACGGGCGGGACGTGGGGCCCGGGGGCTGTGGACGGCTCGCAGGGACCTGGGGACGGGCGGGGACGTGGGGCCCGGGGGCCTGTGGACGGCTCGCAGGGACCTGGGGACGGGCGGGGACGTGGGGCCCGGGGGCCTGTGGACGGCTCGCAGGGACCTGGGGACGGGCGGGGACGTGGGGCCCGGGGGCCTGTGGACGGCTCGCAGGGACCTGGGGACGGGCGGGGACGTGGGGCCCGGGGGCCTGTGGACGGCTCGCAGGGACCTGGGGACGGGCGGGGACGTGGGGCCCGGGGGCCTGTGGACGGCTTGCAGGGACCTGGGGACGGGCGGGGACGTGGGGCCCGGGGGCCTGTGGACGGCTCGCAGGGACCTGGGGACGGGCGGGGACGTGGGGCCCGGGGGCCTGTGGACGGCTTGCAGGGACCTGGGGACGGGCGGGGACGTAGGGCCCGGGGGCCTGTGGACGGCTTGCAGCGACCTGGGGATGGGTGGGGACGTGGGGCCCTGGGACCTGTGGACGGCTCCCAGGGATCCAGGGACGGGTAGGGTAATGATGCTCGAGGACCTGGGGTCGACTCTGGGATACCTGGGGACGTGCAGGAACATTGGGCCGGTTCATCAGAGCCTGGGGACGTACAGGGACATTGGGCCTGGGGACCTGGGGCCGGCCTACCAGATCCTGGGGATGAGAGAGGCCCCATGGGACCTTTGGAAGGACAGAAGCAGGTTGCCAGGAGGCCTTGTCCAGGCTACCGGCATCCTGAGGCTGAGGCTTATTTCCAGCCTCCTCAGGCCCAAAGTTAAGGGTCCACCGGGCACGTTCAGAAGAAGCTATTAAAAAACATTACAATCACCATTTCATAGTTTAATCTGTCTGGACAAGGCGGTAAAAAAAGGCCTCGGCTCTTACTTTTAATGCTTGCCCAAATTCCTTGGACATGCAACAGCCAAAGCAGCAAGGTACTGCAAATATAAAACAGAATTCACACGTGTGTTAAATACTGAAACGTGCATTTGGAAACCTACCACAGAACAGGTCGCATCGCGTCAGAGGGAAGATCAGCTGAAAACAGAAATGCCCCCGAAAGTGACTTCAGTTGACCCGACACATGCGCGACTCAGCGCGCCGCCTGGCCTTTAAATCCTCCTGAGAGCCAATCAGTCACCTGCATCTAAATGCTTGAGTGGTTTCAGCTGGAAGTATGACTGACCTATTCGGAAATTCACCAGGAACCGAAAGAGAGCTTTTCATTTATCTGTCACCCCTCATCGTGTTGTCAGATAGGTTAAGATGTCAATTTAATAATCTATTTAAATGTTTTTATGCCTACTTTGGAACAGTCGTCGAATTCTGAGTCAGTTTTTAATGTCAAACAGCACCATCTAGTGGCAGACAGCCGAATGCCGAACGTCTACTATGATTTATCCAGTTTGATTATTTATTAAACTACATAACGAAATAGAGTTCCAGTTAAAAAAAAAAATCCGGACAAAAAATTGCAAGAAATTATTTTCACTCTGCTGTTAATTACGGGTTGACACCAACAGTCTTTGATTACTAGAACCATAACTTGTACGGCAAATGTGGTTCTAGCTGTAGTAACAAAACGCGTCCGGCAGGCGGCGCCAACGCCACACAATGACGTGAATTTCAGCTACTTTTGTGACGTTTAGACTCGATTTTTTTTTTGTTTAGTGTCTCAACTGTGCTCAATTTTAGTTTTTCCTTCAAAGTAGGCCTTTTCGATTATTAGCTGTTTTTTTTTTTAATTAAATACAAAGTGATTTAAAGCCTTCATATTTTTACATTAAGCCAAAGCGATTATTTCTGTCATTCAAACTATAAAACTGATTTTATCCATTACCAGTCTGCAGTTCATTAACAAACACGGAAAAAAGATAACGGCATTAATTGACACCCCCACCCACACACACACACACACACACACACACACACACACACTGAAAGCATTTTTTCTCACATGCACGCTCCCTTAAAGTCGCTCATATTTAAATATCAGCAGCTTTTTTTTTTTTTTTTTTTAGTTTTTTTAGTTTTTATAGCTAAATTGGATTTCTGCGTGAGGTTAATGGTTTAACGAGTGGCCGCTGTCCCACCCAGATTTAGATAATCCCGTCTGGGACCAAGCGGTGAGCTCAGCCTGACGCACGGCTCCACCCCGCCCGTCCGGCGACGCACCGCCACCGCTGGCCCCGCAGTCTCTCCCCGGCCCCCACGCACGACCAGCGCGTCAAGGAATAGCACCTCTGCCATCTGGGGCCTTTTAAACCAATCAATAAAATAAAATAAAATCCAGAGGAGACGAGTTGTCGACAAGCAGCGACAAGGTGAGTGAGAATAATCCGAATTTCGGTGGCGTCGAAGGGACGGAGGCGGGCGGAGAGGAGAAAAGATGCCTCCTCGGTTGATCAGGACGCGAAGGACGCAGCCTCATCTTTTGCGGGATACTGTTATCTCATCGGGGCTTTTTTTTTAATGCTTAAGGCTTAAATGTTGTTTTCGTATAACATTGGAAAATGGAACGGAGGCAGCCGCGCTGGTGGTGGCCGTGATTTGGTTTCAGCGACACAAAGCGGGTGATGTTGTCATCGTGAAAACGGTAATAAAAAAAAAAAAAGGCGTGCAGGTTTGACGATATTAAGACCACGCTTTATTGCTGACGGATTTTTTTTTTAAATGGCAGAGTGCTTTCACTGTTCGATGTGCAGCATTAACAGCCACTGTTTTCACAAATTGGACGAAAAACAGAAGAACACCATCAGCATCAGTGTCCGCAGACTAGAGATGACTTCCACCGAGGGGAATTAGAAAAATAAAAGCATGGCTGCTCTGCGACATATTCGACCTATTAGATCAGCGTCCTTTAGGATATCAGTCATTCCACATTTTGGAACTGAAACGCTAAGAAAAGAATGCAGATACAATGTTTGAAGGAAATGCTTTGACAATGTCAAATGTTTATGTCTGCAATTTTGCCCCACAATTCATTGTTGGAAAGTAACTGCACAACTTTGACCTTTATTGTGAAGGGGTAGTTGCTGTACTTCTGGGTGAATTCGAGGTGATCTTTGGTCGTTTTTGCAATAATTTGCAGTTCGGTCTGCTGCAAACAACACAGGCCTGTTTTCCTCAACATTTATTTGCATTATTTACAATTTAAAAAATGTAGAATAGGAGTGGCATAAATCACATGCCCCCCCATATTGTTCCTCTTCTTTTTTTCATATTCAACAATAACTTGACTGCAAATACAAAAATAATGCTGCGCATCAAATACAAATTGGAATCACTTGTCATTACTGGTGGTAATTGGAAAGGAAAAAGGGAAACAGATTGATAAGATTGATATTTAAACAATGTGTGTCACTTTATAGCAAGAAGAATCTGGGCCAGAGACTTTCTGTGTGATGTTTGCATGTTTAATGTCTGTTTGAGTTTTCTCTAGGCATTCCAGTTTCCTCCCACAAATCAAAAACATGCTCATTAGGCTGACTGGGGACTCTGGTTTGTCCATGAGTGTGTGAGGTGAATGGTCTGTGTGTGGCCATGTGCAGGATGTAGCCTATCCCTGCCTTCAACACCCCTCATGACAAAGTAAATTCACTTCCAGCCTTTTCACGTATCATCTGAAGTAACTCTGAGTAAGTAACAGAAGGCTGGCCGGGTCCGGTTTTCAGCCAGCCTCAGCAGTCAGAAGCACTACTGTCTCAGCCCGGCAGGCAACATGCCTGTGTTCAGCTGCTCTTCTTGGTCCTGGAATCTGTCCCGTGTTACATAACCAAGGTCTGTGGAGGCCGGATGTGGATATTCAATGTGTCTGTTCATGTGCTGTACATTTCTTATATGTAAAAGAACTGTTTTGAAGGTTCCCCAAAGTAGAAGGATGCACACTGGTTTTCCTTTTAATACAGAATATGAGTTCACAGGAGAAAATGTAGGTGATAATATAGACTCTAAACAACCTAACAAGCTGCAACAGCTACAAATTAATCAGTTTATTCACTGATTCCACGAGTGCGGCACTCAACTTTTGATGTTTGTGGTTTTTCCTCTTGGAAGGACGGTTAAACGATCAATTATAGAAGTGATTAATCTTCAGATGAATCAGTAGCAATGTGGTCAGTGATCAGAAGAGGCCTTGTGTTTAACCTCCTTTGTCATTTCTGTGAAAGCAATAATACGTGTCTCTGTTTTCCGCTAGGGTTAATGACATTGGATTCAGCTGAGGGGGGCAAACTGAGACTTTAGACTGAGGCTTTGCTGACCTTGCCAGAGGTGGCTGGAATCAAATACTTGTTTAGTCACTTTTACTATCAGCGGGATGTCACAGTGTTTGGACTTGGCTCTGATCCGTGGTCAGAAATAAATAGGAGCATTGTTGATGGGAAGCTTTCCTTTTTCAGGCCTTACACACACACACACACACACACACACACACACACACACACACACACAGAGCTTTTGCTCTCGAGCTTGTCATGCCCGTTCCTTTCCTTTCACGGCTCCCTGACTGCAGTGCCTCCCTTATTAAAATGCACTGATGTGACTGCTTGGAAGTACAGTATGTGCGAAATGCTGTGCGGATGAATGTCGCCTGTGTCTGGATTTCTGTGCATGTTTACGTGAGTGTGACAGAGTGTGCCGGGAGCCGCCGGGATGTGATCATCATCTGCGCCTTTTCACCATACTGACGGTCAATGATGACCGGAACTGCTGCAGAAATTACAGGGAGAGCAGAGCAAACTACCGTTTATGGAAACACCAGTCTGGACCTTGAGATAAACTCAAGCCATCACTGATTCCATGTTTAGTTAAGCAGACTTTAATTCTCTGATGCAACCCAGGATGATTTTGTTGTCGCAGAGGTGCTGGCAGCAAACGCTCGTCTTGATGAAGGGATTAATGCGCATAGCATCCTCAGAGCAGTAGAATCAAGATTAGCCTAGTGAATTAATTCAAGAATTCACAGGATAAATGGCCCATTGTTGCAAGAGCTGTGGCAGTCACTTCTGCCGTGGTACTGGAGATGCTGGAGGTATAGCAGCAGGCGCTGCAAATACATCAAGGCTGGAGGGGCATCGCCGAGCTCACTCCCAGAGGGATTAGGGTTATAGAATGTTGAGTCAGCCTGTATCCATCTGCAACCAACAATGAACAGCAAAGAGCAGCAGAGCAGAGATGGAGGCAGAAGTGGGTTAAGGATGTGCGCTGCTGAATGCAGAGAGCAGTGATTTACTGAGGCCTGGACCAGGAGGAACGGCGGGCACGCTGAATGACGTCGGCCGACATTAATACCTGCGAGAGGCCCCGGGTGTGGAGGTTATCTGTTATGCAACAGTCTCCATGCTCGGGTCAGGCTGACGAACAGGTGAGGGGGGGAAAAAGGAAGGGACACTCGCTAAATCTGCTGCAATCAAGGTCAAGGTTAGGATCACTCTTAACTCAATTAACTGTACGTATCTCTGCAGTATGCCTCTGAGGCAAGAGTCCACAGGTAGTTCAGATGGGCAGGATTTCTTCAAATGCACATTTAATACACGGCGTAACTGCAGCTCAACAAGGCAGCTCCGAGTAGTGCACAGGTTACTGATTCCTGTATTTTGTGCACACGTAACAATCCAGTAGCCGCCGTCTGCAGCCCATGCAAACGTTGTCTGTTATCGGTATCTTCATGCATACAGACCCCTATTGGGCTCAGGCGTATTCCTGGAAGTCCAGCCCTGATAAAATAAGATGGAGGATGTCCTTTGTTAAAGCTTTGCTTCCCCTTTGCCCCAATTTATTGTGTGTGTGTGTGTGTCTTGGGTTTATAAATAGGTCGCCTTCTCAGCCCTCTCTCAAATGTAACAGAAAAGGTGCAGTCAAAGAGTCATGACTCTTCTCTTTGTGTCTGTTTAGTTCAGGATTGTCTGCATTTCATTCGTCTATTTATCTTTTTATTTAGAGCAAGGTTGTTTGAACTAGTGAATTTTCTCAGATCACTTCCCTGCTGGCTTCTTCATCTGACTTCCCTCTCTCTCACTGGTTGGTGCTGTAGCTATGGTTTCTGATGTTGCGTGGGAATTGAAATGTGATTGGCCGGGCTCAGCGTCTTTGTTCTTGTTAACCCCTCAAAGTCCTACAAACCTGCTAATAACAGGTCTCAGTGGTGGGCGTTATTGTGGCCCTTAAAGGGATGAGTACCTTCTCAGAAATCTGGCCTACTTGGGCTTGACACATCTAAGGGCTGAATCGATACAGTTTTCTGTGCACAGATTCTTCAAGAAAGCATGAAAAATGTAGAGGATTTCATTAGTGGTGCTGATGCTCTTTGATTGTGAATTGTTCAGGATGAAAGTCTGATTATACTGAGTTTTCAAAAGATGTTTCTCAGAGCCTGGTCAGACATAATGGCGGGGAGTATAATGGCTATTCAGTGTTCCCATTCGAGTTTCGTGTTTCCCAGTTTGAATCTCTGCGTGGCTTGAATACTAAAATCTGATGAATAGTCGTGAGATCTTTGCGTTAGATAATGAAGTAAACTGTGATCACACACTTAAAAAATGTAGAATGCTGAATAAGGTTTTGGGGGTTCTTTTAAAAAAACCTCATTAAAGATGCATACATTGTTTATTAATCTGTCAAATCTGACTGAGGTTTATCTCAACTGATTTAATCAGACTGCCTCCTCTGGTATTTAATTTGTGTTTTTTACGACAAACTAATTTTTCAGAGTTGTGCAGGCCGTTCTGCTCTACCCTCATGATAGTGTGGCCATATCAGACTAATATATATTTTAAAAACTGGAAGGCGTGCAAGCACAGTTTTGCTTGCAGCCACCCTGTAATACCAACTGCCTGGTCTGAGGATAGGTTACATAATCCACCCAGACTGACCCTGCTGCTAATCTCTTAAACTAATTTTAGTTTCCCATGTCTGGTGTTAACTCTGGCTAAACTCTTCACTGTAATCCCTTTAATGCACGTTGCACTCTCAGGAAGCATCAAATAATTTTATTGTCACAAGCATTTCCTTTTTACTGCCTCTTCAGAGTAAAAGCAGCAGATGAGCAGCAGAAACAGCCTTTAACTGAGGGATGTTTTAGTTTCTATGTCTTTCTCCATGATATCACTTTGATAAATCAGTTGAATTTATTTCTGTAAAATTACAAGATTAGTTTAAAAAAAAGTGCATATTTCATATTGGTACTTGCTTTTCAGCTACAGCAGAACTGAAAACTGAAAGGTTGACAATTACAGTTTTTGTGATGTGACTCTGGATTTATCTGTTTGGAATAAATCTTTATTGGCTTATAAAAAATGTTATATTGATCATCAAGCATCTCCCATAAGTGTGCCTGTAAATGTGATGGAATCTTGTTATTTGAGGTTGCATTTGTGTTTTTCTTGGGCTCCTTTTATGCCAGTTTCTCCTCTTTTATGCTTCTGTCTGGAAGTCTTAACTCACCTTCCTTTCTCTCTCGTCTCTGAACATTTGCAGAAAGAGTTAAGAGGTTAAAGTACAGCTAAAGAACAGCTTTCATCAACCAAGTCAGCAGAGAATTATCTTCCACTAAGGAGGAGTAATAGAGGGATTACACCAAATCTTTGTTAGCGCTAGCCTGGTCTATATGATCAGCTACTGAGTAGAGGATATGAAACATGCGCACTGCTAATCCAGCTCATTTTGCATTCTTAAAATGATTTTCTTTGCAGATTATAGGCTAAAACTTCTACACTTACTTTTACTGTTTCCTTCTGTTTGTGAGAAATAGACAACCTTAATTCCCCCAAAACTGCAAATTGTCCGTGTAATTTTTTACTGAACCTGGGCATAATACAGGGTTTTTAAGTTTTATCAGAATGCATGTCGTAGTTTCAATCATCACATATTAGAGAATGTATGACACATGAGCAGACAGTGATTCATCATCTGCAGGCTGTGTGTTATGTCTGTGTTATATCTGGACTGTGTATGAATCAAATAAGGGGCAGCAGTTGCTAGTATCCTATGGCTCCGTGATTTTTATTTTTGGTGAAGTATGACAATGAGCTCACAGTCTTGTTTAAGACTCAGCTGTAGAGTGTGTGTGTGTGTGTGTGTGTGTGTGTGTGTGTGTGTAGGGTGTGGGGGGTAAGGGAAATCATTATATGATTGCTTTCAGGTTTAATGTCAGTTTTCCTTTGTAAACATTGTAAATATCAGCAATGACTTCCCTTTTTTACCACTAAGGTGTGATAAGGTCTGATCTCTTGCCTGCTTTTATAAGACGCTTCCTCTCTGTCTCTCCATATTTTCCAGATGTACCACTCCGAGCATGGCGTTGATTTCCTTGACCTTTCCTTCCAAGTCCCCGGCAGCTCTGCGGTGCTAGAATCAGCCAACGCAGCGTGAACGCGTCCTTCAACAAAAGGCACAAGTTCCTTCACCCAGGGCGTCCTCCTGCTCTGCTGTCACCCACCCACTTCTCCTGGACAATGGACAGCCCCACAAAGCTGTCTGGTGAGACCTTGATTGTGCATCACATACCGCTGGTGCATTGCCAGGTCTCGGGTGGACAACATGCTCAAACCAGAGCCTCTCTGAAGAGGAGCAACCCGTTTAGCCCTCCCGAGAACCTGGGCTTGAGCCGAACCACGTCCCTTCCCGAGAGAGATGTCCTCCAAAGAGAAACTCTGCTGTACAGCAGCCTGATTCATACCTCTGGCGGAGTTTGGGCGCCTTTCAGCAGAGACCGTGAGAAGAAAAGTGGTGGGAGAGGTGGCAGCACTACAAGCGACGATTCTTCTTTCACCTCGAGCAATTCAGAGGACCAGCTGCTCGCAGCTCACACGTTGCCCAGAGTCAAACCGAGGAACCGGAACCCTTTCCGTCACAATCCGTTCTTGCTGAATCACGACGACGAAGGGGACGAAGAAGAGGATGCAGACGGTGACAACCTCAGTGGTTACCTCGAAGACTCCTCATTTCACCTCCACAGTGACACCAACTCTGCACTTGACGACGGGATGTCTTCTTTTCACCTGCACGACCTCAGATTCACAGCTGAGCCCTTTCTTTTGCACAATTTAGTGAGTGGAAGCAGCCGGGATTCCCTCAGGGGCCTGTCCTCTGAGCTGTCCAACCACTTTGAGGACCTAGAGGACATCGCGGAGATGGATGTCCAGCGTCGCCACGGCAGCAGTGGCTCCAACATGTCCATGGATTGCGCAGAACACGACTGGGGCGACTACGAGGAGGAGGAAGATCACTCCATGAGATGCGGAAGAAGCAGCAAGATGGACTCGTACTCCTCAAGCTCCTCCACACAGCACTGCTCCTGCTGTGCGCTTTCTCAGAACTACCCTCAGACCTTCTCGGAACCTTTTTCGGAATGCCAGCAGGACTACGCCAGCGACTCCTCTTGCAACAGCTCCGATGGCGTGCTTGTGAACTTCAGTGCTATTTACAGCAAAATGAACAATGGCGTCCCGGAGAAGACGCCGGTGTCTGGGAACACCAACCTTAACAGCTCCACCGACCACTCCTGCACCTCTTCCATATCCGATCTACCTGGTATTCAGCAGAACTCAACCAAAGGGGCTTTCTATTTGGACCTGCACACGTCTCCAACCGAGCCTCCCCACCTGCAGCGTCCCACCTTCCCGGTCATTAACGAGCCCCGTTTGTCCACCTCCTCCACCTGTTCCTGCGCTGCGGAGCACCAGGGCGCTCTTGACCTCGACGCCAATTGCAACTCCTACCCCCCCTGTGCTCCGAGTCGTCTGGAGACCTGGCGTCCTGTCTGCAGAGCCAGGCCCGCCTGGTCGTCGCCACGCAGAACTACTACAAACTTGTCACGTGCGACCTTTCGTCCCAGTCTTCTCCCAGTCCCGCTGGCTCCTCGGTCAACAGCGGCTCTGATGAACACAGCAAAAACAGCCCCACGCCGACACAGCCCAGTGAGTACTTCTTGTTTAGACAGCCAGCTCAAGAGGAGGATGAAGAAATTGGGAATCAGGCGTTACTTAGGGTGAGTACAGAACCCCTCCCACCATTGATTCCACATAGCAACATGTATAAAATGCTAAACCTACATTCATTTGCGATAATGTGATATAAACCAGACGCATTAAAAAGCTTATTCCTGCATAGATCAGATGTAGAAATTTATTTTTTAAAAAAATCCATGCAGCATGTTCAAACTGCATCAGAGATTCCACAGGGACGTCAAGGCCCCATGACTCTGACAGTAAGGGCGGATTCATCTGTGGTGCAGGATCATTTCTTACCACAGTCACTGTTGGGTGATATCTGATATCATGCTGAAGGATTATTTTTGTCATCAGACCTTATGACCGTTTCTATCCCTCAGCAAGTATCCCCTGAAATGAATGCAAGTTTTGTTTCAGTGTAGATCTGAATGTTCTTTTCGAACTCTCTATTAATTTGACCTCTAAGGGTTAAGTGATTTGTTTGGTAATTTGTCCTGATTTTTTTTTTTTTTTATACAGGGTCATGATGACGATGATGACGACGATGATGATGTCGATGATGGAGAAAATGAAGAGGAGGAGGAGGAAGAGGAGGATGAGAATAAAAAGGCCCAACAGCAGGTAGCCTCTGGGTCTGAAGCCGCCCCTGCTGTGATGAAAGGTCAGGTGTACGTCAACATCTCTCCACCCACCGTCGGCCGCTGCGCTGTCGGAGAAGCGGCCGGTCCAGGAAGTCGCCCTCGCTCTCGCAGCTACGACCGAAACCTGGACAGGGCTCCGTCACCCCGGCTCGGATCTCTGGAGCGTATGCTGAGCTGCCCCGTGCGGCTCAGCGAGGGCGCCGCTCAGGCCCCGCCCCCGCCCCCGCGGGTCACCTCCTTTGCAGAGATTGCGAGGAGCAAACGCAGGAACGGAGGGACCCTGCCGTCGCCGTCACTGAAGGCAGCAGCAGACCCTTTCTCCTCCACTTTTTCCAACCAGTCACACTCCTCTGCCGACTTCTCACCGATCCTGGAGCAACATGTGGAGGTGGAAAGTCACAGCCTGACACCCACGCCCTTCACCAGATGTTATAGTCAAGGCAGCATTGAGAGATACCGTGATGGAGAGAGCCGGACCAAGGTTGAAGGTACAGAACCTGTTATCAAAAACATCCCACAGCCGTGGGTTTATTTAACCTCTCTACACTCTTAAGATGTCAGGCAGTGGGTGGAAAAAAAGAAAAAACCCTGGTATCAACAAACAGTGTCTTGAGAGAACCTGCAGTCAAGTGAAGCAGAACCACTGTTTTTTTTTTTTTGTTTGTTTGTTTTTTGTTTGGATAATTAAAAAAAAAAAAAAAGGTTCCAGCACCAGTTCTTTTTAGCCTTTGGCCTTGTTGAGCAAATAGATTCTGTAAACCTTTGCATGGCTGTAAGCTTATAACCTGGAGTCTAATTCTACTAAAGCTATCCGAATAGATATAAAAAAACATTCCACCATTTAGATGCACACATGTCAACACAAGTGCGGCCTTTGGTGTTTGAGTTGGCTTTGTGTGTGATTCTATATTGCTGGAACACAGTGATGCAGAATGCCTGTCTTTACATGGTATGTAATGATAGAAGTGGGTCAAGCATGTTCTGAATAATAATCAGCCTAGTGAGGATATAAGGGTGCAGAGAAACCTCCCACTGAGCCCCGCCATAATATCACCATAAAGAAAACTATATTTTTATAGCCTGCTGTACCGATACAGGGAGCTGTCACCCTGCATTCATTAGTTCATTGAAAGGTGAACTAAGAATTTGTTTAAATGAGGTGTATGAATTTACAAAGCTTCATATCTACAGAAAAACTGGATTGACTTGAGAGACATGCCCACTAGGAATTTTAGGTCAGTCCCCAGCTGCCTGCTGTGTGTCTGCAAAGACAGACGGACACAGAGACCCACACACCTTTAAGCAGCAAATGTTTGGAATTCCAATGGATTAAGACCAGGGACTGTAAAAACTGTGTTCGCCATAGTGGACAATTCCAGAAAGAGCCAGCTGTCTCGCCAACCTCCCCAAATCTGTGAGAAAAGCTCCAGACGGACAGATGCCGTTAAACAAATTTTTTTAGACTAAACAACCTAAAAATTTGAATCGGCTCTTCATCAGTCGATGCCAAGCATATTTAATGCTTCTGAACGGGGACAAGTGCAGGGGTTGTATTTTTGGACAACCTGAGAAAGAGTTCCCGTATGTCAGGACACTTTATGTACTCAACTCTGGTATTAATATAGTAATATAATTACTGTAACTTTTTGTCTGATGTTTTTTTTTACAACCACTAAGAACAAGGTGTGTTATAGACTGTTATGATTTGGGATTATCATAAGAGGTTATGCAGTTTCTCATTTAATCTATTATTCATCATATTTGACTCAAGTCAGCTGCTTCACTGCAGCGTACAACCCTCCTTTAAGGCATCGAGAAAGCAGCTCTCTCACTAATGCTGCTAACATGGAGCGGCGGAGGCGCACAGAAAAAAAGCCTAATGGATCCGTGTGTGAAAGGAGGAAAAAGAGGCGCGTGCAGAGTAAATGGAGGGAAGAGAAAGTCATGGGCGGAGGGCAGGGAACATTACAGGGACGATGATGTAAATATAGCAGAAACAGTGAGTGTTTGTGTCCTCCATCCAAAGTGGAGGCTGAGGCCTGCTGGGTGTGTAGCAGCAAACCCCCACCCATCATTTTTTACAGTGGCTGTACGTCTCCCTCTGTTGGTGAGACAGCGTCGTTGCACCCGGCTCAGGTGACATTGGTGGGCATGGCTCAGGGTGACAAACAGCTTGTGCAACACCGCTGACGTCACACACGCTTCTGCATGTCATGCACTGCTCTAGATCTTTGAACACACACGCTGAAAACGACACATGGAACAGAACAAATGGCTTCTCCCTGCCGGGGTCCATCTTGACGCAGTGCCTCAGGTCTAATATCTGCATGTGTGTGTGGGGGTGGGTGTCTTTGCACGTGTGTGTGTGTGCTTGTACACATTTGTGTGTGTGCATGTACACATGGGCCTGTAAGCCTGTCGATACTGTTTACCAGTGGTATGCTTGTCTGAGATTAAAGCTGACAAGTTTTATGCCTCATGACTGTGCAGTTTTTTAGTGACCCGTCTAAATTTCCAAGTTCAGTGCTAATATTCTTTTTTACAGTTTAGGGCTGAAACGTTTAACAGTGAATGAATTTGTTAAACTGGCATAACTAGAATTAATCAATTTTACACAGTTACTCATTCACTGCCTAGCCGCTTTTGGAATGTAAGCTCTTTCACATTTGTTTGACCATTATAAGTGGATTTTCTGCCATTTGAGTGATTCTTGCTCACTCATTATTATTATTATACTATTTAGTTGCTCTTATTTCTACTGATCCGGGATTAATTAAATGTTTGATTTTGAAGTAAACTGAAATAAATACCCTTGTGTTTTTCTAATTATCTTATTTATTTATTATTTTCTTGGCTTCTATGTAATTAGATCTATTGCATATTAAATATAAGAATAAGAATATTTCAGTAAATATCCCATTGCAGTTTCCAGTAGTATAGAATTTTGAAAGCAGTAGTGGTTTCATGTTAAATATAAAGTATTCTTAATTATATAAACCATCGTTTACATCGTCGATTGCGCTTATTCTACAGTCTCGTCTGTGTTCTTTTTCTTCAGGTGTTCTTTCAAGCTCGTCCGACACCCACCTGACAGTGGTCCGCTACAGGAAGGACCAGCGGCCCACCACTCTCCCCATCCAACCTTTCACTTTCCACCATCAGTTTGCCACCAAGCCCCCACAGCCGAAGCCTCTTCTGCCCCTGCTCACGGGCCAGGTCTCTGGGATGCAGGCCCAATCCAGCTCTGGTTCTAGCTCAGACTCCAGAGCTCCCATTGGGGAGGACAGCAAGGATGCAACAGAAAACGTGCACAAGCGTCAGGCACCCGCTGCCGCAGCAGCGCCCCCTCCTGGCTCGGTTCGTCCTTCCCCCCTTGGGAGCTACTCCCCGGTCCGGCTCCAGGGAGGAACCGGCTCTTCAACGTGCTCCACCTGCAGCCCGAGCCCTCAGCCGCCACACGCGCCCTCCTGCCAACTACAGACCCCAGGGACAGGGAAGCAGGCCAGGTGTTCCTCGCAGTTACCGGACACCCCTCCGCCTCCGTCACTGGGGGTTAAAAGAGGGATGGTGCCACCAATGCTGCCAGCGGTGCACGGACACTGCCTCCATCGCAGCACCCTGACCAGTTTGCCGGCACTTGACAGCGATACACTCAGCCCGCTGGCTTGTCTGGACTCTGGAAATCACACGGGAGGAAATTCCGGACCAGGAGGCAGAACACATAATGGTAGGTTCTGAAAAGCATCTGGACATTTTTTTTTATAGAGTTAGTCTTAATATAATGCTGCTGTTCCTGAAAATCATATTAAAATGTCTTCAATAAACTGCAAAGACATTAAATAAGTGAGTATCCACAATATTAAGGGCTTAAAAGTTTTTATTATCTGTGTTTGCCATTATTTGTGTTTGTGCCATTGTTTTGAGTGCATAACCCAATTATTGGGGAATATCAGTACCTATAATTTAAAAAATCTGTGCTGTAGTTTTTTATGTTTAAAGTGTTATGTTTTGCTTTACTTTTTTACTTGAACTTTGCGATTTCTTTCTCTTTGAAATGAAAAGTGCATCACAGACTCTAGATCATTCTAAAACAGTGAAATAGTAAAACAAAAAAGGAATGTTCCTGCTTTGATAAGACAGCAAAAATGACCTGTTGAGGGGAAACACTTGCACATTCTCACTGTTCTCATTTCTCTTTCTTCTCCCCCTTCTTGCATGGATTCATCCTCTCTGCTCACCGTTTGTCCTCGCCTTTCTCATCTTGTCTCGTCCATTCCCCCTGCCGCTCCTCACCCGGGCCCGTTTCCCGCAATCCCTAACACCACCCTTCCCCAACAGCACACCACCTTTCTCCGCAGGCTCTCAAATGGAGGGAGTACCGTCGCAGGAACCCTCTGGGGGTTGAGAGGAACCCGGGGGGTCACAGTAGTAACCTGGACCACCGAAGCGGAGCTTTACCACGGCCGCCGAGACGGAATGTGTTTGATTTTCCTCCCGCCCCTCTTGGCCAGGGTCTCAGCCAGTTCAATGGTGCCTATAATTTGAGTGTTGGAACAGATGTGTGGTTGTGAAGAGGTCAAAAGGACACGAAAGGCTGTGTTTACATGCGTGACTGATGGTGTGTTGTTGTCTCACCAGTGGGCCAGTCTGGTAGGCTGCAGCAGAGCCTAAGCGACTTCCAGCCGGACTACTTCTCTCTGACTGAAAAACCCCCGGAGGAGTTCTGCCTCTCCCCCAACGCTTCAACATCTTCCTCCTCCAGCTGTTTATCAAAGTCCCACATATCTGTGGACCTAACGCAGAAGAGAGGTGAGGCCTCCGTGGGAATTATCCTTATTCACACATTCGGGATCAGATTCGGGATTGATTGGAATATGTAGCAGAAATTCTTGTTATTTTTTCCCACCTATTAGATCGCTTGACCTTTTATACTTTGCTCAACTCTGTCAGGTTTGGTAAAAGCCGTAAACACAGCTGTGGATTTGATTGTCGCACACTTTGGCACCAGCCGAGACCCAGATGTGAAGGTAGAACTTCTCAGTGGATCTTTTTTACAGTAGTCTAGAGTTAAAATAGGCACTAAAAATACTCATGAAGATTTTTTTTTTTTTTTTAGCGTTCTAAATCCTAATTTATTGCTTTTCACAGTCGATATCACTTGTTTTCCAGGCTAAACTAGGGAACAGCTGGGTGAGTCCCAACGTGGGCCATCTCATCTTGAAGTACCTATGCCCGGCCCTGCATGAGGTCCTGCAGGATGGTCTGAAGCCATATGTTCTGGACCTGATCATTGGCCAGAGGCGATGTCAGCCCTGGAGCCTCGTGGAGGCCTCCACACAGCTGGGTGAGAGCGCCGCTGCCTCATTTCCAAAAGCTCACTGCCGATGTCTGCTGCGGTCTCTCGCGCAGAAGTAGGCGAGAGAAACACAATAGAAAGGCTTGTGTTTGCCGTCTTCTCTTTCAGGTCCCTCCACGCGTGTTCTCCACAGCCTGTACTTAAAAGTGAGCCAGTACTCTGAGCTCACAAACCACAGCATGAGACTCAACTCGTTCATCTTTGGCCTGCTCAAGTGAGCTGTTTTTCTTCATCCCAGTTTCTTCTCTGCTGTTGTGCTTCATCTAGTCATAACCACAAACGTAATGTTCAAATATTATTTGTATTTTCAGCTTAAAGTCTTTGGAATTCTGGTTTAGTCATCTCTACACACATGATGGTAAAACCTATTTAAACATATTTTTTTTCCTTCTTCAGAGTAATATGAAATGTTTTAAGTGTACTTAATATCTTGCTTTTTTTTTGTATTTATTTTTATTTTATGCAGATATCATTGCAGCCCACTACAATCCATGGGGTTTCCTCCCCCTGTCACAGGGGGTGTGCCAACCGCTATTCGAGGAGCTCCTCCTCCTCCTCCAGCCTCTGTCGCTCCTCCCGTTTGACCTGGACCTGCTCTTTGAACCTCACCTCCTCCAAAATTGCCAAGAGCAGCTCCGCCGCAAGGAGCAGCTCTGTTCTGCAGGCCTGAGCGCCGACCAGTCAGCCCGCTCCACCTTCCAGCTCATGAGAGGATGGAGCACCACCGTCAGCGACATCGTGAAAGACTCGAGCGTGGAAGTGAAGAGAGAGAGGGTGGGGCTGAGACGAGAGGGAACGTGGCCAAGGATGGAAGGTGTTGGGTCGAGGAGAGGCGAGGGTTCAGTGAATTCGGCCAAACCTGTTAGCAGAGAAACATCGATGGAGGTGGGGATTAGTAATCTCTGGAAGGAGAGGGGGATGAGTGGGCAGAGAGTGAAAGGCGTCGGACAAGAGAGCCAAGGGGAAGGCGACGATAGACGGAAAAGAGAGACCGACCTGGCTCATGATGGACGTCAGCGGCAAGAGAGGCAGGCGGGGTGGTGGTACCAGCTCATGCAGTCTTCGCAGGTTTACATCGACCAATCCACAGAGGGCGCAAAGTTCGTCAGGAACGAGAAGAGGAAGAAGTCGTTTGAGAGACGACACGGCCAGCTACCACCCACCAGAGAGGGAGTGGTGGAGGGGGCAGAAGCAAGCCAGAAAGAGGAGGGGTACAGAAGCAGCAGCAGCTCCAGCTCTGAATCTGCTGGATCCAGAGCGAGGTTGTCCTGGATGGGTAGCCCTCCCGAGTCCATCATCCAACAGGAAAAAGAGTCCAAAGCTCCCAAGGTTTCAGAGTCGGGGGACCAGGCTACAGCGCAGCAGCAGGACCCCTCAAAGGGACAGAGTCTGCGCTGGGGCAGGCTCTTTGGAGCGGTTACTGGTTCTCCTTCAAGGGTGGATGGAGCTGATGAGAAGACTAAATGTTCCTCGGCCAGGTAAAGTTTGGGTTTATGTAAAAGGTCGTTGATGATTTAGTGGTTTAATCATCACTATTAACAAGTAAAACATTGATCCAGTATGTCGTATGTTACTCTGTACATTGCAGAGCCACACATATTGTGAATTTCCACTTCTTCCGGGTGCACAAACGTGAACCCACTGAAACACATATGGCACCAATATTGTCATTCAGAGCAGAAAGTGACACATTCACCTTTAACCCTGTTTTTAATGAATGAAGACAAAGTGATGAGAAGCATGAACAAACATTTTCACAGGATGAACATTTGATTTCTAAGTTGCGTTCCCCTTCGGCAGACCACCGTCAGGTTGGCTCTCTCTGGATCGGACCGTTCTTGACTTTGTGGCCCAAACCATCGGAGTTGGAAAGAAGACAGAGTCTTCAGACACATCCACCTGTACCCAAACCACTCCCCGAAAGCCACCAACGCCACCAACTGAAGCTGAAACCTGGTATGTTCATATTTAAATAGGACCTTGTTCTTTGTATGGCACAGCCTCAGTCTTTAATCTAGACTCTGGGTGGTGCTGTTGACTGACTACTCACTTGTTCTTCCATGTCGTCTGTCCTCAGTGAAGTCCGAGCTTTGTGCCACCACATAGCCACCGAACCCGGGCAGCTGAGCTTCAGCAAAGGGGACATCATGCAGGTCCTCAGCAAAGTCGACCCAGACTGGCTGCTCTGCTCGCTGGGCTCCGTAAAGGGATTAGTCCCGATCGTCTATGTCACCCTCAACGGCATGGAGGAGAGCCGGGATTCTGGTGGACACAGACAGTGATGAGAAACATAATCCTCCAAAGGGACAGAAACTAAGGCATGACAGAGAAAGATTATGATGGAGATAATGTATAGAGATGAAATCCACTCAGCTTCAAGGGGACGTCCAGACAGGTATGCATGCATCATTCCACGACCAAAATAACAGATAAGAGACAAGCCCAAAGACACTCCACCATGCGCTTGTGTGAAGCTGTGCTCTCTGCTTACCTGTGTGAATATGTCTCATCTGTGTAAGAGAGGTCTACTCACAATGGGATAGGTTAGTTGTACAGTATTTACCATCGTTAGCTGCACTTTGCTTTTATGTAACCTCGCTAAGGTCTCCTCTGCAGTTGTGTTTGTGCACATTCTTAGAAGAGGAAACACTCATGCACGTGGCTGCAGGTCGCCGTACAAGTGTGCGCGTCGGTCTTTTGGTACATGCTGTAAATGCCTACGTGAACTCTTTAGTTACTGACCACTCTAACATTGCTGAAGAGAGCTTCTAAATTTGGGGAAAACGGGGAAGCATTTCCAATGAAAGCAAAGCCTTGTTGGGAAAGCTCAACGGTGCAAATGCCTGATTATCAGTATTGCATTTTGACGGATCTACGCCTTAAAGTAAGCATAAAATGGACATGTATGCTCTTGGGCACTTGAGAGATGGTGACCTAATATTTGTCCGCAACTTGTATTAAATTATGATATCCATTTTATCCAGATTTATGTCTGCAGATCTTGTTGAACTCAGAATGTTGCGAAGAAAGAGACACAACAATGATGTTTTTTTTTTGTAGTTATAAAGGTGACTGCCAACATGTGGACAGTGCTGCGATATGTCCTGGTATGAATTGTGGCCTTAGGTTCAAAACGATACAGTCAGTTTAACGGGTGTTATGTTTATTTACTTTAGGAGCCCGATCCAAATATCACACTATCTCGTTTACAAAATGGTCATGGAAATGTACATTTATTATATAAATGGATGCTTGTGTAGTTTTGAAAAATGCACAAAGGAAAGAATTATAATTTTCTTTTTGTTGCATTATTGTACAGCATGTACAGTCATTTTATTTCATTTAAATGATCTAATATGTCGTTTTCATTGAACTGTAAATATATTTAAAATCTTCAATGATTGATTTCTACCATAGAGTTCTATACATGAATATTGTTACCGAGTTCCAAATACATTTTATGTTTAATACAGCAGGCAGGTATTAGCTTTAGGTTCAGCACTAACAACCCTAATAACAATAGGCCATATAGCCTGTGGACAGTTCGCTGCTCAATGGTTAGCCCGAGACATCAAATCTAATATTTATTTGAGTGACTTTGAGGTTCAGGGGTTAGAAGTCAGATTCACCTTTGATTTGATCCGCTGAAATGTGCTTCAGGAATGACAAGGAGAGCGAAGAAGTCTTTTTTCCTCCCCTCATGCCTGTACATACCATCAGCATCCGTGACACTGCTCCTCTCCGTGTCCAGGCTAAATGAAGTATATGTACGACACTGTCAAACTGCTATTGATGTTAAATAACAAACGTGATCACAAATGTTAATGGCTCATGCGTCTTTTGTTGAGTGTTTGTGTTTCGTCGTAGAGCATCTGGTGAAAAGATTTAAATGAGATCACCCCATTAGTTTCCCCACTATCTTCCCTGAAAGGTTCATCAGATCCTCGGCAGCATCGGTTGGCACATTTAGTTTCTGCCAGCAGGTGGCGGTACCGTTCCAACGTGTTTACAGTCTCAGAGGTTCGTGTTCGTCTGAGCTCAGACACAAGATAACTGTAACTCTGTGATTGCATCTGTATCAACATGTATTAACCTTGTACTGCTATCAAAACAATCAAATCATCATTTAAAAAATGTCAAAAAAATAGTGACTTCAAGGAGGGCAGAGAGTACGAGAGTACGAACCAGCTCACCTTTGTCTCCAAAACTGCAAGAACTGACAAAGAACTGTCAAGATTTGGAGGGAAAAGACTTTATTTTCACTCAACAACAGAAACTCTGAATACGAATACAAATGAAAACACTGAAACAAATTAATGCTACTAAATAGATTTTTTTTTTTTGTCACAGTTGAAGATTTAAATGTTGACAGCAGTGATCAGCACTGTCACTTCACAGCAAGAAGGCCCTGGGTTCAAAACCTGGTTAGGATGGAGGCTGGGGACTTTCTGTGTGGAGTTTGCAGTTTGTGGAGTTTGTGTGGAGCGGTTAGAAAACAATGGATGGATGGACGGACACAACTCACAGAATGAATACAAATCCAAACTTCACAAAACACACTTATAATGATAGGATAAATCTTGGGATACATATTACTGGACTTAATTATTTTTATTTACTTAAGTTGTGTCCATTGTTTTTCTTCTTCTTTTTCTTGGTGCAAACAACAACAAAGGTGCCTTTGTTTTTGGTGGACTTCACAGTTTCAGTTCTTGGTATCAGTGCATCTGAACACAGCGTTTGTTCTGTGGACACACAAGTACATTCATATCACATTTACTCCTTCAAACCTGACACACATAGATGAGATGAATCCAAACTCTTCATCTGATAACAAAGCAAAGCTCTATGGTTTTCATATTAAAGGGAAAAAATACCTTGTTTTTGAGTCTCCTGCAATTCTTCTTCAGGCGCTCCACATGCTTCACTACTTTCTCAACCCACGGCGCATCGGCGGCAATGCACAGCTGTGCCCCACGCCTGGTCACCAAACTGCAATGAGCAGCAAATCATGGGTGACAAGCTGCACGTTTGTGATTGGTGTGACTGGTAGCCAGAAACATCGGCCACTGTGGAGACTTACATGATGGCATTGAGAGTGCAGCCCTGCCCACGGACCTGCTGGCGGTAGTCCACGAACAAGTGTTTCTGCAGTTCCTTATTTCCCACCGACAAGCAGCAGTCAACCGGTATGTCCGCCAGTGTCACTGGAGGATGGAGATCACATCAGCTTTGAGATGTCGCACTCGAAATAAGTATCGACCACGCTATCACTTTAAACTCAAGAAATAAGAAATACATTAGTATATTGTTGCTTTGTGGAGCATTAAGAGCTGAATTAGGTTGAGGTTTGGATGCATTTTCAACTTGTCAAGTAGATTTACTACAGTCTCTAATTACTCTCTCTCACACTCACACACACACACCCACACAGTTGTGAGCCATAACTGATTGTCATGAGAGTTGCGTCACAATGACGGTGACTACTGGCGGTTAACCCCTAACTTTTACAGACAATAGAAGGCGGGGAGTCCAATGGCAAAGGAACTGCACTGAAGCTCCAGGCCTGCAGAGGCAATAAATCTCTCCATTATAAAGAAGAACTTGAGGAGAGTGGTGGGATTTTATTCTCACTGGTATGTGTAGCACATCTCCTTTTAAGAGGCTTTCATCAGAGAAACATCCTGTTGGAAGTTTCACTCAGACAAAGATGGTGAACAAGTATTGTATAAGACACAGAAAGTAAAGAATGAAGTATGAGACAAAAAGTAATCATGTCATAATGTCATTATAATGTCAATACTTAATCAGTGAGCTCACCTGTCAAACAGCAGCAGGCAATGAAGAAGATATAGAAGGAGAGCTTAGAGTCACCAAGAAGAGCCATGTCCTTTCCTTAGCTGCCAAGATAGAGAAGCTTTGTAGATGCTCTGCTCCTGATTCTGACTAACTCTGTCCTGGCTGTTTTTATGCACACAGAATGTCATTGTCCAGCCCCCCTTTTTTTTCCCCCTGTCAATAGCACTGGTAGACAATACAAGTTGTAGAAAGTACCTTGTGTCTTGTTGACTCCACCCCCCACCCCCTTTGTTTATGGCATGATCACAAATTGATGAATTGGTAATTAAAAAAAGAGTTCAACGTCCTCCGAGTCGCACTTCTCTCCAGTCCCAGTTTGGTCCCATACCAGCGATGAAACTGATAACAAAACAAGCATGAATATAAGAAGTGTCACTGCAGAGGACAATATCCCCTTGTTTTTAACCCCGGTGACCTTGCGGTGTCTCAGGGCTCTTTCCTCAGACCCTCTCTTCTACACCTTGACCATGCCCTCCATGTTTACATCAGTTTTCACTGCTTTTCAGTTGATGCTCCCGCTGTGTCTGTTGAGCAAAACCCAGTTTCACCCACCCACTGTAGCTCCAGATGGTCTGTAAAACTGTGGCATCCTCTCCGCTCTACACCTGTGTGACTTTTTGCAACACCACTTCCAGTCACCTAGGTGTCCCCAGTTGGAAAAGTTACTTGGAAAAGTTACTTGTTTGTTTGTTTTTGCAGAAGTTGAAAGCATTTTCTCTTTAATTCACTGGAATGTAGAACTAACGAACCACTCTCAAAATGAAACTGCTCATTTACACTTTCCCTTTTCTCTTCCTCACTTTAAATAAATCAGGAAATTAGTAATAAAGCTAGGCCTTATTCCTTTATCTTGCAACCTGCTCGTGGATATTTGATTTGTTATATTTACTTAGCTCTCCACTTACAGAGAAGGATTCGGATTCCTGTAAATGGCTGGTTGACTCATGTCCTTTGTTCTTCACTGGAAATCCCCTCATATAACAGGAAAGATGATGCTGGACATGAAATATTGCCAGTCGAGGAAAACTGGGCTGATTTCCAGACTGATTTCCTGCTCAGAGAGAAGAATGCTGCAAGAATAAACATGCTAGATCTGGGCACAGATCTGACTGAAAGCCATTATTTTCCTTCCCCTGGGGGTAGTTGAAAAGTAGTACATATATATATTCCCAAATAACACCTTATTGACACAAATTAGTATTTATGATTTAATCTATTGTCAGCTTTTCAGAGGAGTTCAACTATTTTAAAAATGTTAGCAAACAATTTTGTGTATTTGTTTATATTATCTTCACTTTCATAGTTCAGCACAAATATTTTTTAGATTTCTCTTTAGTATGTTTTTTCAGTTGTGAACTTTAGGTTTGATCAAGGTTTGACTCCTAGTTTGTGCAAGAAGTCTAAAAAAAAATCTAGCACTGTCTGCAGAGCCATATGAATTCCGGGAAAGTCACAATCCTGCCTGAGAAAGACAGACTGACCTTTAGCTTTTGGACTTGGTGAGAGCAGACAAAGAGAAAGTGCTGTTGCTGTAAAATACACTGGGCCACTAAAGCTGCTTTTGATAGTACCAATGGAAATTCCAGGCAGTAACTCCTGCTCTCCAATTCTCAGTGGCTCCAAATTTTAAAAACATCCCTCTATATTTGCATTCAAGAGAGTTAAAATCAACTTTAAACAACGTTAAGCACTTAGAAGTCCTTGTTAGAGGAAAATTCACCCCTACCTTTTTTTTTTTTTTTTTTTTAATACTCTTCTTTCTTGTCTAGCCGTTTTGTGTCAGACAGATTTTGCTTTGTCAAAATGAAACTTAGGGGCGGCGCACTCGTGTGGCGGTTAGCACTGTCACCTCACAAGAACTGTCACCTCACTGTCAAGCACTGTCACCTCACTGTCAACTCGCAAGAAGGCCCCGGGTTTGAATCCCAGTTGGGATGGGGGCTGTGGTCTTTCTGTGTGGAGTTTGCAGGTTCTCCCTGTGCCTGTGTGGGTTCTCTCCGGGTATTCTGGCTTCCTCCCACAGTCCAAAGACATGCACAACTGGGGATTAGGTGAATTGGTCACTCTAAATTGCCGATAGGTGTGAATGTGAGTGTGACTGGTTGTTTGTCTATATGGTGTACCTCACCTTTGCCCAATGTCCCTCGATAGGAACATCTCTTCCAAAGCTTTTCAGCTTCTCCTCCATCACTGTAGGAGAAAAATGAAAATGAAAGTTAAATTGAGACTCATTGACTGGAAATGTGTCAACAGACAGGAACTGGTTGTGCAGTCCCAATCCTGCACAACCAGTTTTTAGGAGTAGGAAATGTTGAACAAATGCACGGAGGCGTATTCTTCCCAAATGGGAGAGGGTGATGCAACTTGCATCTGGAAGATTAACTCCCTAAGACCCAAGCTCTTTTTGATATATACATTCTTAATTTATCTTTGCTCTTTAGGATTATTGGGAATTGATGAAGTCATATTTTAACAATATTTTGAAACAAGTGTTTTTTGGGGGAAATTATGTCCACATACAATGACAATCAATCTAAATTTGTAATAATATAATGTTTAAGGGTCCATTTATCTAGACATTTGGCAACATACTAAGCAGAATTAGGTGTTATATTATAGGTGACCCAAAATCCAATGTCCATATACTGTATGTGGACATCAGGTTTTAGGAGGTGAAAAAAATAAAAATAAAAGCACTCAACGCAAAGATAAGATTATGTAAAAGTGTCAGTGAGGAAAACAGTTTGGTCTGACATTTGTAAATGTGGCCAGAATGTTCTCACAAAAAAGTGATAAACTGAGAATAAGAAGAAGCCACCAAGACACCTCAGGCCACTCAGAGGAAATTCGACCATCTGCAGATGTCAAATTTTCAAAAATCACAGCAAGAGCAAAGAGTGAAGCTCCACCAGAGTTCAGAGACGTTCCCAGATCATCTCGAAGATTCTCTGTTCTAATGAAAGCAAAGCAGAACATTCTCAAACACACAGAATGATGGAGCAATGGACAATGTCCTGTAAGAGGGTCCTTGACTTGTGTGAACTCATAGATGCTGGAAGGAACAGCTCTCAACTGGTGGGCGGACCTTAATGTCAGGTGGCAGCTGCTGTTGTAGCCATATGTTCAGTTTTTTGACATAAGATTATCTTGGGATTAGAGAAAAAATTGACAAAATTGTCTGTTTCTGTGACACAAGCACCAGAATATCATGAAGCTTGATAGAGATGTTCATGTTATTTCCAACGACTTTAACTTGAACATTTTCCATGTCAAAAGACCCTGAAAGTTAAAATATTGTGCATTTCAGTTCGATTGTAAGAAAAAGTAGCAACTACTATTTACACATCAACAGTTTATTGTAACTCTTAAGGTCAGTTCATACATATAAAAACATCCTAACACATACAGTATCTGAAACACAGCAGCTTCTGGTTTGAGTTGGATAAAAAATAGCTTTACTTTCACTGGTAGTCTCGTTTACCAATAGATTATCTAATCTAATTTGTAAAAGGGACGTAATCACAGTCGTATTTTACACCACGAGTCAGCACAAATAAGATGAAATCACAATGACATTTACTGATGTTACACTTGTCATCTCCTCAAAAGCTTCTCAGCTTCTCCTCCATCACTCACTCCACCTGAAAATATAGGAAAAGACGTGTTACATGCTAATTTAATGCAGTTCTCCTCAAAGCTTAGACAGAAATAGAGCTGTTTAGGTGGATAATGGACCTGAATCTTAGCATGTTTCTCTTTTCTCCTCTCCAGAGCATCAATGTGTTTCTTCACCCACTTCTCTTCACTGGGATGGGAGACGCACAGTTGGTGTCCATTCTTTGTCACAAAGCTGGTGATACAGAAGAGAAACACAATTAGAATAAAGAAGCCAAAGAAGTTTTCAGTTCTTTCATTTTCAGTCACCACAATGACCTTCTATTGATGGGTGGATGATATTAATGTTAGACCCTTACACAGTAGCGTCGATGTCACAGCCGGTCCCGGCTTCCTGGACGCGGTAGCTTTCGATTCTCTGAAGCGGGAAGAATTTGGAAGTTTTGGATTTACAGCAGTCCAGCACAACTTGAGCTGCAGGAAGACAAATGTGGAACATGTTAGAGGCATTAGGGGGGTGTACACACTGACCTGCTTCCAATGCATCCAGGAATTTAAATCCACCTTTCTGCTTACCTGCTGCAAACTCAACGCAGACCAGACCCAGCAGGAGCAGAGCTGCAGATCGGGAGGCCATGTCTCTGGTTCTTTCTGGGGTTGTGAGTTGAGTTCCTTCTGCAGGTGTGTGAGGATGCGGCTGTGAGGAGGAGGAGAAGCCACAGGTGCATTTATAGTCACACAGGAGAAAGTGAAAGTTAACTCAGTGATTGGAAATGGGGAAAAGGGTGGCAACAGACATACACGTGCACACTTCCCAATCCTGCACACCCATGCTCTTTCATGTGGTGCCAATAATCTCCCTCTCAGGCATGTTTGGTCTAGTGTCAGTTTTTCTTGAAACCAGAACATGTCAATTTAAATAGCTGCAGCACAGTGATGCATTTAAAAAATTAGTTTTTCTCTAGGGTCAGATTACCTTTCATAGATATTACATGTCACTTGATGTGTTTTAAACTGCAACTGAAGTCAAAAACATCATCCGACATAGTGTCAATTGATTTCTTTACCCAAGTCAGTAGAGCTTTGATTGCTGAAAGAGAAGTGTAGCGGTTTCTTTGTGCCTGTGAATGAATCCAAGCATTCCAAATGACAGGTCACTTTCTAAGGAAGTAGGAAATGTTGAGCAACTGCAGAAAGTCTTTCTTTTCCATCCAGATGGAAGAGCTTGTCAGGTACGTGAAAACATCCTAATATAACACATATAGGATCTGAAAAACAGCAGCTTCTGGATAACAAATAGCTTTACTTTTACTGTTAGTCCCATTTAGCAATACATTATCTAATCTAACTTGCAAAAGGGACAAAATCACAGTTGCTTTTGAGATTTACACCATTAGCCAGCACAAAGGAGATGAAATCATGAAGACATTTAGTTTGTGCCTGTGCGTACATCAATCCAACCATTTCAAAAGGCAGGCTTTGAAGGAGCAAATGTTGCACAACTGCACAGAGTCATTCTTTTCTTCCTAGACAGAGGAGCTCTTCAGAATTGATGCAACTTCTGAGAGTGGGAGTGAATTATAGTGAAGTCCACAGGAAATCAATTCATTTTACACATTCTCACAGTTCTTGTTTTCATTTTTTTTTCAAGCAAAGGTGACCTGAGAAGAGTAAATATGCCACAAGTGATTTTACTGTCTAGAAGTGTGTCTAAATAAAGAAAATTAAAAAAACAAGACACCTTCCCTGCACTGAATCACACTGGTGGCAGCCTCGTTCTGCTGGGAATGGAGGCTTTCCTGCAGCAGGTCCTGCAGCAGTCCTGGAGTAAAAGCACCAGTCACATGAAGACTATGAGGCTGGACCTGGCAAAATAATTGTTAGAACCTGATAACTGCAACCAAAGAATGATGGAGCAGGTCTACAAAGAAGGAAGCAGTTAAATGACTCCTGGAGTTGAGGATTCAAAGGAAACTGTTGTGCTTGTTCTTCATCTCAGAGCGCTACACTCACTGTTACAGTGAATTGAAAACATGGACAATGTCCTGTAAGAGGGTCCTTGACCTGTGTGAACTCATAGATGCTGGAAGGAATAGCTCTCAACTGGTGGGCGGACCTTAATGTCAGGTGGCAGCTGCTGTTGTAGCCATATGTTCAGTTTTTTGACATAAGATTATCTTGGGATTAGAGAAAAAATTGACAAAATTGTCTGTTTCTGTGACACAAGCACCAGAATATCATGAAGCTTGATAGAGATGTTCATGTTATTTCCAACGACTTTAACTTGAACATTTTCCATGTCAAAAGACCCTGAAAGTTAAAATATTGTGCATTTCAGTTCGATTGTAAGAAAAAGTAGCAACTACTATTTACACATCAACAGTTTATTGTAACTCTTAAGGTCAGTTCATACATATAAAAACATCCTAACACATACAGTATCTGAAACACAGCAGCTTCTGGTTTGAGTTGGATAAAAAATAGCTTTACTTTCACTGGTAGTCTCGTTTACCAATAGATTATCTAATCTAATTTGTAAAAGGGACGTAATCACAGTCGCATTTTACACCACGAGTCAGCACAAATAAGATGAAATCACGACGACATTTACTGATGTTACACTTGTCATCTCCTCAAAAGCTTCTCAGCTTCTCCTCCATCACTCACTCCACCTGAAAATATAGGAAAAGACGTGTTACATGCTAATTTAATGCAGTTCTCCTCAAAGCTTAGACAGAAATAGAGCTGTTTAGGTGGATAATGGACCTGAATCTTAGCATGTTTCTCTTTTCTCCTCTCCAGAGCATCAATGTGTTTCTTCACCCACTTCTCTTCACTGGGATGGGAGACGCACAGTTGGTGTCCATTCTTTGTCACAAAGCTGGTGATACAGAAGAGAAACACAATTAGAATAAAGAAGCCAAAGAAGTTTTCAGTTCTTTCATTTTCAGTCACCACAATGACCTTCTATTGATGGGTGGATGATATTAATGTTAGACCCTTACACAGTAGCGTCGATGTCACAGCCGGTCCCGGCTTCCTGGACGCGGTAGCTTTCGATTCTCTGAAGCGGGAAGAATTTGGAAGTTTTGGATTTACAGCAGTCCAGCACAACTTGAGCTGCAGGAAGACAAATGTGGAACATGTTAGAGGCATTAGGGGGGTGTACACACTGACCTGCTTCCAATGCATCCAGGAATTTAAATCCACCTTTCTGCTTACCTGCTGCAAACTCAACGCAGACCAGACCCAGCAGGAGCAGAGCTGCAGATCGGGAGGCCATGTCTCTGGTTCTTTCTGGGGTTGTGAGTTGAGTTCCTTCTGCAGGTGTGTGAGGATGCTGCTGTGAGGAGGAGGAGAAGCCACAGGTGCATTTATAGTCACACAGGAGAAAGTGAAAGTTAACTCAATGATTGGAAATGGGGAAAAGGGTGGCAACAGACAGGCAAATGCACATTTCCCAATCCTGCACACCCCCACTCTTTCATGTGGAGCCAGTTTGTTTGTGCTTGTGTGTACATGAATCCAACCATTTCAAGTGAAAGTCTTTGGAAGCAGGAAATGCTGCACAAGAGTCATTCTTTTCTTCCCAGACAGAAGAGCTCTTCAGAATTGATGCAACTTCTGAGAGTGGGAGTGAATTATAGTGAAGTCCACAGGAAAACAATTCATTTTACACATTCTCACAGTTCTTGTTTTCATTGTTTTTTCAAGCAAAGGTGACCTGAGAAGAGTAAATATGCCACAAGTGATTTTACTGTCTAGAAGTGTGTCTAAATAAAGAAAATTAAAAAAACAAGACACCTTCCCTGCACTGAATCACACTGGTGGCAGCATCATTCTGCTGGGAATGGAGGCTTTCCTGCAGCAGGTCCTGCAGCAGTCCTGGAGTCAAAGCACCAGTCAGATGAAGACTATGAGGCTGGACCTGGCAAAATAATTGTTAGAACCTGATAACTGCAACCAAAGAATGATGGAGCAGGTCTACAAAGAAGGAAGCAGTTAAATGACTCCTGGAGTTGAGGATTCAAAGGAAACTGTTGTGCTTGTTCTTCATCTCAGAGCGCTACACTCACTGTTACAGTGAATTGAAAACATGGACAATGTCCTGTAAGAGGGTCCTTGACTTGTGTGAACTCATAGATGCTGGAAGGAACAGCTCTCAACTGGTGGGCGGACCTTAATGTCAGGTGGCAGCTGCTGTTGTAGCCATATGTTCAGTTTTTTGACATAAGATTATCTTGGGATTAGAGAAAAAATTGACAAAATTGTCTGTTTCTGTGACACAAGCACCAGAATATCATGAAGCTTGATAGAGATGTTCATGTTATTTCCAACGACTTTAACTTGAACATTTTCCATGTCAAAAGACCCTGAAAGTTAAAATATTGTGCATTTCAGTTCGATTGTAAGAAAAAGTAGCAACTACTATTTACACATCAACAGTTTATTGTAACTCTTAAGGTCAGTTCATACATATAAAAACATCCTAACACATACAGTATCTGAAACACAGCAGCTTCTGGTTTGAGTTGGATAAAAAATAGCTTTACTTTCACTGGTAGTCTCGTTTACCAATAGATAATCTAATCTAATTTGTAAAAGGGACGTAATCACAGTCGCATTTTACACCACGAGTCAGCACAAATAAGATGAAATCACGACGACATTTACTGATGTTACACTTGTCATCTCCTCAAAAGCTTCTCAGCTTCTCCTCCATCACTCACTCCACCTGAAAATATAGGAAAAGACGTGTTACATGCTAATTTAATGCAGTTCTCCTCAAAGCTTAGACAGAAATAGAGCTGTTTAGGTGGATAATGGACCTGAATCTTAGCATGTTTCTCTTTTCTCCTCTCCAGAGCATCAATGTGTTTCTTCACCCACTTCTCTTCACTGGGATGGGAGACGCACAGTTGGTGTCCATTCTTTGTCACAAAGCTGGTGATACAGAAGAGAAACACAATTAGAATAAAGAAGCCAAAGAAGTTTTCAGTTCTTTCATTTTCAGTCACCACAATGACCTTCTATTGATGGGTGGATGATATTAATGTTAGACCCTTACACAGTAGCGTCGATGTCACAGCCGGTCCCGGCTTCCTGGACGCGGTAGCTTTCGATTCTCTGAAGCGGGAAGAATTTGGAAGTTTTGGATTTACAGCAGTCCAGCACAACTTGAGCTGCAGGAAGACAAATGTGGAACATGTTAGAGGCATTAGGGGGTGTACACACTGACCTGCTTCCAATGCATCCAGGAATTTAAATCCACCTTTCTGCTTACCTGCTGCAAACTCAACGCAGACCAGACCCAGCAGGAGCAGAGCTGCAGATCGGGAGGCCATGTCTCTGGTTCTTTCTGGGGTTGTGAGTTGAGTTCCTTCTGCAGGTGTGTGAGGATGCTGCTGTGAGGAGGAGGAGAAGCCACAGGTGCATTTATAGTCACACAGGAGAAAGTGAAAGTTAACTCAGTGATTGGAAATGGGGAAAAGGGTGGCAACAGACATACACGTGCACACTTCCCAATCCTGCACACCCATGCTCTTTCATGTGGTGCCAATAATCTCCCTCTCAGGCAGTTTTGGTCTAGTGTTAGTTTTTCTTGAAACCAGAACATGTCAATTTAAATAGCTGCAGCACAGTGATGCATTTAAAAAATTAGTTTTTCTCTAGGGTCAGATTACCTTTCATAGATATTACATGTCACTTGATGTGTTTTAAACTGCAACTGAAGTCAAAAACATCATCCGACATAGTGTCAATTGATTTCTTTACCCAAGTCAGTAGAGCTTTGATTGCTGAAAGAGAAGTGTAGCGGTTTCTTTGTGCCTGTGAATGAATCCAAGCATTCCAAATGACAGGTCACTTTCTAAGGAAGTAGGAAATGTTGAGCAACTGCAGAAAGTCTTTCTTTTCCATCCAGATGGAAGAGCTTGTCAGGTACGTGAAAACATCCTAATATAACACATATAGGATCTGAAAAACAGCAGCTTCTGGATAACAAATAGCTTTACTTTTACTGTTAGTCCCATTTAGCAATACATTATCTAATCTAACTTGCAAAAGGGACAAAATCACAGTTGCTTTTGAGATTTACACCATTAGCCAGCACAAAGGAGATGAAATCATGAAGACATTTAGTTTGTGCCTGTGCGTACATCAATCCAACCATTTCAAAAGGCAGGCTTTGAAGGAGCAAATGTTGCACAACTGCACAGAGTCATTCTTTTCTTCCTAGACAGAGGAGCTCTTCAGAATTGATGCAACTTCTGAGAGTGGGAGTGAATTATAGTGAAGTCCACAGGAAATCAATTCATTTTACACATTCTCACAGTTCTTGTTTTCATTTTTTTTTCAAGCAAAGGTGACCTGAGAAGAGTAAATATGCCACAAGTGATTTTACTGTCTAGAAGTGTGTCTAAATAAAGAAAATTAAAAAAACAAGACACCTTCCCTGCACTGAATCACACTGGTGGCAGCCTCGTTCTGCTGGGAATGGAGGCTTTCCTGCAGCAGGTCCTGCAGCAGTCCTGGAGTCAAAGCACCAGTCACATGAAGACTATGAGGCTGGACCTGGCAAAATAATTGTTAGAACCTGATAACTGCAACCAAAGAATGATGGAGCAGGTCTACAAAGAAGGAAGCAGTTAAATGACTCCTGGAGTTGAGGATTCAAAGGAAACTGTTGTGCTTGTTCTTCATCTCAGAGCGCTACACTCACTGTTACAGTGAATTGAAAACATGGACAATGTCCTGTAAGAGGGTCCTTGACCTGTGTGAACTCATAG
Source organism: Lagocephalus sceleratus (assembly GCA_911728415.1). NCBI lineage: Eukaryota > Metazoa > Chordata > Actinopteri > Tetraodontiformes > Tetraodontidae > Lagocephalus > Lagocephalus sceleratus. Next base: position 807,024 of record CAJVRN010000237.1, on the reverse strand, counting down.
ATGCTGGAAGGAATAGCTCTCAACTGGTGGGCGGACCTTAATGTCAGGTGGCAGCTGCTGTTGTAGCCATATGTTCAGTTTTTTGACATAAGATTATCTTGGGATTAGAGAAAAAATTGACAAAATTGTCTGTTTCTGTGACACAAGCACCAGAATATCATGAAGCTTGATAGAGATGTTCATGTTATTTCCAACGACTTTAACTTGAACATTTTCCATGTCAAAAGACCCTGAAAGTTAAAATATTGTGCATTTCAGTTCGATTGTAAGAAAAAGTAGCAACTACTATTTACACATCAACAGTTTATTGTAACTCTTAAGGTCAGTTCATACATATAAAAACATCCTAACACATACAGTATCTGAAACACAGCAGCTTCTGGTTTGAGTTGGATAAAAAATAGCTTTACTTTCACTGGTAGTCTCGTTTACCAATAGATAATCTAATCTAATTTGTAAAAGGGACGTAATCACAGTCGCATTTTACACCACGAGTCAGCACAAATAAGATGAAATCACGACGACATTTACTGATGTTACACTTGTCATCTCCTCAAAAGCTTCTCAGCTTCTCCTCCATCACTCACTCCACCTGAAAATATAGGAAAAGACGTGTTACATGCTAATTTAATGCAGTTCTCCTCAAAGCTTAGACAGAAATAGAGCTGTTTAGGTGGATAATGGACCTGAATCTTAGCATGTTTCTCTTTTCTCCTCTCCAGAGCATCAATGTGTTTCTTCACCCACTTCTCTTCACTGGGATGGGAGACGCACAGTTGGTGTCCATTCTTTGTCACAAAGCTGGTGATACAGAAGAGAAACACAATTAGAATAAAGAAGCCAAAGAAGTTTTCAGTTCTTTCATTTTCAGTCACCACAATGACCTTCTATTGATGGGTGGATGATATTAATGTTAGACCCTTACACAGTAGCGTCGATGTCACAGCCGGTCCCGGCTTCCTGGACGCGGTAGCTTTCGATTCTCTGAAGCGGGAAGAATTTGGAAGTTTTGGATTTACAGCAGTCCAGCACAACTTGAGCTGCAGGAAGACAAATGTGGAACATGTTAGAGGCATTAGGGGGGTGTACACACTGACCTGCTTCCAATGCATCCAGGAATTTAAATCCACCTTTCTGCTTACCTGCTGCAAACTCAACGCAGACCAGACCCAGCAGGAGCAGAGCTGCAGATCGGGAGGCCATGTCTCTGGTTCTTTCTGGGGTTGTGAGTTGGGTTCCTTCTGCAGGTGTGTGAGGATGCTGCTGTGAGGAGGAGGAGAAGCCACAGGTGCATTTATAGTCACACAGGAGAAAGTGAAAGTTAACTCAGTGATTGGAAATGGGGAAAAGGGTGGCAACAGACAGGCAAATGCACATTTCCCAATCCTGCACACCCCCGCTCTTTCATGTGGAGCCAGTTTGTTTGTGCTTGTGTGTACATGAATCCAACCATTTCAAGTGAAAGTCTTTGGAAGCAGGAAATGCTGCACAAGAGTCATTCTTTTCTTCCCAGACAGAAGATCTCTTTAGAGTTGATGCAACTACTGAGAGTGGGAGTGAATGATAGTGAATTTCACAGGAAATCAATTAATTTTACACACTTTTATAATTCTTGATTTTAGTTTTGTGAAGCAGAGGTGACTTGAATGTGCCTCAAGTGACCCCCCCCCCCGCAACATCCACTTTCAACATATAAGGTGATGATCCTTAAAGTAAAAAAGAGGATTAATGTTCTGTTCCAGTTAAAATAATTTATATAAATAAATAATATATATTGCAGTACACATGGATGTTTTTATCCATCCATCCATCATCTTCTTCTTCCACTTATGCCTCCACAGAGGTTGCGGGGGGAGCCTACCCCAGAACATTGGGTGAAGGCGGGGTACAGTGTACCCTCGCTATAACGCGGTTCACTTTTCACGGCTTCACTGCTTCGCGGATTTTTTTTCCAGTGCATTGTGCTCTGAATCCAGATTGGAGAACTGCAGGGGAAAAGGCCCCTGCGGTCGCAACCAAAAGGCGGAGGAAGAAGTTTGAACTTTGAAAGTGTTTGATTGTGAGAAAATGTTAAATCCTGTGAGAAAAGTGTATAAAAGTGTGTGGTTAGGGGTTTTACGGCCTTAAAACCTGTAAAATAATTGTAAAAAATAAAGCTGTTTACTTCGCAGATTTCGTCTATTGCGGGTTATTTCCGGAATGTAACCCCCGCGATAAACGAGGGTACACTGTACACCCTGGACTGGTCACCAGTCAGTCGCAGGGCTGACACATATAGACAAACGTCGAAAGTCTCCAGCATCCATCCCAACTGGGATTCGAATCCAGAGCCTTCTTGCTGTGAGGCGACAGTGCTAACCACCACACGAGTGTTCTGCCCTGTTGTTTATCTATGATTTCAAATAAGAGATCTCCAATGGCTTCTTAGTACAAAGCATAGGTCCATATAGGCTATTATGAAATTAAATTTACATGTACACAAATAATTACACAAAAATAACCAATTGAGTTGAAATCATTTGACAGTTTGCCCCGCATTTTTAAAATCCCATCTATGCGGCTGCTTTCAGCAGATTTCAAATCTTCAGTTCAGTGACTTTCCCAAATCAGGTAACTGCAGTCAAAGAGTGATGGAGCAGTTCTACAGCCAAAGTGGTTTTCTCTGTCAACTGGACTGGGTTTCTTCAGCACAGTTCATATAAGCTGTCAGCAGCATTCCAGCTTTTGTTTCATTTTAATGCCTGAAACTGTTTAATTCCAGATCAGTTTCAGCCTCAGAGTGAAACCCATTGTTGTTGATGTTGCATTTTAATCAGGTGGTCTTCGCTTTGTCTCACTGGAGCTTCTTTTTCAGGGGAAGTGGAGGTTCAATTCTGAATTTTCATGCTACGTTTCAACCTACAAGTCATACTTTTGTCAGAACATGTTTCTCACCTGTCCAGTCAAAATCATCAGATCTTTGACTGATATCCATCAATGGAACAGAATTTTTTCATGTTCAGGCTTTTTGATGCAACGATGTGTCTGCTGCTGTAAAACAGTTATTGTCAGTGGGGAATTTCCACCACTCAAACTGTGACCGGTATATCACAGGACACACACACACACACACACACACACACACACGCACGCACGCACACGCACCCACATACACTGATGGGAAATTAAGAGTTTCCAATCAAGTTAATGTGGATTTTTTTTTTTTTTTTATTACTAGGATTAGGAGGAGGGAAAGAGGAGAAGTTCAGCATAGAAAGTGCGAGAACATGTTACTACGATACATATAAAGGACTGGTTTAGGATTGAGGAAGTGTCAGGTCATGGGAACCCTAGAGTTTTTTCAACCTCTGCAGAAAAACCACCAAACCACTGAAAGCGGTACTTTCACCATCTGAGGTTTGCGGTTTGTGAAACGTGTGAAACTAACCACCCACGAAGTAAACTCCTGTCTGATCAACTTCTCCCACCTATTGATAGAAAATCGGTATTGCAGCTTGTGAGGACGGCGTGCAAATTGCGTTAAAACAAATGTATTTAGCATTTAGCTTATTAAAGCACCTCATTAAACATTTTTAAAATGTGCACACTATCTCTTTTTAAAATTGTATATAATGAGCTTTATAAGTCAATATGAAGCAATGTCCAAAATAAATATTTTCAAAACAAGATATAAAGATATGGTCTTCCAGAGGTACAGGGAAGAAAGTGGTTGACAGTCTGTCTGTCTGTGTATATATGGGTTTATGTATTATATTCAACATATCTATAAATATTAAATAGATATATATTGATCGATAAAGGCAGCTTTATTCACCATATATTTTTATATATAATTAGCTTGTGAATAGGGTGAGAGTAAATAAGTTTTACTTCTCACTCCTTTTCGAATTTGTGTATTTGATGATGTTTTCTTTTCTTTTGTTAGTTCATTTATGTTTACGATTCTTTCATGTTGTTTAAAAAAAAAGGAAATGTTTTTTCTGCACATTCGAAATAAATATTTCAACTAAATTCAATATACGATGGGGCCATTAACGATTCACAGACATATAGATTTTTAATTACACTAATACTGTAAGGGGGAAAAAAAACAAACAAACAAAAAAAAAAACTTTGTTGCCACTGTTTGTTGCTGAGAAAAATATTGACCGTGAACATTAATGCAAGTGTGAAACGGTCCAAGCTCCACACGGAGCGTCGTGGTGTTGCTGCGTGGATCCAGCAGATGTCAGAGTCCCCCCGCAGATGTGGATCCGGAGCCCGGAGGAGGATGCTGTGAGCTGGGAGGAAAAAAAAATCAGCACTGGGACGACTTAAATGTTCGGCAAAAAAATGGCCACCGGTTGGAAAGATAGGACGCCGTGAGCGCATTCGGACTGAAACATGGTCTGCGACTTATGGATGGGCTCGGAGCGCCCCGCGTAGCTGACACACTGCGGGTTGACCTGAAGGTTCTAGCCGAAGGAGCGGGCTGCTTTCCGGTGAGCGAGCGGCCGATCCGCGGCGGGTTCTGGAGCGGCTAACTGGCTAGCATGCCAGTTAGCTTACGCCGACAACAATCCGCATCTCGGCTCGGTAGTTTGGCTTTATTTGTTTTTTTAATATTCGACAGTGATACGAGTAAATAATGTAATAATAGTCGTAATGAGACCATTTGGCCGTGTAGAGGGCTATAAGGCGGCTTCTTAACTGGTGTTGTGTTTACTGAAGGCCAGCGTCTAGCGGCGGTGTCAGCCGGCCGTTAGCTCGCCAACGGCGGCGGGTGAAGCCGACAGAGGAGGACGACTGTCGGCGCACAGGGTCCGAGTTTAGGTCCGCTCGGCTGCGCTTACATCTGTCTGGGTTCCGGAGCTTTGATGCGCTCCGGGGGGTGGGGTGTTGGGATGGGGTGGATGAAAACAAACGAGGGGTCAGACCGGTGGAATTTGGGTTGTGTATCGGGCATACCTGGGTGTTGTGATGAGGGCTGGTGCTCGCCCTAACCTAGAAAAAAAAAGTCTTGCAGTCGGTGCGATGACTGGCAAAAAAGGGAGTGACGTTACTTTGACCTTATTTCGTGCCTGAGATTGCGCTTCACCTGTGCCGCCCCTCCGTTTTTGTTTTTTTGCATTGTTGCCGATTGCAGAGACGACTACTGGTCTTCCGTCCTGATGATGACCACCCATCAGAGATCACTGTTCATCTTCACAGAAACCCGTTTTCAAGCTGCTGCAGAACGGATGTCTGTGATTTTACGCGGATTCTCTATTTACTCCTCCGCAGTGAGCATGCAGGTGATGCATCCAGCCTCAGGTGGAAATAGTGGAGATTTTGGTGAGGTGTTGTTTTCTTTAAGCCTTCTCAAGCAAAACTCTGGGGAATGAAACACATGATAACTCCAATGAAGACAGCAAAGGGCTGAAATATTACTGAAAAGTCAGTTCATATGTCAGTCCGGAATTCCATTTAATACAGAATAAAGTACAACAATCCGCTTCCTTCATAGATGAGTATTCATGTGCTGTTTTGAATTGATGTTGTGAAACTTGCCTTGCACTGGTGGATAATTCACTATGCCAGGAGGAACAGCTGGAATAATCAGTTGAATTGTCATCTTGAAGTCCTGTTTATTTCCAGTTAGCTTTGATTGCACTATTAGAGAAGTTATTTACAGTTCACTCTGGATTTGTGCCCTTGATTTTATTCCTGTTATGAAATGAAAATGATACTCCCTAATTCTAATATAGGTGCAGCATGTGTACAAACTGTACAAACATGGATTTACATAAATGTAAATATTCTGGATGGAATGTTGTGTCTTGGACCAAACTGAATTTTGATGTAGGATTTACTATAGTAGGAAAAAAAAGAGCCCTGCATGTGGCCAATTTGCAGCAAATGTGTTGTCAGTGTTATTCCAAATGAACTATTTTAGATCAAATTTAGGTGCACAGACACTGACTTAAAGCATCAGCCACTAGCCTGGATCTGCAGCTGCTGTTAACCACTTGTTACAGTTCATTGTCCTAAACTAATAAGTTTTATGTTGGTGACGTGAATCAGAGGATCTGTTGACCTGGGAACTGCCCCTGTTTGCATAGCGCTTTGATTAAACCTGACTCCTATGGAGAGTTGTCTGTGCTGGAGCAGCGAGCCAATTCTCTGGTTTTATTCAGAGCTCATGTCCCACTAATACGGGTCCTCAGACGTACTACACTCGATGTAGGTGGAGCAGGGTTTAAAAATATTTAGTTAATGCCACACCTTTGGTTGCACACAAATATTAAGGGTGGAGGATGGAGGATGTGGAAGTAAACATGTGCTGTTGAGTCATTATGTTGTGATGCTTTGCATGTGTAATTGAGCTAATGAGGCATGTTTGGATTTCATATTTGACAGAAATAACTGCCAGACATCTTTGATTTAGATTGTCATGGCTGATACACATTCTGAAGTAAATGCAACTTTTCCTCCCTGTTTATGGTTCATTCGGAAGCAATGGGTTTTAAGCTCTTTTAAAACAATAATGAGCCCTTATTGAAAATTATCCTTTCATTTCTGCCCCAGCATTCGTGGGATGTTAGTCACAGATAAATCTGCAGTGATATGAGATGTGTGACACATTTGGATTGTTTCAGAATTGGCATTTTCTCTGTCGTGCAGAGTGAGTCCCACTCCCCAGAACCCCCCCGGGCTCCACAAACACGGCACGTCTCTTCGCTCGTGATTGCCTTCTTCGGATTTCTTTTCACTTTCCTGTGTGCAGTTGCCTCCGGCGTTGACAGTGTTAGGTGCATAGTGTTCAGCTCCCACTGGCCTCATATTCACATGAGAGCTGCACACTGGAGACCTCGGAGTCTCCACAGTTTGAAAACAGACTGGTAAGCTCTGCTGATATTTAGGTAGATATCTTTCAATTTGTAATCTATAAATGTGCACAGCGAATATGCCACCCCAAAGTCATATAAATTTGTTAAAATACAACCCATCTTAACAGCTAAAGTGGTGACAGTTGAGATACTGACTCTTCTATTTGTCACAAATGTGCACTTTTATTTATGCAAAATGAATGCGACTCCTGTAGGTGATGGAGCCCCCCCCCCTCTTTTCTTATCTAAATGGTATATTCCATTCCCACCCCACCTCCACTTGTCTTCCTCCACAGCCCTGTGCACCCCGCCCGGTGTCAGGGGGGGATCAGCTGTGCCAGTCCCGGCAGGCCACACACACGCTCACGAGCAGACAAAGCCACTGGCGCTGCCAATGAAGCCGAGCCGTTTCTCGGCTGCACTCGGCCTCTCCTTTCAGTCCCCGGCAAGGGGAAGGCATGACACCATTGTTGTCGAATCCCCTTGTCAGGACAACAGGTTTTTGGAGGGTGAGGAGCCCGTCCTTGTGCGTCGAGGATTATTTCTGTCTTTCCTACTGCTGAGGAGTTGAGATGCTGGCGGAGCGCAGAGAGAACAGCAGGTAGGGGAAATTAAGAGCTGGGACTGTTTCCACGGTGACCAAGAGTTTGTTTACCGTTGATGAGCCTGACCTTGGTGGATATATTTGAATGCTGTAACTTGTATTAATAATCTTAGATCATCCCGATTGCCACGGCTCATCGGCGAAGGATGCAACAGTCACATGTGGTCAGATATCCAGACGCCTCCATATGCCAGATCAATTAGACCCTATTTTTTTGGATCAGAATGTTAATCACCTCCCACAAAACCCGGCGGTGATGTTAAAGAAAGTGCAGATATCTTGTGACTCATATGTTCTTTCTATTTTGGAACAAAGGCCTTTTTTTGTCTGCCCCAGCGGCTGTTTTTTCGTCATCTTAGGTGTCGTGGTCATTTTCTGTGAAATTACAGAGAAGAAAGCCACAGGTAGCCACTGATGGAGGTGCCGCAGGCCTTGTTTAACTCATATCCAACACAGAATGACAGTTTTGGTCATGGCGTTGCTTGTTTGGTGTGTGGTTTTCTATCCTGCTGGTTTTTTATCTGGCCTGGTCCCCTGCATCACCTGGTTTTCAGACCTGCAACTGTTTTTAGAGGTTTTTAGTCTAACTCAAGGTTTATTCTAGGTCCTTTTTCATTTGTGATTCTAAAATTAGCATGCAAATGGCCGTGCTTTTGCTCCAGCATTTTCCGCCCTCTAATAAGCATTTTTTTAAACAGGTTTTCAAACAAGTTTTATTTTTATGTTAAAACACATTCCTCCTCAGCTCCTCAGCCTCCACCTCTCACTTAAGACAGGCCACATTCCTGTGATTACATCACCGTCACCAGAGAAACCGCCTCCCCAGTCTTTGAAGAGCTGGGCTTTTCCAGGGCATCGACTGCCTCCATCTCCCAGGAGTTAGTGCGAACTTTGAGACGCTCATTGAAGCTGGCGTCCACTTAAAGAGACCGCTTTAAAGAAAAGACCACAGGGCCAAGAAAGCCAGCCCAGTTTCTCACCACACAAGGGCTGAGGTTCCATCCATTCATTCATTTTTGTTTCTATTTAGAAGGTCTGAAGCCGCTCTTGCTGCATCCTGAACAGCGCTGGCTGAGTCAAAATGATCGGGAAGGCATTTGTTCTTCATCAGTGGCTAAGCCACTCATTTCTTTAATTCTGCATCTTAATCCTCCACGTTATGTTTTTGCTCCCAAATGTTGAATAAGCATGCAGAGAAGCTCCCCTTCCGTGAGAATTGCTGTGCAGGTTGCGTAACTGCATGAAAGCTAAAGCAGTCACTTGTTTTGTTATATAAAAATGTGTCACCCAGAAAGTTGCACAGTTCTTTCTGAACATTTTGTGAAGTGCAAACACTCAAAAACATTGACCACACATACACATTGAACCATGAATTCCTGTTGGTGTGGTTTGCTGATGATCTTGTAAACAATAATTTAACATTGCATACAGTATCTAGTTTAGCTCTAACATAATAATCTGCAGTGTTACAAACAGCCCAGCCTATTTAACAATACTGTTTCTGCTCATTGTAATGCAAATTCCACCCAATTTCAATGCTTCAAATATTGTCTTTACAGTTTTTACTAGATTTATTGCTTATTTCTTGTGTTACTGAGCTTCTTTCCATATCTGTACCACCACAGATCTCAGCACGTGTTGAGGGAGGAAAACAGTCTAAGCATATTTGTCCATTGAAATTGGTAACAATTTGTCAAATACAACATATCCTGTTCTGGAGAGGAAGACCTTGGAATAGAATCACAATAATAACATTCATCCATGTATAAAATATATGTATGCATCTGTGTTGTGAATTCCACATCTGATCAGAGAAATACTTCTTCAGATTTTGAAGCATTTGCTCTCAGGAACTGTCTTCATTGCTCTGCCCAAACTTTTAATAAGAATTGTTTCTTTAATCTCTAATTAAAGGATTCTTTAAAAAGAAGTGTTATGGTTTTCTGAAAGTGAAACCCTGAACCAGCTAAAAAATTTTTTACCTCAAGCACAATCGAGCATGCACCACAAAAATGCCACAGTTTAACAAAATAGTAACCAAATTTGAAGCATTGTAGAAAAAACATAGCCACAATTAAAATACTAAACATTGAACAACACGCTGAGACGAAAGTGCACAGCCAGCAACAGTCCTTGTCCTTGTCTCACTGTTGTGGTTTTGTGGTGTTCATTGCTTACAGAAGAGGTGGAGTGATCTGTAATTTGTCAGTGGATCTCTGCCTGTCCTTGTTGATTTTTCCAGTTCCACCTTATGGTGAGTCTCATGACATGTGTTTGCCCCAGTTTGGGGTCCTGCTCCTGCTGCTCTCAGAAGCTACCATTCTCTGACAAAAGAATCCATGTCATAAATAAATGTGAGGCTAGATTAGAACATTGAATTTAGCCTTTTATTTTCATTTCTGACCTGTGGCTTCTGGCAGATTTATTAACTTTTTTTTAATAATCATACAGTGTGAAAAAGGTCACAAGTCTGTATATTCAAGTTAACCTAATGCAGTAGACATTGGTCAGACCTATGCATGAGCTCTATAACTCCACTAAAAGGAGCTAGAGGATTATATTGTTACCGTAACACCGTCAGACATTCTGTGGTCAATATATTGATTCCCTGCCCTGGCTTTTATACTGGGACCAGGCCGGTAATCCAATGAAAAGCTGACCTGACTGACCACGTTAAATACTGACTGACTCATGGGTTTGTTACTTTAGACATGCACACAATTTCTCTAATAATAATAATCATTGATGAAGGTTTAAACTAAGTGCTGGAGGTTAGCTTATAAGTGCTGGAGTAGGCTAATATTATAATAATGACAAAATATGACATAGAAATCATATATAAATAATAAACTAGAAAGCACCATACATGGGCAGTTACAGCCTTGGGGAGGTTAATTTAAGGGTCAAAGTCAAGCAGGATCATGTTGTGAACACTATTATAGCAGTTGATTTCCAAAGATTCTGTCCTGGCTTGTGAAGAGCATTGGCATTCTTGTTTGTGGCTTAATTTCCTTTTGAAAAACAGTTTTTCTGCTGATGCTGTTGATCCTGGTACATACTCATACCCGCACAGCTGAGGTCTCCTGGCTCAGTGCAACTGTCCTGTCCTGGTGTTTTATTAATGGGGTTGGTATTTATTAATTTATCATGGATTACATATTTGTGTCAAGACAGGAAGAGAAAGGTTGTCAGCAAAAGTGAATTCCTTCTCTGGTAATGCTGAATTTTACTTTCAGAAGTGTATTTAAGGCCATAATATAGGTTCTGGGTTGAAGTGCAGTTAATAGTTGACTCATTTCTATGGTTGCTGATTTTGACCTTTAAGTTGCACACTGATGCATAAGCAGTACCCACTGTTCTGCTCATTTCTCAGCAGTGTTGCTCATCAGACTTCACCTTGCAACTTCCTCTGAAGAACACCACATTCTGTACTTAGTTCCTCATTAAAACTGGAACAAATTAAAGCAGTTACAGGAAAAACTGAGCTTTTTTTAGGTTTCAGTTTATAGCAGTTTATAGCTTGAATTAACGCCATTCAACTCTACATTTGAATAACATGCAGTAAAATAGAGTGGCTGCAATTCTGCATTTCACTAAAAGTAACCATGCATGTTAAAGGTTGATGGTGCTTTATCAGTGTGCAGAATGGAAGAGTTTATACTGTGTTACATGGTTTAACCTCTTATCTTAGACATGCAGAGACGGTAACAGCAGAATTGCAGTCTCTGCTGTAAGAGTCAGGCAGTTGATCCTCATCGTGTGTGATTACACCAATGTTGCTCTTGTCCATTTTTTTTTCTTTTTTTTAAGAAAAATGTTATTGTTACTGACCAGCATGAATCTCTCTGTCATAAATCTCAGCACTGATATTAGTGAAGTGCTCAATCCCTTGAGTTTCATGGACAGTGCTATGCACTTCAGATAAAAATGAGCCAAATTATGGATGTTAAATGGATTTGTTTGAGTGTAGGTTCATGCAGAGGACAGTAATGTTGCATAGACTCTACAGTAATGTTTTTACTGCCACGGTGCCATGTTGCTGTGAAACAGAATAATGCAAGGAAGGCTTTAAAAATTTCTTTGTCTACTATTATGTTTTGTGTTTTTTTTAATCACAGGCTTTTAAGGATGGAAACAGGAGACAAAAGTGAATGGAAGCAGCTGAGATGCTTAAACAGTCTAAGAGACAAGAGGGCAGACCTCTAGAACTGTAGTCAACCCTCAATGGTCTTATGAAACTACATGCAGGAGCTGCAGAGCAAGTTATACGTCACCAAATAGCTGTAACTTGAATTCTTTTGAGGTTTTCTGAGCAGTAGGGAAAAAATGCTTTATTATTATGTAGAAACAAAAGGAGAACACTGGTGGGAGTGTGTTTCCATGCAGAAAAGAGTTAGTTTAGAGTCTCGAACATCAGGCAACTGCTTTCCAAAGATCTCGGCATCATGGTTTTTACCAAGAACTGTAACAATATAATCAGGTTTCGATGCAGCCAACAGATGGAGAAGCATGCCAAGAGTGAATTAGCTGGCTCAGATGGGTCTCTTACCCTGGGGCTGGCTGGTTTGAGTCCAGATTTGTTTAGATCTCACGTAAGTGGTTCAGGCAATTTAATCCTTCATTAGATACTTTTGAGTTGCCCGTGGTGGAAAATGTGGTTATGGAAGGTTGTAAATGTGTGGCAAAGTGAGGCCTTCATTATTTGACTGAACCAGCACTGCAAGCTGTTAAGTTTCAAGATTTAACTTGTTCATATTGCGTATTGAATCTTGAAGTTCAAGGTTGCTTATAAACTAGATTCAAAGTAACACCTTATAAAATGCCACCCTTAACTCAAAACAAAGAAGAACGTGAGATAATATCAAAACATTTAGGAGTTGTAGATAAAGACTTTCTGGCTGTTCTTTGCAGCTATTATTTCCAGCTTCTACGTAGGCTTAGTTGTGGTTGAGAGTCTAGTTTTTGACACTTTTTCATAATCATTTCTGTAAAGGACAGAAAAAGAGTGGAGAAAGTGCAGTATATTTTAATATGCTACTGAATATACATAAGTTCACCCTTCAGAATCTGACAATGCATCTGGAAAGTAATAAAATGTACTGGCAGCTTGCTTGTGACACAGGATCTGAAACACGAAAGTTGAAATATTGTTTCACATCTCGTTAACAAACAGCATGAATTATTTGTCGGTGTGTGTAATTCTCTGCATGGCCCAAGGCTCATAATCTATCACATGGAGAACCTTCCTGTGACCAGCAGCGTCTATGTGCCTTACAGCAAGCCATGGGCTGTCAAGGTTCAAACTGATGAGTGCTTGTTCCAAATATTCCAGGCTGTTAAGTCTGTTTTATCAGCTGATATTTGTGTGTCTTGTGTAGGCTTTGCAGTTTGGAGCGGTCTCCTAGCAACCATCTTAAAGATAGCTTGGAAAGAATGGAACATCTAAAAAATAACGGTTAATTATATAGCAGTGTTGCTTCAAAGACAGCGCATGACAATGATTTATATAAAAGTCTCCCTCACTCTGAAATATAGAATAGAAGTTGAGCTCTTTCACACAGAACTATTTCATATAGTTTTGTAATTGTTGATACACGCCATATCCTTTTTCAAATTTAAATTTAAAACGTGACTCATGGCTGTTTCCTCCTGTCTGCAGGACCACCTTTGGTCTGACAAAGCCTCTAAAGATGAACATGGTGAAGAGGATCATGGGGCGGCCGAGGCAGGAGGAGTGCAGCCCCCAGGACAACGCTCTGGGTCTAATGCATCTGCGCCGCCTCTTCTCCGAGCTGTGCCACCCTCCTCGCCACATGACCCAAAAGGAGCAGGAGGAGAAGCTGTACATGATGCTTCCAGTATTCAACAGGGTGAGTCCAATCTAAAGGTTGGAGTGAGGGCTCTTTCTGGGGGTAAACATCACCGACCCAAATCCTGTTTATGAACTAGTGTGTGCCAATTTTCTTTCTTTTGTTCTGTTTGGCTTGAATAAGTAAACAAACCTAAAGGAAGTTCAATATTCTGTATATTCATGTATTTTGTCTTTATTATGTCTTGATGTTTTAATGTGCTTTCCTGGCTGTTGCAGGTTTTTGGAAATGCCCCGCCCAGCACCATGACGGAGAAGTTCTCTGACCTGCTGCAGTTTACCACTCAGGTCTCGCGCTTAATGGTGACTGAGATTAGACGAAGAGCTTCTAACAAATCTACAGGTAAACCCTTCAGTTCATGCATTATGTAAATCGGTACGGTGAATTAACGCTAGCCACGAATGATCCATTTTAAAATATGTTTCCTGTGGATACGTCCCTCTCCCGCTTCCTGCCTGGCCTAGTCTAAAGGAGTCCTAATTGGCAGTATATCTGTCACTAATATCATGTCTTCATTCTCATTCATCTGCTTCTCAGCTGCATCTTGACAGCTGTTATTGGGCGTTAAACTGTCCTCCTTAACTCATGTGTTTCCCAAGTGATCTGTAATAAGCTGCACTCTTTACTATTCTGTGACATGTTCCTGCAATGATATTATCCAAATGTTGGCATTATTCACATCATGAAATAGGTGACATCATGAAACAGGTCAGAGCAATACTTTCCACCATAATTCTTTTACGGGCTACTTTTTTGTAAAGAAGTAGTGATTAGTGCGCTGTCAGCAGACTCTCCCCTGTGCTTTAATAATGCTGACAGCTTTTACTTTGGCTTCCCTGTAGTCTGATGCTAGACACGCAGTTCTGTTTGTTCCTAAACTTTCAGCTTCCTGTCTCTGATTCTTTCTTCTGTCTCTCTGTGAGTCTGAGCATGTGTCATTTTTTTCAAAGAAAGAACTGATTTTTCAACTCTAGTTTAAGCACCCTCCTCCATCTGGTCACAAGGCCTCGAAAAAATTGAGTCAGCTGTTGACTCAGACTCTCCACTCACCCATTCCTCATCAAAACAAATGATTCTGATCCAGTAATCTAGTACATTGATGACTTTTTAATCCTTTAATGCAGCCATCAAATTTACATAAGTCTCAATCCAGACTCAAATTCAGTAGGACTGATTTGTTACATGGTGCCACACAAGTTTGTGACTTTATATTTGTACAAGTAATCAATTATAGACATCAGACATCAGTGTTTTCTACTGAAAGAAAGTTGGTAAATTAATGAGATCCTTGAAGATTCTTGAAGTCTATTTATGATTACTGTAGCTTCAAAATCACAGGTGAACAGGGACCTCTTAATGTGTTAATAGCATTTAAAATGTAAAACTAAATCCTATTTTCTCCTCAGACACGACTGTAGGACAAGCTCATTTATTCTCCGAGATGATTTATTGCTTAACTGATGAGTCTAACAACCCATCTGCGTGCAACAATGAGCTGTCACTTTTCATCTAATAAACTGTGTGTTTATGTATGTGTTTCCAGAGGCAGCCAGTCGTGCTATTGTCCAGTTCCTGGAGGTGAACCAGAGTGAGGAGACGAGTCGTGGGTGGATGCTGCTGACCACCATTAATCTTTTGGCCTCTTCTGGACAGGTTGGTAAAAGAAAGGGGGTAGCTTTGGCTCTTGTTAAGCCCCTGCCTCCTTTGATACCCCAGCAGCTATGAGAAAAGAAAGTGTTTGGGTTAAAAACTTCCTTACTCCTCCCACCTCATTGTCATTTGATAAATCTATATTAATGCAAAAAACAAAACAAAACAAAAAAACTAGAGGATGCTTGTGTAATGATTCATGTCACATGATAAGAATTTCCTCATTAAATGAACTTAGGAATTAGCTTCCCCTGCAGCTGGTCATTACGCAATACAGCACCACACATGATTAGGTTCTTCAGTTAATGGTTCAACTGTTCAACTGAGTTAAAAACTCAAATCATAATAAAATAAGCTCAGATGGATGTCTGTGTTTAATTTATTTTACGCTATTACCCTCTGGCTAGCAGACATCTATTGAAGCATACATTCTGCATTCCTGTAGAGATTTTAAGGTTTTCTGGAGAGGGCATCCCTGTCAGCTGGCTGACTGGTTTTCCTGCTCCGCTGCACACGAGAAATTTACTGGTGTTGTGAAGTCAGACATTTCCCTTGTCCATGCGCAGGAGCTGTTTGAAGAAAACAGATAAATTAATATAGCTTTTTTTTTTTTGTTAAAGCCAACATTTTGTTGAAACTTCACACACTGAAGTACAAGATTATCTGTAGTCAGACAAATATGGTTTAACATTTATTGCATTGTACCTGATGTGATTACACATAAGCTTTTTGGAAGTAAAAGAATTACCTAATTTTGAACAGGAAGGCTTCATTTTCTTCCATGCATGAGTGTTATACACAAAGTGTTATTTGTATTCTCTGATATTCCAGACGTTAAAACAAAGGATCCTTGTGCCAGCTGGCCTCCCAAATATCTGACGTCATGCTCCTCAATTTATTGTGACCCATCTTTCACCTTCCATTCTCCTGCTTCATATAATAAAACTGCCTTATTTTTGTTTTTAGCTCTGTTGCTTGGCCACCTTGCTGACTGTTTTTTTTTTTTTGCATTTCCATGTGGCTATCTATCTTTTTGAAACACATACAGTCACCCTCTCAGTAAAATGCCTTTGTCTCTGATTGACTGGGCCCATTAACCCTGACCTTATAGTCACAGCCTGGAAATACACACACTTGATTGCTCGGTGTACCACATATGCTGCTCCAGTTTTCCATTACGGTCACTCTCTATTAACTGAAGGCTCTTCTCAAAACCTGCTTCCACTGTTTGTACCCTGCTGTTTTTCCCTCTTTCTCTACCCCCTCTACCTGTATCGATCAGCCAAGAGATTGAAATTGAGTCTGCGTGTACACTCACATGTGCACTGGGTGGGTTCAGTTATTAATCCAGCAGGTTCTTGGAACAAATTGGAACATCGTTTTAATCTACTGTTTTTTTGTTGTGTGTACTGTCTCCTGTCACAGCTTGTATCTAAGTGGGGAATAATTTGCTGGGCATTTAGTGTAGGAGTGTGTGAGTGTGTAGGGGGGTAGTGTTTGATTATCTGAATCATCTCCCTCAGAGGACACACATTCCATATCTTTCTTGAATCATTTTCAGTGACATGCACTCGTTCTCACACACCTACACACAAATCCCTTAAAGCTATTGTAATTTTTTACTTACTGAAATATTGTTGTGAAGCATCGAACAAAAGTGATCAGTTTACCAAAGACAAAAGCTGCGCTATTCTGTTAAATATTGCATAGCTTTAATAAATCATGATGTGGATTAAATGTAAGGATCTTGTTTCTTCTAACTTTTTAATTGGCAGAAAACCGTGGACTACATGACCACCATGTCTGTACCGTCCACGCTGGTCAAATGTCTCTACCTGTTCTTCGACCTGCCTCACATGACTGAGGCACCAGTAGGCCCCACATCTCAGCCACCGCCACCACCGCCTCCAACGCCCATCCAGGAGAAGACCCCAGGTCAGGTTCAGACCCAGCAAGAACTCGCTCCAGCTGACCGGAGGGCGCTCCTGCAAAAAGTCTTTGTCCAGGTATAAACTCTGAAATGCAGATGAAAAGTTTGGCAGTTTCTGTGTCTCTATAGGGGACAATGATGTCTGCAGGAGTACAGTTCTTCTTCTGTCCCTATACAGATCCTGGTGAAACTCTGCACATTTGTGTCTCCTGCCGAGGAGCTGGCCCAAAAGGACGACCTCCAGCTGCTCTTCAGTGCCATCACCTCTTGGTGCCCTCCCCACAACCTGCCTTGGAGGAGGAGTGCGGGGGAGGTGCTCACCACCATTTCTAGACACGGCCTCAGTGTCAACGTGGTCAAATACATACACGGTATGGACATATGCCTGGCATTTGTAAAGATTTTAACCACATCTGATGTACATTTGTAACATGAAAGGTGGAGGCACTTCACACATAAAGACAAACATCTGCCAGAATGAAATTAGAAAAAGAATTGTCTGATAAAAATATAATTAAATATATGTAATATTTGAGATTATGAACCTAAACTCCACACATAATTTATTCTTATCTGAATTGCATTTTTGGTAAACTTGCCTGTAACATGCAGACACAAATGGGGAAAAGGGTTTATTGAAGCATGACATCTTAGTCACTAAAATTCAGAGGAAGTATGAGATGTTGAGATGACGCAAAAGAATGTACTGGGCCTCCAAACTTCTACAAAACAGTTTTTCAGTTCTCAACCAAAAGAAACTGAGAGTTCCCAAAAACCATTTCCGTGCACAAGCTCACACATCAGCATTGTCTCTCTCACCCTGCAGAGAAGGAATGCCTGGCTACGTGCGTTCAGAACATGCAGCAGTCTGATGATCTGTCACCACTTGAGATAGTGGACATGTTTGCTGGCCTGTCCTGCTTCCTCAAAGACTCCAGTGACGTGTCACAGACCCTGCTGGATGATTTCCGAATGTGCCAGGGTTACGCCTTCCTCTGTGACCTCATGCTCAGGTACAATTTGACAGGACATGCTGCATCAGCACACACTTTCTTTCCTAAATGTGCCAAGACTTTTTTTTGTGTGTGTGTGTGAGTCCAGATTGGAGCAAGCCAAGGAGGATGAATCAAAAGATGCACTGAAGGACCTTGTCAACCTTGTTACCTGCCTGACCACATATGGGGTAACGGAGCTGAAACCTGCTGGTCTCACAACTGGAGCCCCCTTCCTACTTCCTGGCTTTGTTCTTCCCCAACCTTCTGGGAAAGGTGTGTTATTAATGCCCTCAGTCTCAAAATGAGCTTCACCCCTTTGATTGATTCTGATACTGTAGAACACATTTTAGATTGAGGAGATTTTAGGTTGAAAAGGGAACAAATATTCATAAATATATATTTTTTGTTTAATCTTGGTTTATTTGTATGCTTTCTTTGACCTTTTATGTGCTGTAAATATGTGCTAAGTGGGAGTCAGAAGGTCAGGCTGAAGACCACCTTAAGGGAATAAAGATGCTTTTACTCTTCTCCTTCCAGGATCCGTCCCACTTTTTATATTTTCTTCTAGCATGACCTCTTAAATGTAGACTCCCACTACCTTGGTCAGCCTAAAGCCATGAAATGAGAGAGGGAAATTACTTGAAAAACTCTCCCTGTATGCCCCGGCTGCCATATCTTCCCAGTCAGAGCCTAATGCCTGAAATGACTTTGATGCCTGACTGATCCCAGTAGCCTAAACCTGTTGGTGACACACACCATGCAGAAAACACGACTGCCTGTCACACTGCTGGAGCTCAGTGCCTGAAACCTCCTGAATACAAATGAGCACTACGGAGTCCAGAGATGCTTTAGTGGTTCGGAGAATTGTCTCGTACCACATGCTTACCTCTGCTGCCTGGGTTTATTCTGTCCCCCTTGACCTTCAGTCATTTTATAGTTCGCCAGTAAAGAAAGTGGCTTAACATCCTGTGAAGACTTTTAATGCTCTCATGCTTGCTTAGAAATCAAACTGATTTACAAAAAGAAGAAAATGATCCCACTGAGACAAGGGCAACTGACACAATCTAATAACCACACTTTTATTATCATATAAAATCTCTGGTTTAACATCCACCAGCAACCTTCACTGTCAAAACAGTTCTGGTCATACGTGCGTTTTATGTTTTTATATTGAGTAATACCAGAATCAAAAATGATCATAAATATGTTTCAGGGGGTAAAAACAGACATTTAATGAATTTAATAAATACTACATATTAAATACTGGAACTTTGTAAACACTAATGTGCTAAGGACTAATGCAGAAATATGCCAACAGACCATATTTTGAACAATTCCATGATCTCTGCATTGTTGTGATCACAATCATCCCAAGATAACGACTTCCCATCCTCTTGCATTAGGCCTGAAACACAAGTGTCTCTGCACCGGAATCCACATATACACACGGGTGTTTATCCAACTAATGATAGTGCCAGCTGTGCTCAGTCATTACCAGAAGCCATCATGGTGTGAGGGTCCACTAATAAGCCTAATTAAACCACCACATTTACTTAGCAGCTGGGTGTATGTGTGTGCGTCTGTGTGCGTGTGTTAGAATCTATTTGAATATTTGTGTAATTGCACATTACTGTAACGGCTTTAGTTGTTGCATCTTTCATAACATCCAGATTGTGTGATCTCTAAAATGATGCAAAATGCAGATTATGATTATCAAAATAAAAAAAAAAAACTTTCCAAATAAGAAATGTTTCCCAGCATTCACAATTCATAAAAAAACAGACTAAATCTTTTGTATTCCTGCAGTCGCACTCTGTGAGTGGGACTGACTGAGCTCCATTTTCTGCAATTACTGTCTTCAGTCCTCTGTTTGCTGTTTCTCCATATTGTGCTTGAATCAGAACTGTCGCCTACGTTCTTTTAGTCTCCTTTAAAAGTTCAAAGCCAAGGCTACAGTTTTGATCTCGTCGTCAAGTCATTTGCTAACGCTAATATAAAGGAAATTCTGCAGCCAGCGCAGTGTTGAACCAGCCAGTCCAACTTCTCTTTCTGTTTTTAGTCAGTCTGTTTTCTTTGTTGTTTTCATTACATTTGCATTTTAAGGTTTTTCTTTTTTTAACTTAAGTGAAGTTTCTATTGTTTTTTGGTCAAGGTGATAGGGGTCAGACAGAATTGATATGGTTTAAGTGTAATTTATTTTAACAACATTTAGAAGCAAATCAATGATCCTGACATAAATCCAGCATGCAAAGGGAGCAATAAATGGAACTGATGGTTGTACAGTACAGTATGTTACTCAGCATATGTACACTGCAAATCTTACTGTGTAAACTTACTGTGATCCTCGTTATCTTCTCTCTCTTCAGGCCACACGGTGCGCAACATCCAGGCTTTTTCAGTACTCCAGAATGCCTTTCTGAGGGCAAAAACCAGCCGTCTGGCTTGCATGCTTCTGGATGCCATTGGGAACATATATGCAGCGGACTCGGCCAACTACTTCATCCTGGAGTATCAGCACACCCTGTCGCAGTTCGCGGAGCGTGTGGCCAAGCTCCCCGAGGCTCAGGCAAAGTACTTTGAGCTTCTGGAGTTTGTCGTCTTCAGCCTCAATTACGTGCCATGCAAAGAGCTGTTCAGCGTCAGCGTTCTGCTGAAGTCGAGCACATCGCATGCCTGCAGCATCACTGCTGTGAGGACGCTCCTGAAGCTGGCCCGTCACGACCCAGTGTTCAGCGACGTGCTGAGGGAAGTTGGCCTGCTGGAGGTTCTGGTTAACCTGCTGCACAAGTATGCTGCCTTGCTTAAAGACCCGACACAGCAGCATCCCCACAATAATGACCAAGGTGAAGTGCAGCTTTTGTATTTTTTAAGTGTTAAGCACAGTTTGTAGGTGTTGGGTTTATACCAGGCAAGAAAGTGATTTACCTCTCAAACATCTGAAGTTAAATTAGTTGTATTGACTCAAGTATTGAACAAACACTTCACTGATGAGAAAAGAGCCTCCAGGCTGTTTAACTCATTTATTTCCTGACTAACTTGTTTTAAACAACCTCCAGCTTAAAACAGTGATTTGAATCAACAGAAGATTTTACTGTCATCAAAACCAAAAATATATTTCTTAAAATTCTTCACTTCTTTTGGTTGTTTTTTTTTTTTGTGGTTGAAGTATTCCTCATCTTTATTTCTGAGGCGCATGCTCCAGTTTTACACCGTGACTTTCACATGGTTTGTTTATGATGCGTTTGTGATGATGCTTTAATTGAACCTTTTTCTCCTCCGTTTGCCTCTATCTGTAGCTGACTGTAAAAACAACACAGCAGCAGCAGCAGAAGAGCAGAAGCAGTTGGCCTTGCTAGTCATGGAAACGTTAACTGTGCTCCTGCAGGGGTTTAACAACACTAATGCAGGTAAATAAATCAGGCGCCGACTCCTTGAGTGACCTTTAAGTTATTATACTGCAGTTTTGACAATGAAAGCAAAATATAGCGTAAAATTTAATAGCAGTGACAAGACAACCAAAATGTTGCAGAGAAACTGCCCAGAGCTGTCTTTGCCCTTGATAAAGGCTTACTGCTTTTATCCAATAAAATCAAGATTGTGCCTCCGTGTGTGGTATTGTGTGGCTGTGTTCATGTGGGAGTTTTATATTTAGGATCTTCATACTTGATATTTACATTTGATGCTCGAGGCGGGTTCTCAGCTTTTCTAGTCACTCTCGTTCAGACAGTGCAAATGGAGGTTTTATTAAGTAAAAGGCAAAAAATTATTTACTACAGCTCAGTCCCTCTTTCTGTGTTTCTTCCCAGCTCTTTTCAGAGAGTTTGGCGGTGCTCGCTGCGTTCACAACATCGTAAAGTACCGGCAGTGTCGGGAACACGCGCTGCTCATCATCCAGCAGCTGGTCCTGTCGCCCAGCGGGGATGATGACATGGGTACGCTGTTGGGACTCATGCACTCTGCACCTTCTACTGAACTGCAGCTGAAGACCGATGTACTGCGGGTATGCATACACGCACGCGTGCGCGCGCGCACACACACACACACACACACACGCATACACACACACTCTCTTGGCCTTACCATCTTAAGGTACATCCCTCAGTTTTTACAACTTTTCTGAAATAGTTTTCTTCAGTACATATGTATTTGTGATTTTTAACTAAAATGACAATATGAGTTTTTAACTAAAAAATAACCTTTTATTGATCATTTTTTGAACTTTAACAAAACCTTTGTATTCACTGACAACAATGATTTATGTTGAATCAATATGCAGTTCAAGCACAGCATACACAATTACACCTGTGTGGTGTAGAGAGGAATACACAGAGAAGATGAGGGGCTGGTTTTGTGAAATATTATTGCAGTTACAATTTTTATTCCCTTTGGTGAGATAAATCTGATGTGATTTTAAAGCCTTGGTGGGATTAACCTGCCAGTAATGTGTGTATTCCTCTAATCAAGAATTTGAGTTATCCCCGTCTTTAAAAAAAACATCTTAGTGACTACAAAATAGTACAATTTTCTCTTTTGTACTGCTGACAGGAACATAGAGAAGTGTAAACAGAACTTGGATTTAAGCTCTTTAGCCTTGTGAATACGCTAATAATCGCTGACAGGCCAAAAACAGCCAAAAACCCTAATATGTTGGTTCTAAAAATCACCCAGTTCAAAAGCATGATTATATTTGGTAATTTCTTTCAGTTAAGCAGATGGGAAGAGGATGTCTTAGTGCTGAGTCTAGAAGTATTTTAATGCAACACATCACTTCATTTTTTTTTTAATTAACATTATTAAATCACAATCTTACCTTGTACTATGGTTTGATTTTGTGTCACTGTGAGAAAAAAATAATCTAATCTTTTAATATGTTTAGAATTTTATTCTGTGCTATTTTGTTCTAATGCCTCCAAACTATCAAAATTACTCATTAATGTTGGGTCTTCCCAGTGTCAAAACATAGACTGATATCATGGAATGCTGATTTAATAAATAAATAAAAAGGAAAAACTTAAACTTTAATTGTCCACTTCTCACGTTCAGGCTTTGTTAGCCGTGCTGCGCGAGAGTCACCGCACCCGAACCGTGTTCCGTAAGGTGGGCGGCTTTGTCTATGTCACCTCCCTGTTGGTGGCCATGGAGCGCACTCTGTGCCAGCCACCACGGCAAGGCTGGGATCGTGTCAACCAGAACCAGGTCTTTGAGCTTCTGCACACCGTCATCTGCACACTCACCGCTGCCATGCGCTACGAGCCAGCCAACTCCCACTTCTTCCGCACGGAGATCCAGTATGAGAAGCTTGCCGATGCAGTGAGGTAAAATTCATTTACAAAGAACTGTTGACATGGTTTTATATAGTGGAACTGCTTAGAATGAGTTGTAATAATAATAATCCAATGTTTAGGCTATCAGGGATAAAGTTATTGTTCATTTTCCACCCCTCTCATTTCCTCATATTACATCTCTTCTACCAGGCTGCTGGGGTGTTTCTCAGACACGAAGAAGCTGGGTCCCACCAGTGTGTTCCCCTCCAACGCACAGCCTTTCCAAAGGCTGCTGGAGGATGAGGCCACCACGGGAGGCTGCGCTGGAGACAGTGTGTGTCCCACGCTCAAACACTGCAGCAAGCTGTTCATCTACCTGTACAAGATGGCCACAGATTCATTTGATAGGTCAGTAGATCACAAAAAATACAAGGGTTTTTTTTAAGTCATGCAAAGACACAATGAAATTGGTGTCCCAAACTGCTAATTTTTATTTTAGTATTTTAAATTTAAGTTGATGTGAAGAGGGTATTTTTATGTCAAATTGAGTCGTGAGCAAAGCGAGTCAGTAATGGAAAGGCTGAAGTGGGGGTCACAACAGGTTGTTTCTTGCTCGGGTTCTTGTGTGTTCTTGTGACATTCTGCAAGTGTCAGCTGATTAGACACTGTATTACAATTGGTTTAGCACAAAGGAATGATCCTGTGAAATCCTGTAAGACAGAAAACCGAATTGTGTGCAACAACAGAGCTACAAAAGTGTTTGTAACAGTTTAATATTTGGTTCGATGAAGTTCAGCCGAGTGATTCTTGTCCTAAACCTCTTCAACTTTTCAATATCTCTGCATGTTTGATCACCTGAGGATTTAACGGATCTTTCTAAAGAACACTTGCTGCTGATATTTTGGGTCATTGTGATGACATTCTCCAGCTCTTGGGGACCTCTAGCTGGCATCATGCATGTGCTCCAGCTGTAGCTCTTTTCCTGTTACACCTTTTCACCTTCCACTAACAGCTTCTTTTCCTTTTCCTTCCTTTCTCTTTCTTCCTCCTCTAACCTTTGGCACTGTCTGGCTGTTCATCCCCGGCCTGGTCCGGTCCATCTGCACGGCTGTGTGTGCGTGCGCGTGTGTGTGCGTGTGCGCGTGCGTGTGCGTGCGTGTGTAAATCTGCTGTCATGCAGCCGAGCGGAGCAGGTGCCTCCCTGCCTGACTCACGAGACCTCGCTGCCCTCGCCGTGGGGCACGCCAGCACTCGCCAGGAAGAGGTAGCTACAGTGCTCTGCCACTTCTTTTTCCATCACCCTCTCCTTTTCACATATCCATCTGTAGTTAGTGTGTTTTAATTCTTTTCATCTTCGCCTCACAGATCAGAAGGTGTCGGTAAGAAATCATCGATGCTGCTTGACATTCAAACGAAACTGTAGAAGTTCTCACAAAAACAAATGCATATAGATTTTGAATTGAAACCATTTCATCTTCTTATTCCTTCTGCTTAATCTCTTACTTCTATCCTTTTTTTTTGTCTATAATTTTTAGATGAAAGGTCCAATTTCTCTGCCTTAGTTATTATTGTCAAGGTGAAAGTGGGGGTCTCAGGCTGTCTGCCTGGATAAGCTCCAAGGCTGCATATTCATGAGGAGGGCTAATTGTAGAAGCAGCAGGGATGAGACATTTGTCCTTGTTTCTTGTCTTGAAAGGTTTTTCCTTTGGTATTTATTTTAACCTTATAATCTTTAGATCTTCTTTTCTTTACTTTAGAAGCTATACAATCTGTTTAAACCCATATCAAAATTCCTTTGTGCATCTTGTTCTGTGTTATTGTTTATTTTTACATGAGTAATGAAATGTAAATGTTGATTAATGATTACATCACATTTAAAGTGTGTTTAAACATGTTCATGTTGCCTCTGAAATGCTCACTAGCAGCCAAATAAGTTAACTGTTACTCCTCTGAAGAACTATACAAAACTATGTTTGCCTTCTGCATTCTCCAAGGCTCTGTCTGTTATCCAGTACACCACTTTGCGCTGACTCAAACTCACCAGCTCTTCCGAGAGGGTCAAATGTCTCTTAATTTACACAAAGATCCCATTTTTTGTAATTGACCAGGAATAGCCTTCTGTCTCATGTTCTGGTTTGTGTATGAGGAGTGTTGTAGCTGAAACACTGTTATAATAGGCCCTGAGCTGTTATGAGTGTGGATGACCACAAACATTAGAGTTTACATTTATCCAGCTATGTTGTTCTTTTGTTTTGCTTTTTTTCATTTTAAGAATGTTTGTGCTGAACCGTGGGTTTACATGTTGTAGGACCATGGCTGAAAATCTGAATAGTCGATAGTAACTCCATCTGTAAATGACCCATTTCTTGATATAATAGCATCTCCAACTAGAATACAGTATTGCAACATCTGCAGGATTTTAAAAAGAATTAAAAATCAACAAGATTCTATTTAACAGAAATAAATCCACAGAATAAATCCACATATATAACAAGCCGTTTGAACTAAATATGATTGTGTTCCTGTCCTTTCAGACATGGCTACTATGGGACCACTGGCCCATCTGCACCAGTCAAAGCCCTCTCAGACCTTAAGCTCCACGTAGCCAACCCCTCCCATTCCATTTCCTCCTCATCTTCATCTGACACGGTGGTCATCCACCCAGGAGCTGTCCTGGCCATGCTTGACCTGCTGCCCTCTGTATGCTCAGACAGTCAACCAGAGGTGAGGAGTTGCATAAAGAACATGTAATTCCAGTGAGAGTAGGTGACGAAGAGTCACTTGCAAGGTCAGACAGTTATTTTTTTGTCTGTATTTCACTTGGAGTTAACCTAGATATGACAGTGGATTTAAATAACTCATCACTGTTTTTGTTTTGCTAATTAAAGGTGATTTAAAAAATTTTAAAAAAGAAATGTTGCTTCTTTTCCCATGTCCCCTTCAGCATGCTCTCGACCTGCAGTTGGCTGTGGCCAACATCCTCCAGCTTCTGGTGAACAGTGACAGGAACCAACAGGTGCTGTGTGAAGCTTGTCTCCACCAGCGATTACTGCTGCGCTGCAGCCATGCCCTGGGCGACGAAGACCACCCTCTGCATCCTCCACTGCAGAGGATGTTTGAGAGGCTGGCTTCACAGGCCCTGCAGCCAATGGCACTCAGGTACTTCAGTGGGCAAACATTTCTGCCCTACTACAATCACATGTATGTTATGTAAAATTATGTACTGGGAAAAGTTGTCTTTTTATTCTAATTTAGCATGACATGTTCAGATGTGTTTATTTAATCATTAATATGTCTGCATATCCAATATGTTGTTTTTGTACTTAACAAATACAAAAAATAATGCTGAGAGGGATATAACAGTTAGATTATTTTATTTTTGACTAGTTTGCTTACTTTATATAAAAGAGAGTGTTGGAGCAGCAACAAAAGTTGTTGATAAGGCGAAGGCTTGATGGCTTCCTCCCTATGATTGCTCTGGTTAGTGCATCTGGATAGCCTTTTAGCCTTTCCTTAACTTTAGCGGTGCAAGTTTTGTTTTGGGAGGCGTAATCTGTTTTGACAGTATTGGGTGTGTGAGGCTGAGCTGTATTCAGACAAAAACTGAGAGATTTTCATTTCCCGCTTGACTAGTTAAGTGAGTTGGGAGGGTTGGGGTCATGGAATGTTATTTGCCACGCACACGGTGGGTTTCTTTTTATATGCAAATGCATTGTCTCTCCCAGGCCGATGTTCTTCCCCTCTGTAATTGTGCTAAGGGTAAACTGTCTCATCATAGCTGTCAGTTTCCTGCTTTCCTTTCCTGACTACCCCCCTCTCCTTGTGATGCCAGTCTCTTTCTGCTTCCTTGTTTTTGTATGTCAAAAGCTCACATTTTTTGCTATAAATGAATTTCTTTCATGAATGAAGATGACATCATTTGTGACCCTCTTTTGTTTGATTTTGATTTTTTTTAATATGTCTATTATATTCTATATAGGTCCCATAATGAATCATCAGTTCAACAATAATCCTAAAAAAAGAGCATAGTAGCATTTTTTTTCATTTGTTTATTTTGTTAACACCTTGCTCACCTTCTCCAGGGAGTTCTTGCGTCTTGGAAACCCACTGAACTGTGGAGCCTGGGATAAGAAGCTGTTGAAGCAGTACCGGGTTCACAAGCCCAGCTCTCTCGGCTATGATGCAGAAATGAGAAGTAAGTATATAAACTCAGAATGACAGTGGCACAAAGGCAAAGATCTGCATTGTACCTTAACCACAGAGAGCACTTTAAAAAGTCACATTATTTCCCTAATTGTTATTTCACCAGTTAATCATATGGTGATTGTTAAAATTTCGGTTCATTTGCCATGTGCCATTGACGCATTTGTTACAGATTACACCATTGTGGAACAGAAAAATATTCACTCCACAATTCATACTACTTACAAACCAATACTGGCAAAAGCATTCCCTCATCAGGAAGGACTCTTTACACCAACATGTTCATTTGTTGCTGTAAATTAAAGAGCTTAGCCTGTAGCAGTCCTCCACTGGGGTTATGAACTGATAATATCATTTGGGAGCTATTCCAATCTGCTGCAGTGATATCAGCTTCCTCCTGGGAAAAAGGGCCTCAATCTTCTAGACGTTCTCCTTCTGTATGCTCATTGGAAAGATGGGGACGCTGAAGAAAAAGTTTGAACGGCCTTTGCATTAGCAGCATTCATAAAGATATAACGTGGCTTATTGGTGAAACGAAAACTAAAGGAAACATCTGATTAATTCCCAGTTGGACTGTAAACACATTGTTAAACACAGAGCATTTTGTCAGTGTGAGTCCAATTTAAATGGTTTGTTTTCTATTAGCAGCTGCTAATGTTTGTAATTTTGTGAAGTTCCCAGCATGGTCTAATTGCTCATTGTCTGTTCACAACTGAGAATGGATATTAAGTCCCTGCTAATTATTGCTGTTTACTAGAAGCCACTGCCTGAAAGCTCATCTGTATTTTTCTCTGAAAGTATAGTCTATGGAAGTTTTCTGGCTACATTCATTTGCCTTAGACAACTGACTTCAACTGGCTTTTGTTCATTTTAAAATGTAATTCTCTATTGTTCGCTTTTCAGACAGTATGACCCTGTCCATGGAGGGCTTTGGTCCAGACAGCGTCTTTGCCACTCCAGCCGAGGACAATGGCCAGTATCGCATTAGCCGCAGCCTCGTCCGCTCACCTGAAGGCAGTACTGTACCATTGACCCGTGTCAAGTGCCTGGTATCTATGACGACGCCCCACGATATTCGCTTGAATGGGTCGGCAGTTACGCCTGCATTTGTGGAGTTTGACAACTCGCTGGAAGGCTTCGGGTTAGTTTGCATGAACATTATAAACTGAGTGTCAGTCTGTCAGTTTGTAGGGTTTAAATCTAAATTTCATTAGCCGCTTACCCTAGTGTTTAGCTCAGTCACTCCCACGGAAACCTTTGGCTGTTAAGCTGTTTATTCTTAAACTTTATACATCAAGCTGAAAAAATGTAACCATTATTTTCTGGGAGGTGGGATAAATTTCATATTCTCCTTCCCAATTCTGTTTCTTTAGTGACATGCTTTTACTAAAGCTGCTGTAGCAACAAGTGATTCTAAAATACCAGTCTCTTTCAAATTGTATTTAGCGAAAAAACATTCTCTTCACCAGTGACACACACCTCAGGGTACTTTGCTATTTTCTTCTTCCATTATTTACTTTTTTCTTTGAACAGCAACCAGAACTGCCTCAGCAGGAGACCGTCATTCACCTCTGGCAGTGGAACCATGCATATAAATGAGCTTATTTTCCAGTTTTACCCTTTTGATTATCCCACACTTTAGTATAAAGCTGCAGATAAATCTAATATATTGATGTTGAGGTGAGCTTATTTAGTAATTTTGCGATATCCAAGGTCTGGATTTTAGTTTACAGTGTGAAACAGTGCGTGTGTGATTCCCTGTCCAGTATGCATTGATTTGGAGGAATGTGAGAATCACATCTTCTTGTTTTAAAATATATTGATTAATACATCTTCAAATCCTCAAGATTAAATATTAAGGCCAGTTGTCTTTGACTCATTACATTTACAAACTCGTATTCTAGCCATTGTATTGATCACAGTTTGGAGGTTTAAAATTTCTCAGCTTCCCTTTTGCTTTGAACAATAACAACCCGTCTAGCTTGTAGTGCTTGCCTCAGAATAGAACATAGAGTTTCTCTTGAAAATCCAGCAATTCAGCAGCACAGAGGCGATAAAAGAGTGGCCCACTTTCCCCCAGCATAAACAGAAGCACAGGAAGTACAGAGCGAGACTACCCCTCCTTCTTCTCCCATCTGTCAGCATGAAATATTGATGACCCTCCTTCTATTAGGAATCACATATACATGCACATCCACTCTCCATTGGTCTCGACATGCTTACACAAACTCGGACACACCACTGCACACTCCCATCCATCTGTCATACAAGGCGTTTGGAACACTCAGACCCTACCATTTTTAGAACAATTACAAACACTGCATTTGAATGCTACTAAAATAAATTTGCATTTTGACAAGTGGGTGAAAATGCTTGGCAGTATATTTTTTCTAATCAATTCAATGAGCACCAGGGAAATAAAAACAGCATGTTAATTTATTCTGAGGATGCCCTTGTTTATTAGACACTTACACAGAAAAGCAGTGTCTGCCCTTGAGCATGTCTTTCAGCGAGTCAGTAAATCCCAGAGATATTGTCATGCAGTTTACCTTGACCGCTGACCTGTTAGTCAATTTCAAGAGTCAGTACAAGGGGGTCAACAAGTGGCTCTTTTAGAAGGCATAAATGCAAAGAGCAAAATAAATAAATCACAGTGAGTTACTAGAAGAATATCTACATGTGGACGTTCTGGTCAAGGGCTGCTGCCTACATAGAACGTAGTCAATAAATTGGAGTGTGAAGGCCATGACAAAGGCTAGAGGAGTGGGGTAGGATTCCTCCACAAAGAAAGCCTCTATGCTTTAGTCCATCCAAGACTTCAGCACCTTAATAGGAACATGTCAAATATTATTTGAAGTAACAAAGACTTTGATTGTGGTATGGTTTAGTCTGGATCTTCTAGGGTTCAAATGGAATTTTATAGCAAGATGAGGTTGTAAAAAGCCTCGAACGACATCAGGTATTCATTGCTGATTCAGAATGATAAGATGAAAACTGGCACATTCAGCAGAGGGCAGTGATTCAGCATACAGAATGGCAGCTCACAGGTGACATTGTATGTCCTATTTTAGTTTCCTTTTCTCATGTAGAAATCCTTGAAGAACTAGGGATTTATGTTGGGGACATTATGTTAAAGAATTCAGTCTAGTCCAACCTCATTTATTTACAGTTAATTGAGATATTATCATCAGAAATGACATGAGGCTGAGCTAAATCATTAAAAAAAAAACCCACAGTGACAGTTCTTTTAAAATCAGCCAGAATATCAGCTTTCATCCTCCAAAAGCTTATACTCATGCATAATTAATTACTGAGCATTTGAGGCTAGGCATTTCCACACATACATATTCATTTTTAACCTGCTAGTTTGTTCTTTGCAGCCAAACTAGGTTCCCACCTCAGCAGTGTACCTGCAGTAAATCTCTTATGGCAGTAGCATGTACAGTAAAAGCATGTTGTCTTTTATTTTACAGCTGTTTGTGCTGATAAGTCATGAATCTGTTCTCTGTTGTCCTGGCCAGGTGCCTGTTTCTGCCCAGTCTGGCACCCCACAACGCTCCCACCAACAACACCAATGCCTCAGGTGTCAGTGACGGAGCAGTGCTGAGTGGAATGGGTACAGGTAAAAATAGCTCCAGTGGTCCTTCAGCTGTTTATATGGGGTTCCTCCAGCATTTTCATTTCAATCCAGCGTAGCACCCTGAGATTGAGTTAGACAAAATAGCTTTGTTTATTGACACTACAGTTTTGGTTTTATAGAAACAATAGCAGTACCACTTCTATAGATCTTACATGAAACAGATACATAATTACAGGTGCAGTTTTCTATGTTTGCTCCAGGTTTTTATGACTCAAGATCCTGTAGTATGAGACAGAAAAATGCTCCTCTGCTTTGCACCACCCATGCTGTCCTCCTCTTCTGCAGCCAAACCCTATTTATAGACTGTGAATACGCTTACTTATTTCCTCTTGTCACTCACATATCTTTTTTTCTATCTCTCTTGGTCCCTCCATTTTCCTCCTTCTGTCCATCTGACATGTTTCTTCTTCTCTTTTTCCCCCCATCCCTCTCCCCATTCCCTCTGCAACTTTGCTCTCTTCTTGCCTCATTTGACTCGGTCTTGTTTCCTTCCTTCCTTCCCTGCTTCCCTCTCCAAACCCACCCTGACCCATATCCTTGATGACATCATCTAGAAGACTAAGTCATGTTTGCAGTAAAAACACAAATCCAGTCTGCCCAAATCTGCCGCTGGATCTCTCCAGAAAGAGCTAATAGAAAAATCAATCACCTCTCATGGGGCATACGGAAAAGGGTGTGCTGGCAGACAATGATGACAGTATTTTAGCTGATTGTAATTTGATCCAGTCTTAAAATCTGCAGATTAACTCTGATTCTGCTTTGCTGCACATTGAATGTTTACTGATGTGTTTACAACTGTTTGTTTTAGATTCATTTTAATCATATGATTTTACCATCATTTACCACCATCATTTGTAACACTGCCTGATATGATCCCCATCTTTAAACGAGTTTGTTTGTCATTTACTATGGTGTACACACTAGAATTGCTGTAGATTATTTATTTATCATTTTACAATTCATGTTTCCTGGGAATCCCAAAATGGACTATTCAAACAAGGTTTTGTGATAAACAGCTCTTCTTGTTTATCTCTACAGTGACTGTAAAACATTTGTGTAAATAAATATATTAAGAAAAATATTTTTTGTGCTTCCAGGAGAACGCTTGTTCCCTCCTCCATCAGGTTTGAGTTACTCCACCTGGTTCTGCGTGGAGCGTTTCAGCTCTACTGTGCAGACCCACCCGGTGAGGCTGCTGACCATCGTCCGCCGGGCCACAACCTCAGAACAGCACTACGTCTGCCTGGCTGTGGTTCTCTCGGCTAAAGATCGCTCCCTCACGGTCTCCACCAAGGAGGAGCTGCTGCAGACCTACTGTGAGTACAGGAGCAACATTAAACAAACCATATATATGGCGATATTGCAACAATAAATACGAACTTAGCTTTGTGATGATGAAAATGGACCACAGACAAAAGAGATGAAGTGTTAAAAATGCTTTCTCTCTTGTAGAATTCAGAAAGTCGCCAAAAACAATGTGTATGTGTCCTCAAACACTCTGAATGATCATTATTAATGCACATCTCATTTGCTTCCCTCCTGTCTCAAGCAGCGGATGAGTCGAGTGAAGAAGCCTCCTTCTACGAGATCCTGCCCTGCTGCGCCCGTTTCCGCTGCGGTGAAGTGATCGCGGAGGGCCAGTGGCACCACCTGGTGCTGGTGATGAGCAAAGGCATGCTGAAGAACAGTATGGCCACACTCTACATCGATGGTCAGCTGATTAACACTGTCAAGGTAAGGTTACATGTCAGCGATATCATAAATTCATTTTCCGATGGTGTTCCAGGAAATAAATTATGTTATTATTATCACTGCTGTTATTATTGTTACCATAATTATTATGTTTCGTAAAGCTCATAAAATGTTTTTATAAAGATGTAGAATATTGTACCTGTAAACTAGAAAACAAACAGCAACCCTACAGCATCAGACTGGCCTGACTGGGGAGGCAACTTCAGAATCCCCTGAGATTAGATATCAGCGCAGGGAACACTGTTCTGCTGACCACAAGGCACAAACTCTCCTCACTCCCACTGATAAAAACAGCTTAGTTTTCAACAAACTGCTCATGTGTATCTGTCTGTGTGCATGTAAGAGGCGTCTGGTGGTTTATCTCTCCCTGGTGAACCAGTATTTATAGTGTGCAAACCGTTTCTGTGGACTTTAATAAAACCCTTTAAGATGCTTTAAGCCTTTTTACACTAAAAAATATTTACCATAATCAGTTTACATGTGTCTTCTATAAAGCCTAACATATGTACAGCATATTTAATAATTCATGGCAATCTTAAGTTATTTCAAGCTTATTACAATTATCTTGTCCTATTAATGTTTTTGACATCAAACATTCCTTATTTATTGCTCAATTTTTTCCTTCTCCCTTTTTTTCCAGCTTCATTACATCCACAGTACACCAGGTGGCTCCGGGTCCACCAACCCACCTGTGGTGAGCACCGTGTATGGGTATGTGGGTACACCACCTGCCCAGCGACAGCTTTCCAGTCTGGTCTGGCGTCTGGGACCCAGCTATTTCCTGGAAGAGGTCCTGCCAGCCACCAGCGTTGCAGCCATCTACGAGCTAGGTCCAAACTATGTAGGCAGCTTTCAGGCTGTCTACCTACCTTGTGAGTAGTCAAGTGGTTTTCAGATTGCAGTATTTTGTTTAAGGCTTCACTCACCACTTGTTGTTGTCCCAGGCAAAGACTCGAAGGCGGAGGTATCCCCTGCCTCCCCAGTTGCACTAGTACCAGAGGAGAAGGTGTCTTTCAGTCTCTGTGCACTCTCTGTCTCCACTCTCACTGTGGCCAAGATCAGAAAAGTCTACAACAAACTTGACAGCAAAGCTATTGCCAAACAGGTCAGATATACTTACATGCTGCTATGCTCTTGGCTAACATTATCTTTTTAAAGATTTGTAGGGTTTTTAGAATGTTAATTTTTAGTGAGGGTGTTGGGGGGAAAAAAAGCTTTCTTCAAAAAGGTTTCTTCAAAAAAATGATGTGGGAGTGTTGACTTCACTGATGTTAAATCATGTCATATTGATGCAACATGCCGAAACAGAAAGAAATGACATAGAAAAATCCCTCAGCTAGATGCTTCCAGTGTAGACTTTCAGCAGAATATTAAAAATTTGAACGGATGTTGAATAATGGATGAATGCCCACAAATGATTGACTATTTTATTTTTCTGCCTATATGTACCAGTGACAACATGCATATGGACGTTTATTTCTCGTGTAGAAATGTGAGGATATGTGCAAATGCAAATACTTAATGGGTTGCAAATGTCAAAGTCACCCCAACCAGAAACAGACAAAAATTCAGATAGATTAACATACAAAATCCTTCTTCTGGCCTTATCTTCGGTCCCACATGTCAAGTTCATTACCAGCCTGCCTTCATTGGTAACCCTTACTGGATACTGAGGAAGCAGAATTGCCGTGACAGCATTTCTTCCACAGTGACTTCCTGTTTTAAAATAGAATGTAGTTTGTAAGGTTCCTTTAAGAAAACGCCTGACTTTCTAAAATTGGATAAGTCAAAACAGGTTGATACAAGATAGAACCTTTAATTTTCAAAAGCTGATGGGTTCTTTAATGTTCTTCCCTCTCTCCATAGCTTGCTGTGTCCTCTCATGAAAATGCAACTCCAGTCAAGCTAATCCACAACGCTGCTGGCCACCTCAATGGGCCTGCAAGGACTGTCGGAGCTGCAGTCATTGGATATTTAGGTAAAGTTTGTTGAGTTGCCTGTAATATTAGTATAAAATGTTGTTTTTGTATAGTCTCATTGTTCATTTTATACCCTGACATCTTCAGGGGTTCGTGCCTTTGTGACCAAACCTGTGGCCACCAACCTGCAATATGTGGGTGGGGCGGCTGCCATCTTGGGCTTGGTTGCCATGGCGTCAGATGTGGAAGGGCTGTACGCAGCTGTCAAAGCCTTGGTGTGCGTTGTTAAAAGTAACCCACTGGCCAGTAAGGAGATGGAGCGTATCAAAGGCTACCAGGTAAAGACAATATTTCAACTGAAATGTATTATTCAGTTCTTGTTTTCAGGCTCCATAAGATGCACATGTTTCTACCTCAGTTTATTTAAGGGAATGCTAGTGTTCTCCTCTCTTCCCCTTTCCAGAAATGGAATGGATTTTAAAATGTAGTGAAATATTCACACATTTTTCTGTCTGTTTTTCACAGCTTCTGGCTATGCTGCTGAAGAAGAAGCGCTCATTACTCAACAGCCACATCCTCCATCTCACCTTCTCTTTAGTGGGAACAGTTGATAGTGGCCATGAGACAGCCATCATTCCAAACTCCACTGCTTTCCAGGATCTGCTCTGTGACTTTGAGGTAAAGGCTTGGGGAGCATTATATCCATATTTCTGCTAACCTGTTTGTAATACATTTATTTAAAGATAAATGTATTTTAAAGCATTTGCCATAGACATTATTCAGCATATTGGCAGTAAAACACTCATAGGTATCTTATTCCAAGTAAAGCCAAAATGCTGATAAGACAGTAAGAGTTACAGAGTCATTCTGCTCCATCTGTTTCTCAGGTCTGGCTCCACGCTCCCTACGAGCTCCATCTGTCTCTGTTTGAGCACTTCATCGAACTCCTGACAGAATCAAGGTCAGTGTCCAAAGTTTATTCCATTCTTTTATGCCTCTTCTTTAAAGTTATTCTTTAAGACCATTCATGATATTGAAATTGATCAAATATTCCTTAGTGGGGCCATTTGCAATGTTGTGATTCGTTCTGATTCTTATATTAAACAGTGAGGCTGCTAAGAATGCCAAACTGCTGAGAGAGTTTCAGCTGATCCCCAGACTGCTCCTGACTCTGAGAGACACATCACTCTCCCAGCCAACCATAGCTGCCATCTGCAATGTGCTCAGTTTGCTGCTACAGGGTTTCCCCAATCCATACGATCTACTGCGGTAATAACTTATATTTAGATATGTCCATATATAAAGCAATTTTATTTCTCTGGGAAAGAAAGCATGACACTGCACTAAAGCATTGTTTTCTATTTACTTGACAGCTTTGGCCAGTTTATTTCCTCCACTCTCCCTACGTTTGCTGTGTGTGAGAAGTTTGTCGTCATGGAAATTAACAATGAGGAGAAGATAGATGGCGGTAACAATAATTAGAGAGTGGAAATGTTTTTATATGAGAAAATGCTGATAATTACAAAATAATAAGCTTTAATTAATTACCTTGTTTATCATCTTGCGCGTCCAGGTAATGACGATGATTTTGGTGGACTTCTGTCAGCCAACCTCATTCTGCTGAGGAATCGCCTGCTGGATAACCTGCTCAGACTGCTCTTCACCACCAAAGAAAAATGTTCCATCAACGCCCAGTAAGACAGGAAATCATCCAGTGTTCCCTCTCAGCCTGATAAATCTTATTCATTAAACATTTTGTACAGCAAAAGCAAAGATGTTTCTTTTTATTCAGTCTGATAAGACTAATTGAAAATTTCTTGGGATTAGGACACCATATCTGATACTGTATTTGCCCCTCTTCTCTGCACAGAGCGTGTGAAGAGCTGGTCCGAACGCTTGGTTTTGATTGGCTCCTGATGTTCATGGAGGAACATCTTCACTCTAGCACAGTCACAGCAGCGCTGTGGATCCTGGTAGCGCTGCTCTCCAATCAGTCCATACTGAACCGATTTAGAGAGGGCCTGTGCGGCGGCGGCTGGCTGGATCACACTGACTCTGTCCTGACCAATAAGATCGGCACCGTGCTGGGTGAGTCGGGTTGATTCATGCCTGTTGCTGACAATCCTGTTAAGTCAAAGAAGGCATGCAGTCCAGCAATGTGATTCCACCATTTTTGTTGGCTGCTAGAGTCAGACACACTCAGTAATATTGTGCAGTGTATATATACTATATGTTGTAATATGGCTCAGCAGACGCCTCTCCTCATTCTGGCAACGCTTTCCGTCGGAGTTGGCCTTCGATCAGTAAACAGAAAGCTGCGCAGTTTGTGCGCCGCACAGCCAAGGGTTTGTTGTTTTACTTCTTGCCTCCCTGCTCTCCCTGCTACTGTGAATATAGACCGGGCTCAATGGTTTTCAACCTGTCATCCTGATGGTATTTTTATTTTTTTTATTTTTTTTTTTAATCGTCTTATGCTGAAACTATTGACAAAATTTTCTCTGTTTATTAGATCATCTCTTTTTATTTTTCTTTTCATTATGTTGGGGTGTGTTCTAACTGTGCACCAGACTGAGAACCATTGAACTTGCTTTTTGGAATTCTTGCTCAGTAGTACCTGGCCTAACAGAACTACCGCTGCTGTAGCATTGCCAGAGTGTGTGCTCCCAAGTTAAAGAATTATTCAGATTCAGATTTGTCATCCAGCTCAACCAAATCTCTGATTTTAAACTTGCACTCATTCAGTCCCCCAAGTAGCTCAAAAGATTATGGAGATGAAAATTGTAGTTAACTTTGTATTAGATTTGACTCATTGAAATTATAATTATGTATCAGAGATTGTGTGCAATATTTCACCATTCCACGGATTAATGTGATTTCCCTCAATATTAAATACCCTCTCCTCTTTTTAGGTTTTAATGTCGGTCGCAGCGCTGGCGGACGCTCCACAGTAAGAGAGATCAACCGGGAGGCTTGCCACTTCCCAGGATTCCCAGTGCTCCAGACTTTGTTGCCCAAACACACCAATGTGCCAGAGCTTTACTTCCTGCTCATGGCGCTGTTCTTGCAGCAGCCGGTGACCGAGCTGCCAGATAGTCTTCACATACATGTCAGTATATCCTACGTTCTGCAAATGAATTTTGTTCTCGATATTCCTATATTATTGATCATTTGCATTTGTTTTATTATACATTTGAATGTTTTTTTTTTTTGTCTCAGTTTGACCTGGACTCAATCTGGACGTTCATCTTTGGATTGCCAGCCTCTAGTGCCACAGTAGTTGGCTCCATCCACAATGTCTGTACTGAAGCTGCCTTCCTGCTGCTGGCCATGCTGCGCAGCATGCTTAACCTGGTGAAGACCATCTTTTATAATAAAAAATAATATAGTAATATAATTTACAGAGTTACATTTAGTTTGTTTTTGTTTTCAGATAATCTGTAAGTATATCTTAACAGTTTTGTTAACTAAAGCAAATTAACTTTTACCCACTATAGATTTTTTAACTTTTTAACTTTTTTTTACTATTTTTTTTACAGCAGTAATAGTAAGTAAATGTACTTTAGCAGTGTGATATTTTAACAGGAAAATGTGCTCTGTGTCTTGTCAGCCATGGCAGTCAGAGGAAGAAGGGTCCTGGCTGAGGGAGTATCCAGTCACCCTCATGCAGTTCTTTAGGTATCTTTACCATAATGTGACCGACCTTTCACCGATGTGGCACAGTCCTGACTTCCTGTGTGCTCTGGCAGCAGCTGTCTTTCCTTTCAACATTCGGCCCTATTCTGAGATGGTAAGACGTCTCTACTTTCCTGGAGTACATTTTCTGCAGAATAAACATGAGGCACACATGATGAAAATTAAAGCATAAAACAGTTTAAGTCAGCAGAATATCTGCATGTTATTGCAGATTTTCTCAAAAGCACATTCAATTTTTAGATACTTCACTGTGTATTAAATGTCCCTGTATACTCTCTTCCAGGTCACTGATTTAGATGATGAGGCAGGTTCTCCCATTGAGGAGTTCAAGGCTTTTGCTGGCGACTCATGTATGAATCGCAGCCAATCAGAATACTGTAACGTGGGCTCTAAGACTTCTCTGACCAACCACCCAGCCAAAAAATACGTCTTTGATTTCATGAGGGTCCTCATAATGGACAACCTCTGTATGACCCCAGCCAGTAAGCAGACACCCATCGTTGATTTGCTTTTGGAGGTAAGTGGATTATTTGATTAAAGGAAGTATTATTAATTTATTAACAGCAGCTGCATTTACCTATTTTGTATCTGATATTTTCTGATACCAGGCCTCCCCAGAGCGCTCCACCAGAACACAGCAGAAGGAATTTCAATCAAATATCTTGGATGGTGTCATGGAACATCTTTTGGCTGCTGATGTCCTTTTAGGTCAGCACCTTATTGTTTCCAAGGAAGCTTCCATTGAAAAATGTTGACGTGGTTTTCCACTGATTAACAAATCAACAAATCATTTTCCCCCTTGCTGCTCTTGTCCATTCAGGTGAAGATGCTTCCCTGCCCCTCAGCAGTGGAGGCAGTTATCAGATCTTGGTCAACAACGTCTTTTACTTCACGCAGCGGGTGGTAGACAAGCTCTGGCAGGGCATGTTTAACAAGGACTCCAAACTGGTGGTGGACTTCATCGTTCAGCTCATAGGACAGGTATAAATGAAAGTACTTTTCCCTCTATGAGGTGGAAAATGTAATTCTACTAAATCTTGCTGGAGGGGCAAATCACAGGACATGAAACTCACAAACATTTGCAATAGAACTGATGTCTGGCTGTGTACCAGAATTTCTGCTGCGACTTTTGATAGCCAGCCTGAATAATCAGTTTGGGTACTCTCTTCCAGAGCAGCTGGAGGCAAACAGATGGCATCTGTGTGCTGCCTGGGTTACATTGAGATTTAAAATGCTCCTTCAATGAAATGCCTTCTGGTTAATATAACCAGTGAAAATTCTCAGGATTGGGTTCGATACGCAACGTTTGTGTTACTGCAGGCATCATTTATTCATATTTGATATGTTTGAGCTTGACTGATCAGCAGGTGTATTCTTTTAAGGACATAATAACATAGTTTTGTATGAATTTGTAAACACCTGATCTTTTTTTGCTTTAACTCACCAGTAAACCGAGCTGAAAATCTTAGTTGTAAATACTTAGATGGAGGTCATGCCTGTGGACTTTGTATTGTGCTGCTCTAATAGCTGGCTGGCATAGAGCTAAGGAGATTACATTCATATTTATTTATTTATATGGCGAGTGCGATTTACGATATACTATGAGCGTATGTGTCATGCATCAGTAATTAGTTCTTTAAGTGTTAGAAACACAGTACATTTTTGTATTCTTATTTGACACATTTAAAGCACTAAACACACCTTAATCCTTTCTTGTCTTAGTTTATAAGTGGCATGTCATTTTCTTGTGTTTTGTTTTTGGATGATGAACACATCTTTCCTTATGAGGATATTATGCTTATTATTTCTATTTCCAGTTAAAAATACATTTACCTGTAAAGGAAACATTGGGAAAAACAAAGCTACATTCACAGCTACTTATACTAGTTCAGCCCCAGTTGCTTTAACAAATCTCTGCTTAAATATTTCCACAGAATCCATACCCTGAGCAAAGGAGGGCGGCAGCCACATAGAGGATTTCATTTTAACCTTCTTTTCCTCTTTGTCTTCTCCACCCTCTCCTTTTCCAGTCTAAGAGACGATCCCAGGGTCTTTCCCTCGACACCATCTACCACTGCCTGAACCGGACGGTGCTTTACCAGCTCTGCCGAGCGCACAAGACGGTTGCTCAGCAGGTGGCACTTCTGGATGCTCTGAGGGTACTGACGGTCAACCGCAACCTGGTGCTCGGCCCAGGCAACCACGACCAAGACTTTGTGGCCTGTCTGGCTCACTGCTTTATCTGCCTGCACAGTGGGAGGTAAGCTGACAAAGATTGTCCTACGGGGGGTACTGTGGTCAGATGACTTTTGTAAATCCCTAGAATATTTTTGAAGTTTATTTGAACCAATAATGTGTGTAAGGTGAATGCTATTTACGTGCATAAATCATTTTGCATATTTTGGTTTAAGCCATGCTGCAGCACTTAAGGAGATTCAGGCTAGAGCTTTAGCAGAAATATTGAGAGTGTAGCCATAAATAAGTAACAGCCCAAAGCTTTTGTCCCTGTTTATTTATTTCAGCCTAAAATCTGACCGCTATATTCTGTTGTGCACATCATGCACGCTTTACTCTCTCATCAGAGACCTTTGCAAGCGTGGAGGGTTAGGCGATGTGCAAACATATGTTGAGTTAATTAGCCTTGCTCGTAAGATTTACCTCTGTGATTATTTCACAGCAACTCTGCCTCTAAGGATTACAGTGTTAGTAAAATTTGTTTACCCTTTGTGTCAAATATTATTTTAAATTTCTGTCTCCCCTCTCTCGTACTGCATTGAATTAACACACAGGAGCAGGACACACTTTAACAGACTGTGTAGCAGCATAGAGTAAATTATTTTTTTCCAAAAAAGTAAGCAGACATAGAGTTCCCTCCATGGATCTCTGCACCAATGGTTGCTAACAAGTCTCTGTGTTTGTTTCTGTAGTAGCGTGGAGGGATTTGGCCTGGAGGCAGAGGCTAGGATGACAACCTGGCACGTCATGATGCCGACAGAAAATGAAGCTGATGCCACACACAGCCACGATGTCAGCGAGGGTGAGATGCTGCTCTATATGTGCCTCTATTGGTGTGGGCTCCTGTTATATTTTTGCACCTGTGATATAAGTATTAGAGATCATCTCTTAGTAGCAACTACATACTATATATAAGTCAGTTATTTTTCCTCTGTCTGCAGGGCGGCAGCTGCTGTTGAAGGCCGTAAACAGAGTGTGGACAGAGCTGATGCACAGCAAACGTCAGATGCTGGAGGACATATTCAAAGTGTCTCTACCCTGCAATGACAGGGGCCATGTGGACATCGCCACAGCCAAGCCAGCCCTGGAGGAGCCAGCCCTGAAGAGCTGGCAGAACCACCTAGGTGAGAAACACAGGCAGAAATCAATACACAGGCTTGCATTGCATGGTTTTTTGTTTGCTTGTTTGTTTTCTGAGGCATGCTCATCTCTGAATGAAGCTCCACTGGGAACTTGTTTGGGAGCTCTCCTTGGTGCTGCATTCAGGAAATACCTCAACCTGCTGTAGATCTTGTTTTTTCTCTATTTTG
The DNA here is from genome assembly GCA_911728415.1 of Lagocephalus sceleratus. NCBI lineage: Eukaryota > Metazoa > Chordata > Actinopteri > Tetraodontiformes > Tetraodontidae > Lagocephalus > Lagocephalus sceleratus. The sequence goes on along the minus strand of CAJVRN010000237.1, from coordinate 765,111 downwards.
TTTTCTCTGCCTTTCTCTCTTTATTCCTTTCATCAGTGCTGTACTTTGCTGATATAAGCAGTGGTGAAGATATAAGCACTGATTTTCTTTGGCATTCAGAAGTAGAAACCCATATCATTTGATTGTCAACAGTTTTTTCCCTGGAGTTTTAGATACATTTTCAATGCATTGTGTCCTAGAACATTGGATTGGAAGACAACAAAACGTCAAACAAATGATTACATTCCAACATCCAAAGACCACAGCAGAATTTAAGGAACAAACACTAAGACTAACGAGGCCCTTGAATGCATCATTTAATTGGTTACATTTTCTGCTGCTGTTCAGTGTACGAGAAGAAGTGTGTCAGTCGAGGGGAGACTCTGGCACCGGTGACCCAGTCCAAACTGTCCAGGGTGAGCAGTGGCTTTGGCCTCTCAAAGCTAACGGGTGTCCGTCGTAACAAAAAGGAGAACAGCCTGAACAAGAACAGCCTCTCTGCACAGGTGAACAGCTAACAGACAGTGCTGTAGTACACAGATGCAATAACTGTGTTTTGTGAGCTTCGTTTCAATATAGTCTGATATTTTTCACCAACAGGAGACATTCCAGTGGATGTTCACTCACATTGCTGTTGTCCGAGACCTGGTGGCTATGCAGTACAAAGAGTATCAAGAGGTACCATACCAACATTTTTAGTGGACATAAGTCACTTTCATAGAGAAACTCACTACAGGATCAAACATGAGACTTGTGTAATGGGATTACTGCACGACTGTTTACCAAATAAATATATATGCAACCTTTTCTGAGGCAGCAGTTGTAAGAACATGAATCATTTATGCTGTGGCAACATTTTAAAGTGAGTCATCTCTCCAAATACCTTTCAGCGGCAGCAGAACTCCCTCAAGTATGTGACCGAGGAGTGGGCGTCCATTGAGTACGAGCTTCTGCGTGAACGGGGCCTCTGGGGTCCTCCCATAGGTTCCCACCTGGACAAATTCATGCTGGAGATGACAGAGGGGCCCTGCAGAATGCGCAAGAAGATGGTTCGCAATGACATGTTCTACATCCACTATCCATACATCCCTGAGATAGAGCCGAACACCAACTCAGCCCAGGTAATTAACTTCAACTCTGATCTTCCGGGACTTTTTAGAGTGAGGGGTCTCAAATTTACTTCTGAGTGATGCCATTAGATATAAATGAATACTATTTGATAAAGTGACAGTGCAGTGATAGTATACACATACAACAGTCGTCATCCGCCATCTTTTTACATTCTCCAGCCCTCTTCCCCCCCTCTGGTGCCCCTGTTACCTTCAAACCTGTCTGGGGTCCTTGTCTATGTCCAGGTACCACCCCTGAAGACAATAGCAGTTTGAATGACTGCATGATCAAAGCATCCCTAATCCCTAGTTCTAAAATCTGCATATGAAATGCTTATGAGATGACATTGGATGTAAAGAATCTGTGTGCCTCAGTCAGTGTTTGAAGCCTGCATTTGAGTGCTGTGTGTGTGTCTGTATGTGTGTATGTATGTGTGTGTGTGTGTTTGTGTGTGTTAGTGTGTGCCTTTGGGGACTGTCGGAAAAATCTGTTTTTTATAAATTACAAGAATTTTTTTATACATTATTTTTTATTTTGCCGTGATGTATCAAACCTTTTAAAATGGTATGCAGTATGGTTGTCATCCTAGCTGGTTGTTATGCTGAAGGAAACTCACTGCCTGTCTTTTTAATCTCAGCAGAAGCCTCTTCGCTATCGGCGAGCCATCAGCTATGACAGCAAAGAGTACTACATGCGTTTGCTGTCTGGAAATCCTGGCATGTATCAACACTCTGTGGAGCATAGCACAGAAGGAGAGACCACGCAGCACGAACCCGAGCATGGAGAGGACACCATCGCAAGAGTCAAGGGTGCGCACACAATCTTTGACTGTATTTACAGTTAAAATAATATATATATTTAAAAAAACAAATATGATTGTTTTTCTGTCTGTTTTGTGCTCCACAGGCCTGGTGAAGGCTCCTCTGAAGAGATCCCGGTCAACAGCAGATGGGGCAGATGAAGACAGTCAGGATCAGCTTCAAGAGCAGCTGCTGGAGTCAGGAGGGCCTGAGGAGGAGCAGAGGACTGACAACACATCCCTGCTGCGCCTCCTGGAGGAGGGAGAGAAGGTCAGAGAGCCACACAGAAACACAAGACAGGGGCACTTAAAGTAGCAGTACAGTGGCTTTTTATACATTATATTAAAGAGAGTCAAAGATTCTTGGCATAAGAATTAAGTTTGATTGCCATCCACCTCATTTGGGGGAAAATAATTTAAATTGTTTGAAATATTATTTTTAAAATTGCTATCTCTTTCTAGTTTCAGAAATAAAAACTTAATGTATACCGGTACATAAAATTTCATTCAAGGAAAGAATTGAATCAATTCACTTGCCTTTTTATTACAAATCACTTCTCTAAATTTTTCTCAATATATTTGTTGTTTGACTTTTTCAGATCCAGCACATGTACCGCTGTGCCAGGGTTCAGGGTCTGGATACGAGCGAGGGTCTACTGCTGTTTGGGAAAGAACACTTTTACGTCATTGACGGCTACACCATGACTGTGTCCAGGGAGATCAGGGACATTGACACATTGCCCTCCAAGTATGTCCAGGTTTTTTTTTTTTACTGCTGTGAAGATTCTGATGAATTACTTTACATGTTTAATTCAGGGCTATAGATTTTAAAGGTGCATCATACCCTGAGTAAAAGATGACATCATTCTCCTGGAGACTGCAGTGGGAGCTTGTGCTGCATGGGATGATGTCATGCTGCTGCTCCAGCATGCGCCAAAACTTTGGAGAGATATATGACATATTTCCCACAAAATTTAATGTATAAAGGCCATAATTTCTATTTTCTGGTTGTTATTAGACCCAGTACCCACCCCGTTCTCTTTATCGATTTCCTCATCTGTAATCCTGGATTTAATACCAAATTTAGTTCATAAAGATATTACTACTTGTTTCCTGCAGTTTGCATGAAGCCATCATTCCCAGAGGTGCACGACAAGGACAGAGTCAGCTGAAGAGAACTTGCAGCATCTTTGCCTATGAAGATATCAAGGAGGTGCACAAGAGACGTTACCTGCTGCAGGTAATTATGCTATACCTGTATTTAACATATTTATTTAGATTTAGATGCTTTAAAATATTCAATGGTAGATTTTAAAGTATTGAGTATGTGCATGGGAATTCAAACCTCACTCTGTATTGTTATTCTCACTATTGCCTTGCTTTTTATCACCTTTCAGCCAATTGCAGTAGAAGTTTTCTCAGCAGATGGAAGGAACTATTTGTTATCATTCCAGAAAGGTGTCCGCAACAAAGTTTACCAAAGGTACTGAATGCAAAGAAAGACACAGATTCTGGATGTGCTGCTCTAACATTGTATCAAGACATAGACACAATATTTTCCACCTTAGCATTTCTGCTTATAGCAGCTGACAGTCCTTAATGATTCTGATTTTTGACAGGTTTCTGGCTGTGGTGCCTTCACTAGCAGACAGTTCAGAATCAGTTTCAGGCCAGAGACCCAACACCAGTGTGGAGCAGGGGTGAGCTGACCTCTGATGACCTTTTCATTAATGCATTTTTTCATTTCGTTTCTTGAATTGTGAAAGTGTACTTGAATAAAGATCAAATGAAGGAGCTGTAATGCTAATATTTTATCTGATTTATATGCTGAAGCATGAAGCTGAGAACTACTTAATTCAAAATTCTGTTTGTTTGTCAGCTCGGGCCTCCTCAGCACTCTGGTTGGTGAAAAGTCAGTGACTCAGAGATGGGAGGTAGGAATTAACCCTTTGATCAACCCAATCTTTCCAGATACCCAGCTCAGAGTGATATATCATGTGTTAAATACCTTTTTATCCTCTGTTTTTCAGCGGGGAGAGATCAGTAATTTCCAGTACCTGATGCATTTAAACACACTCGCTGGACGATCCTACAATGACCTCATGCAGTATCCTGTCTTCCCCTGGATTCTGGCTGATTACGATTCAGAGGTGATTGCAGGTTTAACCACAAAATAGTTCTAGTCTATTTTCATACTCATTCTATTTGGTAATAATGATTTTGCTGATCAGGAACTTGACCTAAACAATCCCAAAACATTCCGTAATCTGGCCAAACCCATGGGAGCCCAGACTGATGACAGACTGGCACAGTACAAGAAGAGATACAAAGACTGGGAAGACCCCAACGGTAAGACTTCTAGCTAAAGTGTCATATTTAAACATATTAGAGGGTTAATTTTCTTCAATATTTATGAGTTTGAGGATGCAGCATTTCTAAATTTAACTGGACTCAATGTAAATTTCACCATTAATGATGTTGGTCTGTTTTCTTTGAGTCCTAATATTATGATAATATATATAATATTAGAAAAATGTATGTTGTTCAGGTGAAACCCCAGCATACCACTACGGCACCCACTACTCATCAGCCATGATTGTTGCTTCTTATCTGGTCCGGATGGAACCCTTCACACAGATTTTCCTCAGACTTCAGGTCTGAACCAGACTCTTCTCTATACTAGTTGTTTTACTCATTTACATTTTCTGCATTTTCTGCAAGTTTCTTTAATCTTTATTATTATTAAATCAATGTAAGGTTCAAGTTGGCTTCCCATAAATGTGCTTTGCTTGAGGGTCAAACCATGTTTCTGTGTGCTTGTGTGGATGCCAGGGAGGTCATTTTGATCTAGCGGACAGGATGTTCCACAGTGTGCGTGAAGCCTGGTTCTCTGCCTCCAAACACAACATGGCTGATGTCAAAGAGCTTATACCAGAGTTCTTCTACCTGCCTGAGTTCCTGCTCAACTCCAACAACTTTGACCTAGGTCAGTAGAAGAAGGCATTGGGAAAACGTCTGACCATTTCTCAGAGTTCAAAATGTCAATTTTTTTTCTTGGTCTCTCAGGTGCCAAACAGAACGGCACCAAATTAGCTGACGTCATTCTGCCTCCTTGGGCAAAGGGAGACCCACGAGAGTTTATCAGGGTCCACAGAGAGGTAAGAAATAATCCCACTAGTGCCAAAGATGCATCCCAGTGACAGTGAATAGACTTCTGGATTGTATTTCATCATGGCTGCAGGCGTTGGAGTGTGATTACGTCTCAGCTCACCTCCATGAATGGATTGACCTCATTTTTGGCTACAAGCAACAGGGTCCACCAGCTGTAGAGGCAGTCAACGTGTTTCATCATCTGTTCTATGAAGGACAGGTGGACATTTACAACATCAATGACCCTCTGAAGGAGACAGCCACCATTGGGTTCATTAATAATTTTGGACAAATCCCCAAACAGGTCAGGCTGAATGAACACTTAATGCTTCTCTGGCTCATCAGACAACTGTGCCCCTGCTCACTTTTATCACCATTAACATAAAAATATACTAAAGACTTTAGGAAATCTGCAAAAATAAATATTTGTTTTGTCTGTGTGATTCAGCTGTTTAAGAAACCCCATCCTCCTAAACGGGTGCGCAGCAAAGCCAATGGTGACATAATGAGCGTTCCTCCAAGCTCGAACAGTGACAAGATCTTCTTCCATCATCTGGACAATCTCAGGCCCTCTCTAGCACCAGTCAAAGGTACAGAAACAGAATGGATAACACATCATTTCAATCTGCTTTGTGTTACTATGTGTGACTGTCAACATTGAGGCACAAAGGCTTCTTTTCTTTTAGACTTCAGGGACCATAACATTCTGTACTACTCCCATAAAGACACATGAATTTCTGTCAATGTGGCACTCACCCATGTGTTATTGTTCCTCTGTCCAGAGCTAAAGGAGCCTGTGGGACAGATTGTTTGCACTGACAAGGGCATACTGGCTGTGGAGCAGAATAAGGTTCTGGTTCCACCTACGTGGAGTAAGACTTTTGCCTGGGGCTACGCTGACCTGAGCTGTCGTCTGGCTAACTATGACTCTGACAAGGTAGAGTTTCAGTGTTGAAATACCAAATTGTTCTCTACATCGTGTCATGCAGTTGTATTCTGTCACTGAGCCCCCAGATTTGTTTTCTCAGTGTGTTATGTCATGTGTTACGATCTCAGAAGCTCCCTTTGATTGTTGATCGAGGTTTATTTTCATTAAGTTGATTAAGATACATCATTTCAGTCTTAGATAGTTCTAAAGGCAATGGCGCCCTCTGCTGATGAAAAAATAGCATAGCACTTTTCCACACGGAAGCAAAGCAAATATTAAAGATCAGGAGCTTGATCATGACTCAACAGTTTTTCATATATGAATGGGCAATCATCAAAGATTAATTATTGATAATTTACTCAATGTGGTCTGCATTTAGCAGTTTATCTTGTAAAACACACCAAATATCTGAATCAATGCAGGTCTTTGGAATTTATGTGGATTATTGAAGACAACCAACAAATTCTCAATTTCTGCTGTTCTGCAGCTGTATACATAGTGTTGCATGTAAAAGAGAATAATTAAATAATACAGAGAATATTAAAGAGAAAATTAAATTTATGTCAGCTGTGGACTAAAAGAGCTTTGCTTTTTTGGTGTCATCATGAATGTTTTCTTAGTCGCACAGTATCAGTTGTAACAAATATTGAAACTTGTAACAGAATGACCTTTTCCTGTATCTTCTACCTTGATAACCTCTAATTCTGGTCTTCAGGCACTGGTGGTGTACGAGTGTCTGTCAGAATGGGGTCAGATCCTTTGTGCCATATGCCCAAACCCAAAGCTGGTTATCACCGGTGGCACCAGCACTGCCATCTGTGTGTGGGAGATGGGGACCTCCAAGGAGAGGGCAAAATCGCTTACGCTCAAACAGGTAATGCCAAGAATAAGCAAAGTCCTTATTTAGAATTTTTACCAGGTTATTTGACAGGGAGAAAACAACAAATATTCTGCTTAACTTTAAGATCTAAAACTATGTAATTCCTTCATTTAACATCACGTGTGACATCAGACGTTTTTAAGTTATTGCAATCGACTCTTTTTTTATTTATCCGTGATCTTGCCTTGCAGGCACTACTGGGTCACACAGACGCTGTAACGTGTCTGACAGCATCATCAGCGTACCGCATCGTTGTCAGCGGCTCAAGAGATCGAACTTGCATCATCTGGGACCTCAACAAACTATCATTTGTCACTCAGCTCAGAGGGCACCGAGCGCCTGTCTCCGCTCTGTGCATCAATGAACTGACGGTGAGCCAGAAAAACAATTTCGCCGCCCATCTGAAAGCCACATAGCAGCTACATAATAAAAATTTGTGTGTGTGTTTGTGCTCGTCTAGGGGGACATTGTGTCCTGTGCAGGCACATACGTTCACGTGTGGAGCATTAATGGCAGCCCCATTTCCAGCGCGAACACCTTCACAGGACGCAGTCAACAGATCCTGTGCTGCTGCGTGTCAGAGATGAACGAGTGGGACACGCAGAACGTCATTGTCACGGGACACTCAGATGGAGTAGTCAGGGTATCTTTCCGCTTAATGCAATTGTTTTTTTAATTCTGTTATTAGGGAGAAAGTTTTTTTTTTTATCAGTTTTAAACTTGTAAATGTGGCTTGACTACATGTAAAATGAATTATTTTTGATTTTTTAGTTTTGGAGAATGGAGTTCCTCCAAGTCCCAGAAACACCAGCTCCGCAACCAGTGGAGCCAGATGTGCCTGACTGCTGCGGGGAGGAGAAAATTGGTGAGTGAGGAAGAAAAACAGCCTGGAGGTGGTGGACCTGCTGTCATCAGTTACACCTGTTTGTTTGTTTTTTTCATTTTTTTTTTAAATTATGCTGTACGTGTGTGTGTGGGAATTCCTTTGTAATACATGTGTTGTCCATATAGAAATCTAAAAACTTTGTCTTACAGAGGGTGGGGAGACGCACAATGGTGATGATGACAGCAGCGACTCAGATGGAGATGAGCCCAGCTTGAATCAGGAGCCCAAAGCACCGCGGAATCCGTCAACGGGTGGTGGCAGCCAACCCGGCAGCACCGTCCACAGACCCAGAGGTGCATTACCCCATCTGTGGATGTTTAGAGGTTTTAGCTGATGTCTTATTACGTAACTGTTGGTCAGTGTGCTGTACAGGCAGAGAGAATGTTTCTCAGATCTTTTTCTGTTCATTTTATCATTTTATCTTTTTGCACCATAGATTTAGCTTTGATCTTAGAGTTGAACACATTACCCCAATTTCTCTTGATCCTCATGTGTTGTATTTATGTTTAAGGGCCTTCAGCCCGAGCAGGTGCGTCCTGGTCAATGGACAGCAGCTCTGATGACTCCCACCGCTGGTCAGACACGCTCAGTGTGGATGAGAAGGACGGCTTTGTGTTTGTCAACTACTCTGAAGGCCAAGCCAAAGTTCCTCACCCTCACCCATCTAATCCAGGCCAGAGCTCATCTTCACAGCCTTTTCAGCCCTCCAACGCCGACACGCACACCTACAACCAGCTCAGAACAGGTGGGCAGAAAGTCACTGTTTAAGATTTAAGACAGCAAATATTCTGACCGCTATGGAAAACTGACTTCACAGAACGCTACATGCAATAAGATTCATCTGATGGTGCTGTGTGGTCCCGGTGTTTGACTCGGCTCATTTGAGTGTGTATTTGTGGATGCCCACAGGGTACAGATGGGAGCGCCAGCTGGTCTTCAGGAGCAAACTCACCATGCACACTGCATTTGATCGCAAGGACAACGCTCACCCAGCTGAGATCACTTCCCTTGCTATCTCCAAGTAAGAAAAAACATCACCCAAAAAAAAAAAAATAAAGCTTCTTTTTTTTCCCCTTCTATAGTCCCCCTCTTTTTCATTCTCGTTACAGGGACCACAGTAAGATCCTCGTGGGTGATGGACGCGGTCGAGTCTTCAGCTGGTCCGTTAGTGACCAGCCGGGTCGTTCAGCGGCCGACCACTGGGTGAAGGATGAGGTGGTGGACAGCTGCTCCGGCTGCACGGTTCGCTTCTCCCTCACCGAGCGGCGCCACCACTGCAGGAACTGCGGCCAGCTCTTCTGTCAAAAGTAAACCCCGCCTTTTCAATTTGTCGACGCCGCCAGAAAGTGGTCGAACATTTTGCCCACCTTGTAGAACGACCTCTCACTCTCCACGCTCTCTTTTACAGGTGCAGTCGCTTCCAGTCAGAGATCAAAAGACTGAAGATCTCGTCCCCGGTGCGCGTCTGTCAGAACTGTTACTACAACCTTCAGCATGAGCTCGGCGCCGAGGGCAGAAACTGAGCTCCGCCCATGCCTCGCGAGGACCGAAGGACCAGGACACACCTCCCTCGAAGCGTCCTTCGACCTTCTCCTATGTCTAACAACCACATGTACAGTATCACCACCGGCGTAAAAAAAAAAAAAAAAAAAAAGCGGCGTGAACGAAAACTCTTTCAACACTTTTGCCACTTGCATTGAACACCTGGAGTTGGGGGGAAAAGGAAGGAAAGAAAAGCATTGATTGGGCATGCTTCAATCAATCACCTGCCACTGCAAGACTTTACAGACGTGTTTATATTGTAAATAGTGACCATGGCCTTTTTAACAGAACAAAAAACAAGAGGTCAGTGAGTTTAAAAAAAAAAAAAAAAAAAGAGAGAAACAACTTGCCTGTAAGATAGCGTTGTGACTAACCACTCTTGGCTTTAAAAAAAACAAAATTATGTGTAGTCTGTGAAGATTCACGAGTCCAGATCAATAACACAGAGGGGATGAAGGGATCATGAATGTCCATAATTAATGTCTGTGGGTTGACCAGTGGGTCTAGTTATGCAAAATTACCTGTGTTCTTTTGTATTTCTTGTTTTTTTTTTTTTTTTTTTTACATTTACAAAATTATAATTTATATTTTGTCAGTGTCCACAGTCTCAAGCCAGAGAGGGGGTTGTCATCTCCTTTTATCGCCCTTATTTGCCAAATTAATTTGATCTATGAGCTGCAATTTTTCTTGAAAAAAGATCTATTTTAGTGGTTGTTCTCTTTGTTTAGGTCCCCGTTGGGATCCTTTTGGTTGCTGCTCCCAGTAAACTGGATTCATTATCATTTCAGGTTTTCTTTTTAAACCATATCTCTCCATTTGTTACGAGGTTCCTCATCTGTGAAAACTGAATTTTTATTTCAAAATTTCCTGCATGTGTGTCCTTTTGTGGCACGTGAATGTTTGGTCGCACCTCTTTGATGTGACCTTTCAAGCTTCAGTCCGGCCTCTTTCAGCGCACACACAAAAAAGGGACATCGAGCAGCAGCGTGTGGTCTGTTTATGCTGTTTCCTTGTTGGTATCTATTCAGCTGTTTTGCGGCATTATTAAACCAGTCAGTGAACATTTTACTCTACATACACACTCAAAAGTGTTTCTCAGCAGCAGCACACAAACTGAATGCTGAAACTCCGTTAACCACCTCAAATCACTAGCTTTGATGTCTTTGTTAGTCAAAACACATTAGAGCTAACAGCAATGACAAACTGACAAAAAAAGGAAAATTTGCCCCCATATTTTTCAGTTAAGGTCAACGAACTTTAGTTGATACCGTTGGAAGGCTGCTGCTGCTGCTGCTGCTACATACTGTATGTGATCATTTAAATCTCATTTTTCCAGTTTGTGTCCCGTGTCATTCATCCTCCTCCGTAAATGTGAGCCTGCTCCTCTATTTGCTCTGATGGTGCGTTCATGTGCCACTACATTTCCAAGAGAATGTGCAACTTTTGGTTTCCCCAGATGTCACCACGTCTCAAACACATAAAAACCACAAAATACCATTAAGAAAAGTAGCGTAATACTCACTTCCCCATGTAAAGGTATTTAACGTGAGCGGTTCCTTTTATCCATCTTGTGTCATTCAAAATTGGTGTTATGTAATTTAACGTGCAATCATGCCACCCCGCTGACTTGGCTTCTTTCAATCAGTTGCACCTTCATGTGTACAAAAACACGGGGAATCACTGTTTTAATGAATGCAGTTTTATGTTGTCATTTTAATAGAAAGGTGCATTTCACAGCTGATTAATGAACTGTATAAAGTATTTATGCAAAACTGGTTATAGATTTTTTTTTTTAACGATTGTTGCAATTTCAGCAAGTTTTGTTACTTGTTGCATGTCTATTAACACAGCTGACTTTCTGTGTCAGTGAATTGTACATCTTCTTGGCATTATATTGTTTTTTAATTATCCTTTTGGGGGTTTTGGAAGTAGTATCTGAATTGTCCCGACCAACAGGTTTGTGTACAGAGCCGGAGATTGTATCCTCAACTCTGAGCAGACTTTTGTATTCTTCATGGGGAAAATGGACTAATAAGAGAAGAAGAAAAAAACGAAATCCTGGATTATTTTGATGGTCTTGTATTAGACTACATTACTAAACTTTCTGGTGTGCAATCTGTGATAGCTGAATGTTCCTTGTATATTTGTGTTCACTCCATCCTACAAGAAAAAAAAAGCAGTAGAGTAACTAAATACTACAATAATGCAATAGATCTGGTACTTATTCTTTTTAATATCATTTCAATAAATAAGTGCTGTTTACCACCAAAGATGGATGTGAACTTTTTGTTTAAAATTCTGTGATTAATTAAAAAGAACAGAAGGTGGTTAATGTTTTTTTTTTTTTTTTTGCAAATAGACTCGTAGTTTAAAATAACCTAATTCAAGTTGCGATACATTTAATAAAAACCGATACAGCATGAAAAAAAAAACCGGTCGACCGAGTATTCTGACAAAGAGAGAGAGCAGCGTCGACCGAAACCGGATCCTGAACGTTTCCTGATCTACGAAATAATCAGCATTGTAAACAAAATTAGTAAAATTTAAAACAGGTTTTTGGCGTTAACTTGCCTTCTGGTTTACAACTATCAAAATACATAATTTAAGTAACAAGTGATGGATTTATAAAAGAACTACAAACGTTGATTATATATATATATCGTTTTTTTATGTATATTTTATTTTGAAGGCAGGTCGGAAGTCATGTGTTGTTATTTTGCGCACCGTGACTGAAAGGGGGGGGTCGGGACTGCAGTGATACACAAACACACGCAGCAGAAGCGGCTCGGCTCTGTGGCTGGAACCAGCGGCCGCTTTCTGAGGGGGAAAACCGACCTCCACCCACCGAGCCTTCGCTTCAGAAGTTAACCAGCAGTTTATCTGGACTAACAGAACCCCCCCAGGGCTTTATTTCCCCACCCTCCCTTCCCCCCCCCGGACTCGGTTTATGTGACACATTAACGTCCCGAAACGAGCGGAACATGACGGAGTTGAGGAAGCGAGGCGGAGGCGGAGGAGAGCCTGACAGCGCCGACAATATCAGCGACAAGGTACGGCGGCCCAGGGCGGGCGGACCCCCGGGCCGGTCTCGGTCTTGGAGAGCTCGCCCTCGGAACAAGTTGGTCCGGTTGTGGTCGGGCGCCGACGCAGCCGAGCTCCGTGTGTAGCAGCTAAGAGGCTAGTTAGCCGCTGTAATCCCGCAACAACATCAACACAAACACGCAGAAATGCTGCGTGGCGCCGCAAACACTTTTGCTTCACGTCCGACTGGTTTGTTGACATGTCAGGACGCTTTTAGGCATCTTTGTCGTGCCTGCAGTGCTTCAGGGTCAGAATAATCAGAATTTCCAATGAGAAAGTTGGATTTCTCTTGGTTAATTATTGGAGGTTGATTGTTTTAATTTAATAAACCTGGAAAATCCAATTCAGGGTTTTTTCCACCGTGCTCCTCCTTTATTTTGCAGCTAAATATTTGTCCACGGTGTGCCATTAGGAGTTTGATTAAGATAAATTCAATTGTAATTTAATAATTATAACTGTGCTGCTCAGGTTCTTTCGTGTTCCTGAAGGCGTAAACTTAGTCTGAAAAAGGTGGGTGAAAGACAATTTAAAAGGTCGTGGGAAGTCAGGAAAAGCACAGATCTGAAGAACCTGATGTGATCGAGGGGTCACAATGGGTCATTGTCAGGTTCATCCTGATCACCGCGTGTTCTAAGTTCTGGAAGGTCAAAAGGTCAATCTGTTTCTCTTCATCCTCTTGTAGAAAAGCGCATTTGAGGTTGTTGTTTTGATCTGCTTCGTTGTAAGAACTGATTTCATAAACAATATCTGTAATTTTCTCAGCGGCTTTCATGGCCCTGGTGTCAATATTGAAACAATGGCCTGTTAGAAATATTCCAGTTGTTCAGTATCAATCATTTCAGACAAACCCACACGTTGAGTTCAGGATCTGTGCTGAGTTCAGTATCCCCGTCGCTGAGGGGTGAAACTGCTGGAGGATCAGTAGAAAAGAATCCTTTGTTTGTGATTACAAGTGGAACTGTAGATGATGAGACTTCCCATCATTCCGGGCAGCTTTGAGACAGCCGGACAGTTCCGGCCCTGTTTGGTCCAGTTATGCAAGCTTGGTTTTTATATTCTCATCTCTGGAGACAGGGTGTAATTGGGGGAGGTTGATTCACTGGTTCTATCTGTTATCAACAACAATTCATCTTGATATCGGATAATTACCAGCGCTCCAAGGCTTTCATGTAGAATCTTAACCACCCACAGCTTATGTATAAACAACTTTGTATTCTAAATGAAGAGAATAAGTTAATAAATAGCCACACTTGAATTAGGTCATCAGGTGGTTAATTTTATATTGACTGAATCAGACTTCAATTTCCTTTTCAGTGAATCTTCAATGAAAATCAAAAAAAGCATCTTTGTCATGCATGATCTTTTCTACTTTACAGTATAAATCAGAAATTAGAAGACAGAATGAAGCTTATTGTCTCACAGTAAGCATATTTAGTTCCCCGTGAAGGGAAATTAATTGAATTGGCTTTAATAAAAGCATTCTGTCCATTTGTGGACTGTTCTCAGCCAAGTCTTATTGTAAGCTCAACTCTTCTAAATTTACCACAGATACTTATTAATCTTTAATCAACCATGGCTGATATTTCCAGATATTGCTTTGTTTTAAATAGAATTTCCCTGACGACCTCTGTGACCTTTTCTGCAGCCTGCAGGAGGGCCACACCGGCAATAAACTAAAGTCACAACCTAGATGTTGTCATCTTTGTTAATATTTTTTTCACATCATTGCATGAGGCACACGTTGCGTCATACCGAAGCCTCTTGTGCAGTGGCACAGTCGTGGTCAGGGAGGGTTTCACACAGGTTTCTTTATTAATACTTCCAACCCAATGGCCTCACCACCTTCAGAGTGCAAAAAACACACAGACACTCAGTTGAGATCTGCTGTGCTGGTGAACTAATGTTCTCGGTGGCAGGGCACTAACTGTGTTTTTACAGCCAACTTTACCCACAGACTAGTAAATAAAAAACAAACTATGTTATACAATGTTCCCCAAGCAGCAGCTACTAATTAACTAATTGGTTACATGGTTACATTAGTGTCATGGGATCAGGACCTCAGATCAACCTGCTTCTCAGCATGATTACAGCATGTTAGTGGACTTAAAATTTTGGTTTAAATCAGCTCAACATGCAAATCTGTCTTTGTAAGATTATTCTTAACAGTTTAGAGCTTATCCTCAGGTGTTCTGCGCCTGCATTCAGGGAATCTGTTTAAATCCTAAATTACATCAGTGTAAGTTGGTGACTTTATGGGCAGTTTGTCAACTGCTGACAGTCTTTTAATTTCCCCGTAGTCTGAAAGGTAAACGGATGGAGCCTGGATCCTCCTCTGTGTTCTGTCATGCTATTTATGCACACATATTTCTGGTTCCATATATCTTCAGCTTCATATTTTAATCCTGGCTCTGTATTTTATGTTTCTTACTCGATTCAGCTGTCTGAACTCTTCTATGCCCGGGCTATTTTGAGTAATATTGGGCTCTCGTGTTCAGGCATGTTTCCAGAATGGAGTTGAACCCGTTATGATGCTATGCAATGGTGTCCAATAACTTGTGTTATTGTTAATTTTAAGCCCAGTTGTCTTGTGATTATGTGCGTTTTGGAGCTGAACTCTCCCCAGTACCTAAACAGTTAATGGGCCGTAGTGCACTCACACATAAATAAAACCTACAAATGTCAGTATATTTTTACTCCTGGTGAGTCAAAGGCTAATGTTTTCTTGGACTACTGCTCTCTGCCCCCTTCCTCTCCGTCTCTCGCTCTCTCTCTTTCACTCTCTCTCTCATCCCTGTCTCTCTCTCTCTCTCTCTGTCTCTCTCTCTCTCTCTCTCTGTCTCTCTCTCTCTCTCACACTCTCGGGTCCTGCATCCTGATGCAGGGAGAGTAGCAGCCTCTTGAGACGCCACATGACAGTTGACCTTGGGCTGTGTGCTGGCGAGCTGCCCCCTGCATGGAGCCACCAGCAGCAGCAGCAGTAGGAGCAGCAGCAGCAGGCGTCCTGATGTAGCGGCGGGCCGTTTCATGCTCTGCTGCTCACAGTCTGCTTCGGAACAGTTCAGTCAGAAATCTACAGTGCGTCACATTGTGGCTCTTATTGTTCGTGTGGAGAATTCGTCAGTGTTTAGGATTTACTATAAGATGGTGAACAGACGGCCTTCACATTTTTTCATTGTTTGATGATTTAGTGGGTAATGCAGGAGGGTTTTAGGTTAAATTCCAGCTTAGTTTGCACATTCTCCCAATGCCTGTATGGATTTTCTCCAATTTCCTTCCACTCCAAAGACCTGAACATCATCGTCTTTCTTTTTGTTTTTATGAGAAGCTTCTTAAATGAACCTCAAAGATCTTCTAACACTACAATGCATATTTCAACACAGTATATGTAATATAAATATATCAAAAGCACATAGATCAATAATGTTTGCACCTTAATTAAAAAGCATCAAATTTTTTTAGATAAATAATGTAGCGTGTGCAACTGCTCTGGAGCCTTTTTTGCCTTTAAAACCAGTCATGAAACCCTAGTGACAAAGTCACACAGGCAGTCAGTCCCCAGGGGATTAAAATTCCTCATTTCTCACTCTAACAGGTTGCCGTGCAAGATACTGCCAGAAATCAGCAGTAAAAGTGAAGGTTAAAGGTTGTTTGCCAAGAGAAATGTTTCTGAGGTAGAACAAAAGATTACAGGCAATTGTTGCAGAGTTTAAACTCTCTCAGCAAATCAAATTAACTTCAATAATTGCAAACACACTCTTCTGCATTATAGCATCTCAACTAACTGTTTGAATCTCAAAGAACAGAGGCAGCACGCTTTAATCCCGGTGCCCACTGATCACCATATTTGGCGCTGGTTGAGGCAAAGTGACCATGAAAGGGGAAAAATGGTGTCCAAGAGTCTCTCATGTGCAAAACAAGATGTAATCACTCAAACCTGGTATGTAAGCTTTTGAGGAATTTCACAACTAACTCCTTGTTTGAAACCTATGATTCTCCTGCTCCTATGCTACGTCCAACGGGGCTATGTGTTCCCGTTCAAGGTGTGCGTATTAGCCGGGATTAAAACCAGATTAAAGGTTCATTAACACCAATAAAGATTGTTGCCTCCTGGGCAACAGTCAGTTAGCCTGTTGACACCAGAGCTCCTCAGTCACACTCCCATATTAATCCTAAAACCGCCTTATCCAGCGGAAATTAAAATATACTTTTATGCATTGTCGATTGACAGTTTAATTAAAAGTCATATCAAAATCTGATGCAGGTGGGGGATATTAGTATGTTTTGTATTTAATTGCAAGACTCTACATGCTGTCTGTGTATAATTATGTTTTTAAAAGCTGTGTCTGTGTATTTGTTGGCAGGAGGCTGATGGCGATGACAGACTGGGCCTGCAGGGCGATTTAGACGGAGACTGTGACAGCGACCCAAAAGGCGACACTCCAGATGTTCCTCTCTCCACCTCAGACACCGATAACACTCCAGAATACCTGAACAAAGCTTTGGAAGGCCTGCCGCCCAGGTTCTCACCGTCACTGCTGAAGTGTTTTCACGTTAGTGACAGTTAGGGTCACTAATCCAGCCGTTTAGGCCCAGGGTAGCAGAAGGGAGAATGTTTTCTGACAGCCGTAAGGAGATAATAGCGGGTAGTATTGGAGTCTGCCACACAAAAACCAAATCGTTATAGATGGAGGGCATGACCAATGAGTGACGGCCAGGTCACAGGACTTAAAGGCTCAGGCGGACGGAGGCTCTAATCCCAAGGAGACGGTGCTGCAGAGGGATCTGTGAATGCAGGAAGATGAGGAACGGGGAGGAAGAGAACCAGATGGATGCAGCACAGATAAACAGAGGAGGGAGGAGCACGGGGGGGTTAGAGTGGAGGTGTGATGGGGGAGAGGCCACGGTGCAGAATGGACCGAGCAGCATCTTTTATTTTCATGATGCAGCTGCTTTTCCCCTCCATTCATCCAGCAGCCTCTGGCTCCTGCGCCGTGTTTGCTGCTGCCCTGTCTTTTGTTTTTGCTCCCAGCAGCCAAACACACTGTAATGCACTGGGACGAGGCCTCATTTTAGTGGTACAGAGGCAGTAACCCAGATAAACAAAACCCATATTTGATTCTGTACGCTGCTTTGCGCAGCCTCTTACCTGCCAGCTCAAACAAGGCACAGGCTCGTATTTGTGTCCATGTACCTGTGTTAACAGGATACAAGTCACATGATTAATGGTGCCCATGTCCTGATTGAGACTCATTATCAGCTCTGTGTGTGACAACACTCATTGTCTAATGACCCATACTTGTCTAAATGCCACCAGTCTGAAAAACAATGTTTCTCTCGTCTAATTTGTTGAATGTTATTATTATTTGAGTGAAAACATGACACCCTGGCACATGCAGATTCTTATATTTATCTATTATCACGTGTGTGTGCACGAGGGTAATCACTATATCAACTGTTGGAAACAACGCTCTTCAGCATGAAACATGAGAATATGTTAACTATGTTGAGTAAATAACATATTTTCACTCTTTCACTGTTATCCCTATGGTGATTAATAATGTGCAATTTCTCGTCTCTACAGATGGAAGAATTACTGGATACGAGGAGTTCTGTCTTTAGCCATGATATCTGGCTTTTTCCTCATTATCTATATGGGACCTATTGCTCTTCTGTTAATTGTAAGTGGAAACCGCTTTAGTTCTCTGCTAAAACTCTGTTTTCGATTTAGTTTGTTTATTTCATTCCATTTTCTCATGCACCCACACAGGTCATGACTGTCCAGATTAAGTGCTTTGAAGAAATTATTACCATTGGCTACAGGGTGTACCATTCCTATGACCTGCCATGGTTCAGAACTCTCAGCTGGTAAGAACAGATTTGTCAGGATTCCACAGATGCAATGAAAATTATACGCATGGTTCACGATCATATGGCAAGTTCAGAGATGTCGTAAGAAGCTCCTATCCACCTCCAGGCATCTTTCCACTCGCAAATTCAAAAGGAAGACTATTTAAAGAAGGACAAGATTCCATTCAATTCCAGTACAAATGCACACATGCTTGTTGGTTTTGCAACATTAACATTTCTTGCTTATCAAAACTCCTGCGGTGGCCGCTGTGCTCCCAGTCAGTTGTTTACAGTTGCAGTTCCGTCTGATCTGCAGCCCGAGAGCTGCAGTGTCCGAGCGGCATTTCTTTAGTAAAGTCGGCCGTGAGTCTCCTCCCAGCTCAGTAAATCGATGACCCGAGCCACCTTCGCCTGCGGGCAGCTGCTCTGAATACCCAGAACCCTCGCACCTCCACGGCGCCCGGACTGACTCCCATTTCAGTTCCAGCCGTGTTTTTAATTCACAGGTCACCTTCGCAGACACACATAATATGCAGCAGAGAGCAAAGATCACTGCCATGCTGGAAGCAAAGGGAGGCTAATTGAAACTTGCCCTTTTCACCAAGGCCACCCTTCAAAACAGCACACACGCTTCAACAACAACAACACACACACTTTGGGAGAGGATGGAACCTGCATTTGTTTCACGCATAAATGCTGAACAAAAAGCGTTCCTTTTTCTCAGGTAATAAGAGAACCAGAGGAAATATGCAGACTTTAATGCCTAAAGTCTTCTCCTCCTCAGGTGCTTCCTGGTTTGTGTGAACTACTTCTTCTATGGTGAAACTCTAGCTGATTACTTCGGGGCCCTGGTGCAGAGAGAAGAACCTCTTCAGTTCCTGTCTCGCTATCACCGCTTCATCTCCTTTGCCTTGTACCTGGCAGGTGAGCCTCGCCTTTGAGACACGTTAAATGCTTCTTTATCTCTCTTTGCACACATGACCTTTGGTCCTTTTGATTCTACTAAAGTTTAGAGGAGGATTAGATTTCTCCAGAAACAGGGTGTGTGTGTGTGTGGGTGTGTGGGAGAAAGAAAGATAAATAGCAGAAAAAAGGAAGACCTCAAGGAGAGGGAAAAGTTCAAAAAGTGTTTCTCAAGAGATCATGCTCTAAACATCTTATGTTACTGCCCCAGTAATGATATCTGCCATAGATCAGTTGTGTTAAAGAGGCCAGCAGTCGTGCAAATGGGTCAGCATTCATGTTTCAGTCAAGTAAGCGCTCCCCCCAATGGCCACGCCCTCTCTCAACCTGGCCAGCACCAATCAGCACCAATCAGAAGCAGAGAGGGACAGGCGTGTGAAGCAGCTGCATCATGGGATACAGCCACTGTATTAGAATGTCATGTCCTCCTGTGTAATGGAACACAACCAGGATCCAGACATATGTCTGTTAATGATTTAAAGAGCCTTTTACTGTTCACATTCTAAGTCCAGGCTCACAGACAGGGAATTAGTTAGAACGTTTTTAACTAAAAGTGCATCTTTATATAGATGCTAATGATTCTCACCCTCAGTTGAAGGTCTGTCGGTATTTTTCTGTTAGTAAGATCTTTTGAAAGTTGAATGTACAACATTGTAAATAAATAAAAAGGGAAGAATATGGTGAAAATCTTCAACACACACTCGTGTGATGAGAGTGTTAATGCATGGCCTGCATGGGGGTAAAGATCTACAATTGTGAACAAATGCGTTTCCTAACTTAAGAAAGAGAACAGTCATGTCTTATTATAACTCTGATTTTATGAGCTGTCTGTGAGGATTATTACAGCTTCTGTCTAATCTCCCAGTGGTTGGTCTTAATCTTAAGTGCCACAACACATTTCTTTCTTAGAGTTACTCTAATCAGCCAAGCGTTTACTACAGTGTGAAGTGAATTCTGAAGTTATCAGCATCTTCCTCCAAGTGCTGGAAGAAATTACTTTCCTTGGGACCTTTCCCAGAGTGATGTGAGAGTTATCTGCAGATCATTAACTCTGAACCACCAAAGTGTTTGAAAGAAGGAATGATTTATTCAGTTAATACATACTAGTTATGTATTTTTTTCCCCTCTTGGAGTAAAAACTGACTGCATGTTGTCTACTCTTTCACAGGTTTCTGCATGTTTGTGCTGAGTTTAGTGAAGAAACATTACCGCCTGCAGTTTTATATGGTGTGTATCAGCCAAGTAACCCTCTCCCCTTCCTCCTCTTCCTTCCCTTTGTCCTTCTCTTCCTTCTCCTCTCCCACCAACCTCTCTTTCCATCCCATCCTACTGCTGATATCCCTAATTCTGCCCGTGGTGGGAGGCTCTGGTTTTTGCTCCTGGGCTCTGATGCTGCTCTTGTAGGACCAAATTGCAGTAATTTTATGTAGGGCTTTGTCGGGGGGGAAAACAATCGTGGTTCTCTTTCTCAGCAGTAAAAACACTTCTTCAGCTCGTACAGTTAGTTGTCTCATTTCCAAACATGCTTGTTAAAGCTCTTCCACCTGCTGCCTGCTCCCCATCTCCCCCCACCCCCACACACACACTGTCATTGACGTCTTTGGGTATTTTTAACGTGTATTTGATCTCCGTCCGCCTCGTTGCTTCGTCAGTGTCACTCGTCGCATCCATCTGTTCACTCTGAATCCATTGTTGTGTGACGCGAGCTGGCTTCGGAGCGGGCGCGGCTACATTCCAGTGCAGTGACGCTGTGGTGTTTGTGTTTGCCATTCCAGTTTGCTTGGACCCATGTGACCCTGTTGATTGTGGTTACTCAGTCCCACCTTGTAATTCAGAACCTGTTTGAAGGAATGATCTGGTAAGCAGGATGCAGATGCAGCAGAGGAACCCTGCCGATGATGAGGCAAACTTTGAAATGTTAGATACAGATGTAAACACATTCTCATTTATTTAAAGGCTGAAAAGGCAAAAAAAAAAAAAAAAAAAAAAAAACAAACATTGAGAGTAAATTAGTTTTATCAACCCACATTAGTTGTGTTCTTCATTAAGCTTTCCTATCAAAGTTCTTGTTGGATGTGGTCCCGCTGATCGTTGTCATGGAAACTCCCTGTTTCAGGTTCATCGTCCCGATCTCGATCGTGATCTGCAATGACATCACAGCCTATCTATTTGGGTTCTTCTTTGGAAGAACTCCACTGATCAAGGTATTTACTGTGGTTTGAGAATTTTGAATGTTTTGAAGTGAAATCAATAATCTGATTTGGTCAGAATAAAAACGTCAATCCCTTTTTTTTTCTTCCAATTCTTCTGCAGCTCTCCCCAAAGAAGACCTGGGAGGGCTTTATTGGCGGTTTCTTTTCCACGGTGGTCTTCGGCTTCATGGTGAGGACACTTTAACCTGAGTTCCCCTCTCTTCCACACGACTTGTTTTTTTTAAAATGTCGCAATTTTTTCAGCATGACACGGAAAGACTGACGATGAGTGTAAACATGTGAAGGCTTAAATATTTCTCAGTTGTGACCTGGACTAGAAGCTACAGTTTCCTAAATCAAACAGATGTTTGTGGCGTGGTCAGTCCGGTCGCTCCCCAACTGTCACACCTTTCACAACTTGGTGATTCGTCTCTGTGAAGAATGTTAAATATGCGCAGCACCTCCAGCTGTGAAAGTCCAGAAGGCATCGGAACGGCCACCAGTTCTGTGCGTTTAGGAGTAGATCGTGAACTTCCCTCTGTGTCTCCTGTGCCCCCCCCCAGCTGGCCTACCTGCTGTCCCAGTTCCAGTACTTTGTGTGTCCCGTGGGCTTCAACAGCGAGACCAACGGGTTCACAGTGGAGTGCGAACCTTCCGACATCTTCGTGATGCAGGAGTACACACTCCCCGGCGTGTTCCAGAAAACACTGGGACTGGTAACAATTTATGGGGGGGGGGGGCTCACATGTAGACAAGTAGCTACTTTTGTGTTTGTACAGCTTTGCTAATCAGTTTAGGGGCAGGAAATGCTCAATTCACATTTTAAAACCTGTCTCTTGTTTCCTCTTTCAGAAAAAGGTCAACATGTACCCCTTTCAGATCCACAGCATCTTCCTGTCCTCCTTTGCATCTCTCATTGGGCCATTTGGTGGCTTCTTTGCCAGTGGCTTTAAAAGGGCCTTCAAAATAAAGGTAACCTAACCCTTTACAGCCAACTTGATAAGCGCTGCTGTTTGACCCCGGGCTTTCCTCTGTGTGGATAGTTTGATTGTTTGGCTGCAGAATCATGAGCTGTCCAGCGGTTTTATATTACGTCACCTCTCCTGTCCTGTAGGACTTTGCGAGCACCATTCCCGGCCATGGCGGGATCATGGATCGGTTTGATTGTCAGTACCTGATGGCCACTTTCACACATGTCTATATCGCCAGTTTCATCCGGTGAGCGATTAGGGTACACGGAGGCTTACAGGTTGTGGAGGGGAGGTGTCATTTTAAATGTGAGGGGTTTGGATCATTCCCCCCACCCCCCCGTGCTCAGATTGTCAACCGTTTCCTTGCAGGGGACCAAACCCGAGCAAGCTGCTCCAGCAGCTGTTGATGCTCCAGCCTGAACAGCAGCTCAGCATTTTCCACACGCTGCAGCATCACCTGAGAGAGAGGAGCATACTGCCCCCTGCCGACGAGTGACAAGCGCAGGCTCCGCAGGGGGACGAGGGGAGGGGGCGGCGAAGGTGTGCGGCGATGCTGTGGAAGTGGAACATAAGCATGCACATACACGCAGGCGCACGCACACCGTAGGGAAGGCTCAGCGTGTGAACTCGGGCCTCCTGCAGACAATTCTATCACCATCCAGCTGGCTGTTTCTTCCACTTCCAGCCTGAAGGGACTACGTGGAATAACCTCGGACACAGAAAACAAAGTTACAGCAACAGCAAGGTGGTTTTGTTGCTCTCTACGTGGACCTGCACACAAACAACAGCACGCTTCTTCAGAGAAACTGTCTCCATCATACATCATATGTCTTACTGAACAAAACAAGCTAAAGCACATGACCTTCTCAGCGCATGTGGATGGGAACATTCCTCTGTGGATGGCAAGTATTGCACTGACTTTATCTGAATAACTACATTTAAGAAGCTTTTACCAGCAGAAAATGAGCCCCGAGTGTTTTGAGCTACAGCGGTTTGGGTGACGCATCAGACTTTTATAGAATATTCTTTGTTTTACAGCAACATCATGATGTAACCGATCCTGTAGCATATACTCAAGTTATCACCGAGGCTACTGCTAAACAAAGTCATGTTTGTTCTTCCACAATGTGAACTGTTAGCTTTTAGAGACCTAAACCTAAATAACTGGCACAATAACAGTCAGTAACCGTTGACTGTTGGCATGTTAACTCCGAAACTGGAGCCTCGACACTCGAGTTAGCGTAGTGTACATAAATATATTTAACTCTAACCACGTGTGTCATAGTGGCATAAAAACTATGCTTTTTAACCGGTTTTAGCTTTTAGCATGCACAAATTCACTTTTTAACAAGTGGACTCGTAGACTCGCTCTGAGTTTTTCTGCATTTGAGGGTGAGTCTCGTCAAATTAAATTTAGTTTCATTCTTTCCACGTTAATCAGATAACTTTGACATCTCCGTCTCTAATTATAGAGACTGAAGTGAGTTTAAATCCTGAACACAGCAGAAACGACCTGTTTCACTGTATAGTTCCGATTTGGTGAACTCTTCCTTTAAAAAAGGAGAAAGTGCTTCATTTCACTGATGATCTCAGACCACCCGAAAATGCTTGTGCTGATAAGTGTTAACTCCTGAATGTAGCCTGCGCTGGAGGACGATATCAGTGCTCACAAGCAATCCGAGTGCACGTACTGTATGACGTATTTACAGTATATCAGCACTGTGTGGACGCACACCTACAGGGTCACACATATACTGCTGTAGCTTTATTAGCAATACTTTCATCTTAAACTTCTAGTTTGAGTCCTTATTGTGAATCTGATCATCTCTGGTGTGATAAATAAAATATAAGATGGATTATAAATAGTTTCTCAGGCATTTTATCGCCAACAGAGCAGACATGATTTTACCAGCTGATGCTACTTTTTGTGCTTTTCTTTTTTCTTTCTTTTTTTTTTTTTTTATTGAAGCACTGTTTGATCAACATGTATTTGTCCATTTGGAGGCCCAGATCCAAACAACCGTCTCCTTCCCTTCAGAAATGTTTTTATTCTGAAAGAATGGGGGGAAAAAATGAAGGGAAAGGCAGGAAATGGGTCCCGTCTTTGTGTCTCTTCTCTTCACTCCCTCAAGGTGTCGGGACGACAAGAATGTTTTGTAATTTATTCGTTCATTTTTTCTTTTCTTTTTTTTATTATTTGAAGCGGATGAGGTTGCTGGGTGGATTTTAATGGGACCAGTTGTGTTGTACTGTAAGAATTGAACACACAAAAAACTATTCTCAGACATGCTCATTGGGATGAGTCTGCTACTAATTCACCATCATAAAAAGCGTATAAATTATAAATCTCCAAAATACCTAAGCTGTTGCGTGGGATAATTTATATTTTATTTATGAGGGTTAATAAAATTGATGGTCTAAATGCAAAAGGTGAAGGAAAGATGGGAGTAGTTTCAGTAGCTCAAACATCAGGTAAGGGTACACTGCACGTTTGGTCGTTCATCTTTTTAATTTATTGCTTTTGTTGTACGTCTCGTGTGTTTTTTGCTTGAAGCAGAACTGTTTCTGTATGGCAATGCGTAGCTTTCAGAGTGGATAAATTTAATATGGTTATAGAGGACAAAAGATGAAGGTACAAACTAAATACTGATATCTTGTTAGGGATATTGTTGTTTACTGTACAGAGGTGAATAAAGTTTCCTTTTTCTTGGAATAATATGATCTGGTTAATAATGACACAGGTGATTCTGCATTCGATGATCGATTCATATTCTGTTTTTAATTGGCAAAAACATAGGCTGATTGCAGTTCTACAGTTAGAAAGACGTCATATTTACACGCGTGACTTTTATAAAGACACATCTGCAGCAGCATCACTGTCGTCAAACCGGCCGCCTTGTCACATCGACGGCTTCAGAGTTCCCTTTCCGTCAGTATCAAACACACAAAATCACAAACCAGTATTTTTTGAATAAATAATAAATAATTAGTGGGGGGAAGCTGTCAAACAGCGACCCCATGTGGACGGATGTGATACATGAATTTCTAATGACGTAATTGTAAATCAGAAAATTCACATGGCAGCTTTTCCTTACACTAACATGTACAATAAAACTAACCTTAAAACCCAAAAACACTGACGCTATAATAGAGATTTTAAAACAATAACACAAATGTGGTAATGGACGTATTTAAGGGCAGTGCAGTTGATTGTGGTGGTTAACATTACAGATAAGGCAACAGAAAGCCGCCATCATTGCCACCCGTCAGCCTCCAACAGGAACTTCGTAGAACTTTGTTCACATTTCTTTGCGGGAAAAACATTAAAGCTGAAATGTTGGCACGCTGATAACGGTTGTTATTAACCGATCAAAGCCAGCATGAGAAGCCTCTTGGAGTTATCTGATAAAATGGCTGTCTGAATATTTTGACGTCTCCCTTCAGCCATTCTTCTGTCCCCCCCCCGTTAGCTCAGTAAAGCATTTAGCGCCCCCCTCGTCTCGTCGTCTTCCTGCTCAATGACGGTCCTCAGCGCAGGCCCGTCAGGGCAGAAAATCAGTCGAAGCAGGGCTGCCACGACGCGCACTAAAAGCCTCAACACGAGGAATGCAAAAGGCACCGTGATTTCCATCAGGTGGAAAATCGGGGCGCTGAATTTACTCAAAATGCACGTGAGGAAAAACGTCCCCAGAGCCACGCAGGGGTAGAGGGAGAGCTTGGCCAGCATGAAGACGTGCTCCTGACCACCGTAACGCACGTAAGGGTGCAGGGTTTCCTGCTCGCCGTAAAGGGCGACTACCCAGATGGCGAGCTGAAAAATGCTGGCGAAGAAAATGATGACGCAGCTGATCTGAATGGCCTCCAACTCGTTGCGAGAGTTTTGAGGGAATTCGTGCGTCAGCTGGTAGGCCAGGGGGAGACCTCCCACGAACGCCAGCGAGAAGGTGTTGAGTAGGCCCATGAAGCGCGTCGCCTTGGTGACATGGAGGAAGAGGGAGTGGTGAACAAACCAGAGGAGGCCGACCGTGACGAAGGAGCCGAAGTAGGCGAGGTACTCGGGGCCGTAGACCTGCAGGGCCGCTGTCAGGCTGCCCCCGAACTGCTTCTGCACCACAGTCGGGTCTGGAACGTTGTCCTCACTGAAAAGGATTACAAAAAAAAAAAGAAATTAAATGTTGCTCTTTTCAGCTAAATACAGACCAAGACGTTAAAAAGAAGGGACTGACATGGAAACAGCCAGAGAAGATGGCCCGAGACAGAAGAGGGTGGCAACAATTCATCAATGGCCAAAGGTCCCAAAGGTACATAAAGGCCCAGTGAATGAGTGAATGACTTTCAGCTAAAGAGGAGGCTCGTTTCATTTAAATTATGGTGCCCTGATCAATCAATCAATCAATCAATCTTTATTTCTATAGCGTCTTATACAATCAAAATTGTTTCAAGGCGCTTTACAGAATCCCAGGGCCTAACCCCAGACAAGCAACAGTGGCAAGGGAAAACTCTCTTTTAACAGGAAGAAACCTTGAGCAGGACCAGGCTCATGTAGGGGGACCTTCCTGCTGATGGCCGGCTGGGTAGAGAGAGAGGAGAGGAGAGGAGAGGAAGAAGAGGGAGACGAGAGGAGAGGAGAGGAGAGGAAGAAGAGGGAGACGAGAGGAGAGGAGAGGAGAGGAAGAAGAGGGAGACGAGAGGAGAGATAATGGAACCCGGAGGCAGAGTCTTCTTGCTACCCAAAATTATGAGGGAGGAGAGACTGCAGTGCTACTTTTGGGCCCATCTCGTTCCATCTGTCCATCTTGACTTTAAAACGAGAGCTTCATGACGTCAGAGGAGTCACACGCAGACGCACGAGAGGGAGTGGAACAAACCAGATATCCAGGATGAGGAGCGTTGCTACGATGGCGTAAACCCCATCGCTGAAAGCCTCCACGCGGTCCTTGCTGAGGGGCTCATTGGGCAGGTAAGTGTAAAACAACATGGAATCCGGACTCTCCGCCACCGGGCCTGGCAAATATAAGAGAATTTCCGATTACAACAGGGACAGATCGTTAATGGAACCGGAATCACCAGCCAGTGGCTGTCACGACTCACCGATTATCTTGTCGCGACACCACTTCAAAAACTGTGAGATATATGGCAGGAAGATGACAATGGCCAACAGCGCGTAGGACTGGAAAATGAGATATCAGCGTGAGCTTGTATTTCACAATAAAAGAACACAAAGCTGAAGGCTTTTTCAAAGTAAAGGAGAATAACAAATGGCACCTACCAGCTGGAAGAAGATGAAGGAGAAGACACTCGCAATGAAGCACATGAGCGGAACGCGCATGATTACTTTGAGGATATGGTGTTTGTAGAAGGTCTGGTTCTCTGAGATTTGGATCTGCTCGTTCAGCAGGAAGGGACGGCTGAAGGCGTACACCACAATCACCGACTGGGGACAAGACACGTTTGGATTATCGCCAACGAGATTACAAGAGGCAGAAAGCAGCTGCTGCCTCACCTGGATGAGGCCAATCACCATCACACAGCCGCAGAACAGTAAAATGCCGAGCACATTCTCGGGGAAGGTCGCCATCAGGGAGAACTGCCAAAGTGAGGGGTTAAAGGTCAGCGCGGGAACGTGACAGATTGTTTTGGTTTTTCTGCCAGCTGGAGCTGTGACTCACCGTGTACGGTAGAAACGTTATCAGCATCATACAGGCCTGAAACGGAAGCCAGAAAAGAGTGTTAGGGTCAGAAATTCTGATTCATCTGCCTTTCATGTATTTGACCTTCAGAATTTATGCACATCAGAGTCCATAAAAGGAAAATTCCCTTTTGCGCCTTCACCCTTCCCCAAGAATCACTGTTATGAAGTCACGCTGATGTCAACGACATCTTTACTCACAAGATTCAGGAGGGCCAGACAGTCGTCGATGCGCACAATCACTTGAAATAATCTGAAAAACAGAAAGGAAGGCATACATAACGGGCCTTGAACATGCCATTGTTGTAACCGTAAATAACAGGAGTGAGGTCTGACCTGATATGAGCAGCCCAGGCAACAGTTACAATCAGGAATGTCATTAAGTAAACAGCGATTTTTGTGGTAAGCAGAAGCTGAACACTCTCCCTCAGCTCCTGCATGACAGAAAGAGGCCTTAAAGATGTCCACTTTCAGATAAAACATAACGTGTCTGTGAAATGACTTGAAATAAACCAGTTGATGTGAACAGTAAAAAAGGTACAAAAGCTGATGCAGTTTACCTCAGTGTCTTCCATCTTTGTGTGAGCAACAGGTAAGATCTGTAAAGACGTCACATGTTCAGATCTTTCTTCCGAGGAATATTCACAATAAATGTCTGCCTAAGTGATAAATTTAGCTTCATGCTTTATTCTTGAGCGCCCCCCCCCATGTCCTGAAACCCAGAAACCTGCCCCCCCTCAGCTGGATAGGTTACCATGACGGTGGCGATGATGGAGATGAGGGCATCGCTGTAGGCCAGCAGCCGGTGGGAGGACTGGGTGCCGCTGTGAGCGTCCCTGTCGGACGGAGTCACGCTGCCCAGGAACGAGGAGGAGGCCGCCTGACTCCGGGCGTCCTTCTTCTCCATGTCCTCCTCGACGTGGTGCTCTATGATGTCGCCGTCGTCGTTTCCCTCCATCTCGGAGGAGCTAGAGGACCATGGACGATCCCCACGGTCTGTTTGCAAACATCAGCTGATGGAGGAAGCGGAAGTAGACCTGCAAAGATCGCTAAGAGAACAAGAGGCTCACTCTGGAGGAGAGAAAAGGGCAACAAACTGTGCGATCGCTCTTTTTTTCCCCCCAAGTTGTGAAACTTTTCACTACATGGGTTAGCAGATATTAATACGTGTTTAAAATTGTATGCAATTTTTAAAGAAGATCGTACACCTTCTATCACCTCCTGAAACGATGAGATTCCACCACTTCACACACATTCAGACTACAAAAGGTCTGCACAGATATTTGATGCTAATTTCAGTTGTAATTAATGTTGAGGCTCATTCCTATAAATAACTCAGAGAGATAGAGAGAGAAGCGAGCACTTTACACTCAATAGCCAAGTTTATTTACTTTCCCACTCATTCATAAAATCATACAGGTGCTAGCGTTCGGGTTTTCTTCTTCTGTGGTATGCGAACACAAACCTACCTTTCCTGCGTCCTCTGGTGGATGAACCAGAATACTGACAGATAGTGTGAAACGCAGTGAACATGAATTATTTTGTAGGGGACTGAGTCACTTTATGTGTCCCGATTTTTAAATGTATTTAACCTCCTAAGACCTGGCGTCCCCATATGTGGACATTAGATTTTGGGTCACTTATCATATAAAAGCTAATTCTTCTTAGTATGGGGTCAAATGTCCACATACATGGACCCATAAACATTATATTATTACAAATTTAGATTGATTGTCCCTGTATGTGGACATCATTGTCCCCAAAAACCCCTTGGTTCAAAATATTGTTAAAACATGATTCTCAGTCTTTACACTTCCTCAGGTCCCAATAATCCTAAATATCAAAGACAAATTAAGAATGCATATCAAGAGAGAGCTCGGGTCTTAAGAGGTTAATTTTAGTTTAATGTCAGAAAATATGAAGCAAAAAAGCAAAATATAAAATAATGATTTTTGAATACACTATATGTGCTGCATATGTTTTTGAACAAAGTATATTTGGTTGATTTGATAACCATTATACAGATTTAAGCATATTTAATATCAGATAGTATATGTATACATATGTTATCAATCAATCAATCAATCAATCAATCTTTATTTCTATAGCGTCTTATACAATCAAAATTGTTTCAAGGCGCTTTACAGAATCCCAGGGCCTAACCCCAGACAAGCAACAGTGGCAAGGAAAAACTCCCCTTTAAAAGGAAGAAACCTTGAGCAGGACCAGGCTCATGTAGGGGGACCTTCCTGCTGATGGCCGGCTGGGTAGAGAGAGAGAGAGGAGAGGAGAGGAAGAAGAGGGAGAGGAGAGGAGAGGCACAGAACAATTTTAGTTAAGTTATGAAGGATCTTAAACTCAAATGTGCATTCAGGTTGAACTATACTCCAGGTGTTGTTAACTTTGAAGCCCATTAATATCTCCAAGCAAAGTAAAGGTTATTGGAAGTTTAAAGACAGACTGTTACACTGTTATGTGTGATTTATCCTGTCACCCCCAAGGGAAAATAAGTCCATTTCAAGATTATGAACAAACCATTCATTGAGCCTTGAGAGTGAGATTTCATACCGATAATAACTACTGATCATCTGTTCTTTCACTGCATATACTGTGGGAGCACTGACTATCAACCAAAATCCAAATTACTCTGCTCTCTGGAGAAAATGATTGGTGTGAACATAAATGATGCAAAATGTGATCTGATTTTGAACAACTCCCTGTATGTATGCCCAGATGATGAAGGGGATACATTTATTGAGTAACATGTAAAAATGTTCTAGATCAAAAAGAAGAGGAGACTGACAATTAAGCAAAACCAATCTTTATTTACTAAGGACAACAAGGAAAAGATGCAAACTGCCAACAAACTCCAAGCCTGTATGGCTGATCACCCCGACGTTGTGGGATCGCACACAGGGTTGAATAATGGTAAATAATTACTTTTTAAGAGTGCATTGCACAGTGTCCTTCCCTCCTCTTTTTTCATTAGCAGCTCTTCTGTTCTGCTCTTGCTGCTTTTTTTGTTTTTCCTGCAGCTCAGTCAACATCTTTTGTCTTCCTCCTCTTCTGGTGTGGCTTCTTTATTGGCTGACTTCCAGAACACAAGCCTGGAAATAAAACTTGTTCGGGGTCTCTCTTCAGCGTTATCTATTTCACGTTCTCCTTGTTAACTTTGATTTGTTCTTCTATTTGTTGGAATTCTTTTTTTTTTTTTTCAACTACATCAGCAAAGTCAAGCAAATGCACACTTTCAGCAATATTTCTGCTCTTTCTCCTCTCTCTGGAGCAAGAATTCTGCTCTTCCTCCTGTTTTATTGTGTCCTTTAAAACACAGTACTTCAGTGGTATTGACATGTTGTTCTTTCTCTTCGTCTTCTCTCTGGTTATTCAGCACATTTTGATCCTTCACTCTTCAGTCTTTGAGCTCTTTCTCTACATCTAACTGTCTTTTAATAAATCCTGGCTAACACTTTTTTTTGTTCTTCCTTCTTTTCTTTATTTGATTTTTTGTCAGTTTCTCCACCTTCTTCTCTTCCTGTCTGTTTTTCCTCCATCACTCCTTCTGTTCTTTCTAGAGCTTCCTCTTTTTTCCTTTCCTGCTCTTCCTCTTTCTTTTTTAGCTGTAATTGTTCTCTTTTCATTTCCTCCTCTTCCTTTCTTTTTCAGCTCCAACTCTGCTCTTTTCTTTTGTGCTTCCTCTTTGTTTTAGCACTATTTCTGCTTGTTTCTTTTTCCTTTCTTCTTTCATTTTCAGCAGTTTCTGCTCTTTTTTGTAACCTCAATTCTCTCTTTTCCTGTGTCTTTTTTCTTCCATATTTTTGAGGAACAGTATTGCTCCTCAAGGCTTTTTTTTGAGAAGCAATAGAGCTTTTTTCTTTTGCTCGTCCTCCTTTTTTCGCTGCAGTTCTATTTCCTTTTCCTCCTCTACTTTATTTTGGAGGACTGATGCTGCTGTTTTCTTTTCCTCCTCATCTTTATTTTGAAGGCCCAATGTTATTTTATTTTCATCCTCTTTGTTTGGGAGTCTTTTTCAGCATCTCTTTCTTTTTTTTTTACTTGCGGAAGCACGACCAACATCCCACATCTTTCTCTTCAGATGTGGCCTCTTTATCTGCTGATTCCATAAAAAAACTTGTTTTTTCCTGTTTTTTTCCCTTTTCCTCCTCTTCTTTCAGGAGTATTTCTATTATTTTTTTCTCATCCTCTTCCTTCCTTCCTTAGCAGCTTGTTTCTTTATTTTGCTCTTACGGAAGCACAGCCAACATCCAAAGTCTTCCTCTTCTGATGTAGCCTCTTTAGAGAAAAAACTTGTTTTTTTCCTGGATAGCCATTTTAGCTTCTTGGTCAATTTGTTTTGTTGTTGTAGATATAGAGCAGAAATAGTCCTGCTCAATGTTGTTTTTGTCAACTGTGTTGTGATGTGTTTTACATCATTTGGGAAAATAACTTGATTTTGTTTTTTCTTGTAAACCAATTTGTGCTCTTCGAGCTTATTTATCCTTCTTATTATTCTTTGCCTCCTTTTTTCTTGTTTGTTCCTTACCGGCTGTTTTCCAGAACTTCAGTATCGTCTATTTCTCCTTGTACGACATTGAACGTTACAAACTGAAGAGCGAAGGTTGAAGAGGCGGGAAACCAACAGAAATTGAACCGTTCACTCGTCACGTGACTCCCGCCCCTTTCTCTTCCTTCTTGAGCATCTGTGACGCCACAAAATAAAACAATGTTGTTGAACATGAAGTGTGTTTTGTTTTGTTTAAAGAAAAAGAAAGTTAGTACATGAGTGGTAATATGAAAAAATGTGTGGGGTTAAAAAAGTCCAAAAATACGAGTAATGGGATTGATTAAAAATCGTCTAATATAATCAAAATGGTTAAAAGGTGGTTAAATGGATTAACGTGTTCATTTTATAGTCTTATTTTGTTTATATTGTTGTTGTTTCTTGAGTGATTTGAGTCTATCGCCTGTGTCCTACACAGTGGCCTCGCTCGGACAATCTGTCATCGATTGCTTTTGTCTTGTGCCGTCATACCTGTGGGACTGATTGGGAAATCCTCGCTGAGGTCATTCAACACATCGTCTCCTTCTTTGTTTGCTTTCCTCCAAAGTTATGTCCAGCAGTTTATTTCCTCCTCCTCTTCTAGTTTGTGCAGCTCTCCTTGCTTGTGTCTTGTTTTTTTCCCCCCTCTTTTTCAAACTTAACAACACTGTCCCGTGGATGCCAACTCTGCCACCCTACTACCTTCAGACACCCATAGGTGTTTGGACTTCAGGAGACTTGAACCTGGAGGGGTGACAAATGTGTCTATAACTATGGGTCGTGAATGTGGATGACTGACTGTACTTGAAATGTTACCCTTGACTTTCTTTACCACAGAGGGAGATCTCCTGTGTTAAATTCACATGACTGCATAATAAAGACAAATCGTTTGAATGATTTAGTGTAGGGATGGTATGTATCTTGCAGGCGATACCCTAAAATAACAAAATATTGTTGAAAATTAGTTTAACAGAAAAAGATGGGCAGTCCATGGGTGGTAATATTAACAAACTGGGATTAAAAATGTAAATAAGTCCATGAACACTAGTTAATGAGATTGATTAAACATTGACATTGTTGATTGCTTTGTTTAGATATGGGAAGAGGGTAAGCTGTATAAATGTATCTTTGTTATGGTGATGATGATTATTTTTATTAATTTTTTCCTGCTACTGTCCAACCTTGATTTGCATTGATGCATTTTGTTCCAGATGTTCAAGGATTCACTTGCTACCAGAAGGTGGAACTGGTGTATGACAAACAGTTCAAATTATTATTAATCCTTCGGGCCAGGAACTCCAACTCAACTGGAAATAGGTAGATTTGTGTAGTGGTTAGCACTGTTGCCTCACAGCAGGAAGGCCTTCAAATCCCAGTGGGGATGGAGGCTGTGGTTTTTCTGTGTGGAGTTTGCCCTGCGACTGACCGCCGTCCAGTCCAGGGTGTACCTCACCTTCATCCAATGGTAGCTGGGGTAGGCTCCAGTCCCCTCGTGACCCTCTGTGGAGGACTACAATGGATGGATGGAAGGTAAGGTCTCATAATCTGAGACTATTGAATGATTTTATAGTTACTTAATGACATTTGACGCTAATTTTTGCATGCATTGCACAAATGACATCGTATCAGACCCCTTTAAAGAAACTAGAAAGACTCTTTTCTGACAGTTCTCTCACTTTGTGAAAGATCTGGCAAATAAGTGATACATTACATGAAGAATAAACAGCGCCATGTGACTATCAAGGTCATTTGAATTCACATTTTGAATTGCTTGAATAAATATGAATAGGTGTTAATGTAGCACAAAACAAAAATATGAGAATTCATCTTTTATTGTTGTTTTATTCTGACGCTTTGTCTTTCTCTTCATCTTCTTCTCTCTGCTTACTCAGCACGTTTTGAGTCTTCATTCCTCAGTCTTTTAATGAATTGTGGCAAACGCTTCTTATTGTGCTTCCTTTTTTTCTTTAACTGAGCTTTTGTCAGTTTCTCCACCTTCTCTTCCTCTGTCTGTCTTTCTTCTCAGTGCTTCTGTTTTTTTCTAGAGCTTCCTCTTGTCTCCTTTCCTGCTCTTCCTCTTTCTTTTTCAGCTCTAATTGTTCTCTTTTCTTTTCCTCCTCTTCCTCTCAATTTTTCAGCTCTAAGTCTGCTATTTTATTTTTTGCTTACTCTTTGTTTTTTAGCACTATTTCTGCTCGTTTCTTTTTCCTTTCTTCTTTCTTTTTCAGTAGAGTTTCTGCTCTCTTTCTTCTCTTCTTTTTTTGGAGCCACAGTTCTTCTCTCCTCTTTTGCTGTTCCTCTTTCTCTTCTTTATTTTTGAGGAACAGTTCTGCTCTTGTCTTGTCGCCATCCTCATTAACTTTGAGATACTGCTTTTTACTTTTGCTCCTCTATTTTCCTTTCAAGCAGTGATTGTTATAGTTTCTTTTGCTCTTCCTCTTTCTTTTTGCGCTGCGGTTCTACTAGTTTCTTTTCCTCCTCTTCTTACTTTTGGAGGAGCGATGCTGCTATTTCCTTTTCCTCCTCTTATTTATTTTTGAGGACAAATGCTGTTATTTTCTTTTCATCCTCTTCTTTCTTTTGGATGGGCAGAGCTTTTGGGTTTGTCTCTTCCTCTTTCTTCTTCAGCAGCTCTTTCTTGTTTTTGTTTTTATGGAAGCACGACCAACATCCCACGTCTTCCTCTTCAGATGTGGCCTCTTTATCTGCTGATTACCAGAATAGGAGTTTGGAGAAAAAACTTGTTTTTTTCCTGGATAGCCATTTTAGCTTCTTGTTTAATTTGTTCTGTTGTTGTAGTTGTAGGAATAGTCCTGTTCAATGTTGTTTTTGTCAACTGTGTTGACAACTGAGATAATGTGGTTGCATAAGTTTGCACACTCTTTTATAACTGGGTTATAAAAGGCTGTGTTCTGCTTTAACCATTGAAACTCCTGTTAAACTGGAGTCAGCACACACCTGTCCCCAATTAAAGTGCATCTGATCAACCCCAAATAAAGTTGAGCTGTTCTAGGAGGCTTTTCCTGACATCTTTTAGCACAAGCCATGGTCCCCAGAGAGCTTCCAAAGCATCGGAGGGATCTCAGTATTCAAAGATATCAGTCAGGTGAAGGCTACAAAAGAATTTCCAAGGAATTAAATATACCATGGAACACAGTGAAGACCGTCCTCATCAAGTGGAGAAAATATGGCACAACAGTGACATTACCAAGAACAGGACATCCGTCCACAATTGAAGAAAACTAGTCAGGGAGGCTGCCAAGAGGCAGACAGCAACACTGAAGGAGCTGCAGGAATTTCTGGCAAGTACAAAGAACAACATCCAAGCTCGGCTTAATTTGCAAAAAGACATCTGAAGTCTCCTAAACAGATGTGGGGAAATGTGTTGTTGGCTGATGAAACCAAGGTTGATGTTTTTAGATCCCATCCCATGTGGACATAATTCCAACCAACACTGCACGTCACCTAAATAACACCATACCTACAGTGAAGCATGGTGGTGGCAGCTTTGGGCTGTTTTTCTTCAGCTGGAACTGGGGCCTTAGCCAGGGCAGAGGGAATTATGAACAGTTCCTAATACCAGTCAGTGTTGGCACAAAACCTTCAGCCTTCTGAAGCTAAAGATGAAGAGGACCTTCATCTTTCAGCACAACAATGACCTGAAGCACACATCTAAATCAACAAAAGAATGGCTTCACTGGAATGAGACTTTGTAATGGCCAAGACCTGAATCCCCTTGAACATCTGTGGGGTGATCTGAAGAGGGCTGTGCACAGGAGATACCCTCGCGATCTATCAGATCTGGAATGTTTTTTTCAAGAAGAGCATGCAAATATTGCCAGTGTTGTAACAAAAGCCAAAGGTGCTACAAGAAAGTATTAGTTTAAGGGTGTGCACATTTCTGTAACCGGGTTATTTTAAGTGTTTTGTTTTATTTATTTATTTATTTTAAAAATCCACTCTGATACATTACATGAAGAACTAGAAAGCACTTGGAGAGCACAGACCTCTTCCAAGCGCAACAATTCCTTTTGGCCCCATTTACCACAATGTTAACGAAAATTTCAAAGTGATCCAGAATCCAGGATTTCTTCCGAATCACCCCCAAAATGAAATCAGTTCTTCCTTTTCACATTTCCAACAAATCCTGAAAATTTCATCAAAATCGGTCCATAACTTTTTGAGTTATGTTGCTAACAGACAGACAAACAGACAGACAAACGCTGGCAAAAACATAACCTCCTTGGTGGAGGTAATAAACAGCGTGATGTGACTTTGCAAGGTCATTTGAATCCATATTTTGAATTGCTTGAATAAATATGAAAAGGTGTTAATGCAGCACTGAACCCAAATATGAGAATTCATTAATCTTTTACTGTTGTTTTATTGTGACCATTAAGACACAGTACTTCAATGGTAGTGATATGTCGCTCTTCCTCTTCGTCTTCTCTCAGCTCATTCAGCATGTTTTGATTCTTACTTCTTAGTCTTTTAATAAATCGGGGCAAATGCTTCTTGTTTTTCCTCCTTTTTTTCTTCAACTGAGCTTTTGTTTGTGAAGACTTGTTATAGAATGTTAAAGACATTCTCATATTCCAAATTTGAGAATTCATTAATCTTTTATTGTTGTTTTATTGTGACCATTAAGACACAGTACTTCAATGGTAGCGATATGTCGCTCTTCCTCTTCGTCTTCTCTCAGCTCATTCAGCATGTTTTAATTCTTCCTTCTTAGTCTTTTAATAAATCGGGGCAAATGCTTCTTGTTTTTCCTCCTTTTTTTCTTCAACTGAGCTTTTGTTTGTGAAGACTTGTTATAGAATGTTAAAGACATTCTCAGTCTTTCCTCCAGTGCTTCTGCTTTTACTAGAGCTTCTTGTCTTTTCTTTTCCTCCTCTTTCTTTTTCAGCTCTAACTCTGCTCTTTTCTTCTGTGCTTTGTTTTTTTTTCACTATTTCTGCTCTTTTCTTTTTTCTTTCTTTTTCAGTAAAGTTTCTGCTCTCTTCTTTTCCTTGTCTTCTTTTTTTGCAGTCTCAGTTCTGTTCTTATCTTCTGCTGTTCTTCTTCGGCAATTGTGCCCTTTTCTTTTGCACCTCTATTTTCCGGTCAAGCAGAGTATCATAGAGTTTCTTTTGCTCTTCTTCCTTCATTTGGGCTGCAATTCTAATAGTTTCTGTTCCTCTTGTTTCTTTTGGAGGAGCCGATGCTGCTATTATCACTTCCTCCTCTCCTTCCTTTTCGAGGACCAATACTGTGATTTTCTTTTCATCCTCTTCTTTCTTTTTGAGAAAATCTTTTTGATTTGTCTCTTCCTCTTTCTTTTTTAGCAGTGCTTTCTTTTTTTTGGTCCTGCAGAAGCATGAAAAACATCCCAAGTCTTCATCGTCAGATGCGTCGTCATCAGCTGATCGCCAGAATAGAAGTTTGGAAAAAAAACTTGTTTTTTCCTTGCTACCCATTCAGCCTCTTCTTTACTTTGTTCTATTGTAATTGTAGGAATCATCCTGTTCAATGTATTTTTTGCCAACTTTGTTGTGACATGTTCTATATCATCTAAAAATAAAGGCATGTCACATAAAAATGGTCTTTAATTTAAGGTCAATGTAAGCACTGTACCATCTGAGATTAAATGAAAGGAGATAGAATTGTGGACAAGTGCAACTAAAAAAATCTCTCTCCTTCTCTTCATTCATATATATATATATATATATCTGGAACAGAAATCAAAATTATTCATAGAATTTTTATCTCAGGATATATATTTTTTTAAATCTTTATTTATATAGCGTCTTATACAATCAAAAGTGTTTCAAGGCGCTTTCCAGAATCCCAGGGCCTAACCCCAGACAAGCAATAGTGGCAAGGAAAAACTCCCCTTTAACAGGAAGAAACCTTGAGCAGGACCAGGCTCATGTAGGGGGACCCTCCTGCTGATGG
Organism: Lagocephalus sceleratus; assembly: GCA_911728415.1. Lineage (NCBI taxonomy): Eukaryota > Metazoa > Chordata > Actinopteri > Tetraodontiformes > Tetraodontidae > Lagocephalus > Lagocephalus sceleratus. The sequence continues at coordinate 726,617 of CAJVRN010000237.1, read as the reverse complement.
CCGGCTGGGTAGAGAGAGAGGAGAGGAGAAGGAGACGGAGAGAAGAGGGAGAGGAGAGGCACAGAACACAGAAATACACACAAAAATACTAAAATACACTATACATCAGCGGGCCAGATGTCATCATGCAGCTCTGAAGGCGGCAATACCTGTAAATAAATAAATGGGGGGGGGGGGGACCATGACCCAATGGGGTGACAGAGGCCTGTCAGGTGATCATGTTTCCGGACCCCAGCAGCCTTGGCCTATAGCAGCATAGCTGAGATGTGGCCTAACGATTAGAAAACCCCCTAAGTATGATAATTTGTCTGTCTATGATAGTAACTGGAACTACAAAATTAGTTACAATAAGCTTTTTCAAAGAGGTAAGTTTTAAGTCTGGTCTTAAAAGTAGCGATGGAGTCAGCCTCCCGTACCTGGACAGTGAGCTGGTTCCATAGCAGGGGGGCCTGGTAGCTAAATGCTCGGCCCCCCCAATCTACTCCCAAAGACTCTGGGAACCACAAGTAGACCAGTGTTCTGAGAGCGGAGTGGTCTATTGGGCTGATAAGGTATCACTAGCTCCTCCAGGTAGGATGGAGCTAGGCCTCTGAGGACCTTGTAGGTCAAGAGGAGGGTTTTAAAAATGATTCTGAATTTAACGGGCAGCCGATGAAGAGACACCAGTACAGAAGTTATGTGATCTCTTTTGTCAATACCTGTCAGAACTCTGGCTGCAGCATTTTGGATCAGCTGGAGGCTTCTTACAGAATTGTTTGGGCACCCTGATAATAAAGAGTTACAATAGTCCAGCCTGGAAGTAACAAATGCATGGACTAACTTTTCAGCATCATGCCACAACAGTAGCTTTCTGATTTTTCTGATGTTCCTCAGATGAAAAAAGGCACTTCTAGAGACTAATTTGATGTGTGAGTTAAAGGAGAGATTTTGATCGAAAGTGTGACGACTAGTGTCGTGTGTGTGTGTTGGGGTTGTTCTATTGCTCCCTGTGTTCCTGCCTGTTTTTTCTTTTACATGCAAATTAGCCTGTGCCATTGCCCGACGGTGATTGGAGGGGCGTACCTGTTCTTTCCTCTGATTGGTCGCGCCAACGACTCACCGTCTATATCAAGAGCCAAGATGGCAGACGCGGGAGGGCAGCAGGCAGCGGACCTCATCCTCCTCAGCTCCCAACCAGCCACATGTCGTGTTTGTACCGTACCTCTGTTGGGAAGTAGGGTTGGACGGCCTGTTTGTTTAATGACGTTTTCCCTTGTTTAATTTAGTTAGGGAGGTAAGGGTTTGTCATTTGTTTTTTGGTTAGGTTAGCTATTTCTTTTTCAGGTAGCCTCTTTTTGTTTGTTATGTTGGCATTAGTCCCTCCTGAAGTCCGACCCAACATTATTTGTTATCCTTCTTAATATTTGTAAATAAACCCCCTAATTTCATTTCCTTCAACGATTGGTACTGGTGGCTCCTTGGTACCTGGGGAAGATGGGGGCCTTTTTCATGTTGCGTCTCAGACACCCCTAGACTGGGCGTAACAAAAGTTACTCCTAGATTCCTCACAGAGAGACTAGATTCTAAGGAGATACCATCTCCATCGTGTGATAATGTGATCTAACCTATCCCTTAGAGGTTCAGGACCAAACACCATGATCTCAGTTTTTCCTGGGTTAAGGAGGAGGAAATTTGAAGACATCCAGGACTTTATGTCTTATGTCTTTAAGACACTTTAAGGAGCTTCACTAACTTCTCTGTCTCCTCTGGTTTCATGGATAAATAAAGCTGAGTGTCATCAGCATAACAATGAAAATTTATCCCATGCTGCCGAATAATGTTCCCTAAGGGAAGCATGTACAAGGTGAAGAGGATTGGTCCAAGTACAGAACCTTGAGGGACTCTGTGGCTAACCCTACTGTATGAAGAGGGAACACCATGTACACGAGCAAACTGGTATCTATCAGATAAATATGATCTAAACCAGTCTAGTGCTGTCCCTTTAATCCCAATCATATATTCCAGTCTCTGTAACAGGATGCTGTGATCAACTGTATCAAAAGCAGCACTGAGATCAAGCAGAACCAGCATAGAGACCAGTCCATGATCTGAAGCTATGAGAAGATCATTAGTAACTTTAGAAGTGCTGTTTCTGTGCTGTGGTGAGCTCTGAAGCCTGACTGAAACATCTCAAACAGGCTGTTCCTCTGCAGGTGCTCCAGTAACTGAGTCACCACCACCTTCTTAAGAATTTTAGAAATGAAAGGAAGGTTGGATATCGGCCTATAATTTGCTGATACGTCAGGATCCAGTGATGGTTTTTTAAGCAACGGCTTAATCACTGCCACCTTGTAGGACCGGGGTACATAACCTGTCATTAAGGAACCATTGATCTGGTCCAGGATAGAACTGCCTGTCAATTGTAAAACATCCTTCAACAGGTGTGTTGGGATGGGATCTAAAAGACACGTGGTGGTCTTGGATTTCTGGATTAGCGATGACGCCTCAGAAAAATATATAGGGCTGAAGGTGTTTAAGGGCTCGTTGGAGAACCTGTATGTTCCCACGGTCAGCACATCTGGTGATGGTCCAGTTGTTGGGATGGCCTGGTTAACTTTCTCTCTGATAGCTAGAACTACAAACTCAGACAAAACTGAAGTCATTGTATTCGGCCATAAGCATTTAAGAGATTCATTATCCAATCACCTAGTTTCTTTGGATGGCATTACCTTGGCCACCAGCTCTGTAATAAAAAAAATCTCAGTGTTATATTGACAAGGATATGTAATTTCATGGCATGGTGATGGTTTGCACCATTGCCTCACAGCAAGAAGGCTCCAGGTTAAAATCTCAATTGAGATGGTGGCTTGGGACATTCTGTGTTGAGTTTGCATGTTCTCCCTGTGCCTGCGTGGGTTCTCTCTAGGTACTCCGGCTTCCTTCCAGTCCCAGTCAAAAGACATGCACAATTGGGGATCAGGTTGATTGGGAACTCTAGATTGCCCAAAGGTTTGAGAGTGATTGGTGGTACATCTATGTGTCAGCCCTCTGATTGACTTGCGTCCAGTCCAGGGTGTACCCCGCCTTTGTCCAATGTGCTGAGATAGATCCTCTGTGGAGGAATAAGCAGAAGAAAGTGATGGTGATGGATGGATGTCCTTTCATCCCCATATAATGATCCCCAGGATGTCCTTTCATCCCCATATAAAGTGACCAGGAATTTTTTTCACCTGCATACTATTGTAAAAATTAGGAACATCCTGACTTGGACTGATGCTGAAAAACTAGTTCATGTATTCATACCTCCTTAAAAAGCCATCAATTAATTCAAAATGCTGGGGCAAAACCTCTGACAGGAATTAGTAAGAGAAATTATGTTACTCCAGTTCTAGTTTCTCTTTTAATCTGTTACATAAGATCAGTTATATCCTGTATAGTTTTGACATTTAGAGACTTTGAATGTTGGAACTAGGACAGGAAAAGGTAGAGAGTTGATTGACATGATGCAGAGGAGGAAAGTAGACATACTGTGTGTACAGGAGAGCAGGTGGAAAGGTAGCAAGGCTAGAAGTTTAGGAGCAGGGTTCAAGTTGTTCTATCATGGTGTAGAAAGGAAGAGACATGGAGTAGTAGTTATGTTGAAGGAGTAGTTTGTCATGACTGTCCTGGAGGTGAAAAGAGTTGAGTTGTCGTTGGTGCAGATTTCAATGGACATGTTGGTTCAGGAAACAGAGATGATGAGGAGGTGATGGGCATATCCAGGAGAGGAATGCAGAAGGACAGATGGTGGTTGACTTTGCAAAAAAGATGGAAATGGCTGTAGTGAACACTCTCTTCCAGAAGAGGCAGGAACATAGGGTGACCTATCAGAGTGGAGGTTGCAGTACACAGGCAGACTACATCCTGTGTAGACCGTGTAATCTGAAGATCAGTGACTGCAAATTACTGGTAGGTGAGAATGTAGCCAGATAGCAGAGGATGGTTTTGGTGGGTAGGATGATTCTGGTGATGAGAATGATGAAGAGGACAAAGGCAGAGCAGAGGACAAAACAGTGGAAGTTGGAAAAGGAAGAATGTTGTATGACTTTTAAGAAGGAGTTGAGACAGGCTCTGAATGGTCAGGAGGTGCTTCCAGATTAAGGCTAGGAGAGTACTTGGTGTGTCATCTGGAAGGAAAGTAGATTAGCAAACTTGGTGGTGGAATGAGGAGGTGCAGGAGTGTATACAGAGAAATGACAATCACTGAGAGAGCTTCTTGAGTTCATCACACCCACTGCAAACACATCTGAGCCCTTCCACCACCTGTTCAGGACAACACAAAAGCTGGAAGTGCTAGTAACCTCTCACCTAAGATCATGCTGAACACACACACACACACACATACACACACACACACATATTCAGCAGAAGAAGACCATTATGGATGGAAGATGCCACTGGTGCCATCTACCTTGCGTTTGTGGACTCAGAGTGTATGTCTGTGTTATTGCTGTTATTGTTTTGTTTTGAACTGGAAATAAAGAACAATGGCTTCACCACAAAGAAATGTATTGATGCCAGTGCTGGTGACAACGCATGGTATAAAACTATGTATAAGCGAACAATTTTTATCATCCCTTATTCAGTGTCCTGAAATTAGGTTAAGAGGTCTCAGTGACTAGGAAGAACAATAAAAAGTGTTTGCCAAGATTTATTAAAAGACTGAAGAATCAAAACGTGAATAACCAGAGAGAAGATGAAGAGAAAGACAAAGAGTCACAATAAAACAATAACAAATTAATTAATTCTCATATTTGGGTTCTGTGCTGCATTAACACATTTTCATATTTATTCAAGCAATTTCAAATATGGATTCAAATGACCTTGCAAAGTTACATTCCACTGTTTATGTTTATGCATTGCTTATTCAGCATCCGTATGAATCAGCGGGGATTTTTCACAAGGTGAGAGAACAGCAAGAAAATAGTCTTTGTGTGGCAGAAACATTACATTTGGAACACATCAGCCAGACAACCCCCCTGAGGAGAGGCCACCATCAGTGCACCAGTATTTGGAGACTTTGACATAGTAGAACATCCCTTTATTTGAGAAACACTGGAGCTCTGTGGCTTTGGAGAGAATTCTTCAGGAAGACAAGCCAGTGCTTTTATCACCATATGACCAATTCACTTGTCCTTGTTTCACAATCAACAAAAGCATAAAAGAAGGCTGTCCCATCAATGACAACCATTTGGAGGTTGAGAAATTGAGTGTTTTAACATTGATATAGTTAGAGATCAACTGGCATATGATATAAATTTATTTCTAAAACATGTTATGCGGGTACTAAAGAGAGTCACAGAGACCATTGAGCACTTCTCTAAAGCATCTGCTCTAAAACTGAATCTGGAATAATGTGAACTGCACACAAGCTCTAAAATCCTTTCATGTTTGTGGCTCATCCAGTACGTTAAAGGCTCTTTAGATCTGGCCGGTTATAGTCAGTTACCCTTGGACAAGAAACGTTATTTACTGGCTTCACCCCCGCGGTCCACATTCCTCGTCGGCAGGGATCTGACCAAAGTGTCCCCACATGTCAGAACGCATCGCAATGCCGACAACTCTCCGACAAAAGCCCACAAATTGTGCGGAGGTCAGAAGTTTAGTCACTCAGATCTCAACCCGTCGGACACGGAGCCACGGTGGCTCGTTCAAGAAACGAAGCCGACGCTGCGTAATACGTCGTCGTCACGTGACTTTTCCCGCAGCAAAGAAGCGCTGCATCTATGGAATTGTAGTCCAGGGTTCGAAGCGCGTACCTAAACGTCAGGGTTGCCGTTTCTACTTTAATTCACAAAATGTTAAATTTGGAACCAACAAAACTCTAAGAACTGCAAATGTTTGTGTAATGAGGCGAGTTGAGGGCAGCACGGTCGGATTGATTCTGATACTCCAGAGGAGGTTGAGTTGACAGTGTCACTGCGGGTAAACTCATTGTCTGCTCTGCCTTCTGTGTGACAACATAAGGAGCTACTTTTTCTGTTAAGTCTTAATTAGTAAATAGTCTCACTCAGTAAAAAAAACGGCATGAGTTCGGTATTGTCTGGCATATATAGACTTTTACTAAAATCTCAGCGGTTTAATTCATTTTCTGCGCTAAGCTCAAAGCACGACAGAAACAATATATTAATTCAACTGAATGACCGTTATAAAAAAAAATAAACCGGTATAGTTAAAAACGAGTGATTAATCCGCAAATATTTTCCTCACCACCACCACCTAGTGTCTATTCGTCGCCACTGCAGCCAGAACTCAATTATGAATTATTGGAAAAAAGGTCCCTTTTAGTGACTTTAAAGAGAGAAATCCTATTTCTTTTAAAAGAAATGTCAGAAAACACAATGGAAACATGAATTGTTTATTGTGGACTGAACCAGTGAATACAAAAACATTTTTGCTGGCAGTATTTACAAATGCATTATCTACACGCAGGAACCCAGTACTTGTAATCTGCTTCTCCAATTTGGGCAGAAATGGAGAAACTGGAGCAAAAGAATGCTCAATGTATAACTCAACACCGGGGCTGTGTATCATAGATGACATCATTGACAGACTTGATAAAACTTAATCTGGCACCTCCTACTGTCCATCACAGTAGACAGAAGATGTGATTTAGTGCTTCAAGATAACTTCAACCCTCTGATCACCAAGGACCCCAAACTGCCTGCATTTCTCCATTTACCCCCATTTTGGTCGGCCTTAAGCGTTCTCTTCATCGATCTTGGGTGCCAGGTAGTACTTCACATGTCCCATATCAGCAATTTTGTACTCAACCACTGAAGATGACAAAGAAGGGAGTTATTGTCACACTCAAATCCCACTTTGCAAACAAATAGGACAGCCGGTGAGCTAGTCTTACCAAGGGGGATATCAGCAGACATGCTAAGGGTGACTGTCTTGGACAGCGGCGTTGCCTTGGTGAAGAAGTTTAGATAGTTGAGGGCAAAGATCAGCTGAACTGGTTCGTTCATCTCAATTGTGACCTACAGAAAGGGAGCGAAATTAGTGATAAACATCCAAATGTGCGAAAGCAACATTACAGCTGGACTGAGACCAGACTTTTTGATTTGACCACGTAGGCAAACGCCGACAGTTTCTCTCATCCCCACTCAACTCACCGCCTCCTCCTCTTTGTCAACGTTGCTGGTCTGGGACAGTTTGATATTTCCCGTGCCCAGCTCTCCAGACGCCGAGAACTTGACTCCATCTTTGGCGCAGGAGATCATGACGGCATCCCCGATCTGAGACAAGTCACGGCAGATACGGGCAAACTCCCCTGAGGGCATCTTCACCACGCAGCTGTACTCCTGCTCCTGAACGATGCCGGAGAGAACAGGTCAGAGATGGTGTGCACATAAAAATGACAGCAACCACAAGAGGTCCGTTGCTTACTGGAATTCCAAGCTGCTCCACATCAAGGTCCATCAGTTTCATCTCATAGTCAGACACCTTCTCCTGGTCTGTGAGAACAAACAAAAAGATTATTACAAATAGAGGAAAGATGAACTATTAATTACATTCCAACACCAAACACTTACTTATGGTCTCAAAAACGAGTGTAAGTGTGTCTGCATTGTCTTCTGCTCTGAGTGTGATGATGTCCTCATTCCCAGCACATTTCAGGATCTTTGACATACTGCATCACAAACAAAAACATTGGCATGATTTCACACACCGAAATATTTATATTGTATATCAATAACATCATCACACCACCACACAATGTGCCTCAATGCTCAAATTTAGTTTATGACAAATGTGATCTTGAATGCACAAATCATTTTTTTCCACATTCCACGTTATTGGGCGTACTAACACGTAATTAATTATTTAATGCAACCAGCAAAACCAGAAAGCTCAAGATATTTAATTCCAGTGCGCTTTTGTAAAGTTACAAAGACAGACGGATGTCGGAAGTTCAACAATTCCCGCCAACCCTTCCTCCGATTTGGCGCTAATGTGACGTCATGACGTCTCCACAAAGCTACTGTTATTAAACTGGGTAAAATGTGTTTCTGTAAGTCTAAAACGACATTAAAACGTGTAACAATTCGAACGACGGGCGGTTTTGGTGTTTTCCCCACAAAATATTCAGTTTATGATGGGACCTTGGCAGAGACATGCCCGGGCAGAGCCGCCAAAATGGCTCCTCTTTGTGAGCTGCAGCCATTAGGAACAGAACACTTCAGGGCTGAATAAAGACGAGTTGAAGGACAACTGGTCGACACAGACGGAACATTATACAAAAACACTATACCAAGACACTCTGACGTACATTTCTGCAGTGTTTAACCCACTGTAATACACGACAACTTGCCCCGGCGTTACTTTAGTCAGCAGGTGATCCGATCTAATGCAGAATCGCATCTGTCCACAGGGTGACATTCAGTCCAACAGTGTGATATAACAGAGGTGCACTCGGACCCACCTGCTGAGGTTGACTCCCATGGCCAGGTTCCTGTCGCAGCGGTACGAGTCGAAGCCGTCGTGTCTCAGGGTGAGCTGGACCAGCGAGACGTGGGACGAGTCCATGCTCTGCAGGGAGATGCCGGACGAGCTGACATCCCAGCAGGCCTCCGTGATCAGATCCTTCAGAGCATCCAGCACCTTCTTGAGGATGGACCCCTGGACCAGGCGAGCTTCAAACATGATGTCTGCAGGCTTGACTTCTGTCGAATACAACGGAGAGCTTCTGTCGCCTTTCTGTACTCCGGGTGCTCGAGTTCGCGATGTTACCGAGCAGGTGGAGGAGATTCTGGTCAAAATTGGTTCTTTGTGTTGTTCTAACTGTCTAAAGAAGAGAACAGATCTACCGGCAGAGGAGTGAGGTTTGAGCGGAGAGCGCGCGCAAACTATGCCTTTTAATGGCGCTGCATCGTTGCGTCATTTCCGTATCCGGTCACCCGCTTAAACGCTGGGAAAGACGGACGAAAACACTTTTATAAAGATCAAGCGCAATAAAGAGAGTAGATAATAAAGTAAACTATAAATATATAAATAATGGGCAAAAAAACCCAAAAACATAAGCTACTTTAGTTAATGCTAACAATTGAAGTTGAGAATAAACAGCTATTGATTTTATAATCAATTTGTGACAATACACATTTATTTCTTGAGTACGTTATGTGCAATATTGCACTATTTGGTTCTGGATTTGTGTTAAGATTAACAGATTCTGCGTGAAAATGTGGACACAACTTTGGCAAAGTGTAATTTTTTTATCTTTAAGAAAATATCTTGGGCGTAATTCAAGGTCATCAGAGTTCATGACCTCGATATCCCAAATCTGGAGAAAAAATGCAATGACATTCGGTGTGTTCACTGATGTGTGTGTGACAGGTAGAAAACACAATTTTTATTCAGTTATTCTAAATCTACAGGTAAAAAAGACACAGTCCTTTTGAAGATTAATTTTCCTTTATTTATCAATGAGGAGCTCTTTGCTTAAGACATACACTGATATCAGAACCCTGTTTCCATTCTGTTACAGCTGTTCTGGAGCACATATTTCAACAAACTTTGATTTATTTAACCCCTGAGTATCATAATGATTCAGGCCGCTAAAGCAGGAGAAAGAGTGCGGTGGACCAAATGTCATAAAACTTTATGATATAGAGCATGTTTGTAAAGATAAATCCAAGTCTAAAGCAATTGGAAATCGGAAAAAAATATAAATGCAGATTTGTTGTAGCAGATAACCGATTTATATTTTGACAGTTCAGAAATATGTTGGCAATGAGTGCTGACAGTAGACACTAGTTTATATCTCATTTAAAGTTCCCCAGATAGGATGTATTTGGTCGCCATGGTGATAACTGGGGCTCCTGTTGGGACGCCAGGAAAAGGACCACTGGACCCAGCAATGTCAATGTGGGAGTATGGCAAAGGTGCAGCTGAGTCCACACCATGCTGCATTGGATAGAAAAGTAATTTAAATACAGGATGTTTTTTTTTTTTTTTTTGAAACACAAGTTATTCTGATAATGTGTTCACACCTTGTCAAGTCCTGAGGCCATGATGAGGAACGCTGCTGGGGTCTGATGTCCTCGGGGTGTAGCCGACGATGGCAGGTTGTTGCACTGCAAGATGTCCTCATACTCAGACTTGCCCTTATGGAAATCGTAGTCCTCTCGTCTGATTCTGGACACCTCAAACACGTCTCCCAACACCTCTCCAGCTGCAAACAATACACACAGAAACATACACAGACACACAACAGCAATGCTATTGAGCGAGAAGAATAGCAATCCAGAAACACAGAATCACTGATCGTAACCTTTAAATTGAAACCTTTAAAGTTTTGTTTTAAAAGTATTCCAAAAAAATGGTAAGTTTAAAATATTCCTTATGAAAATAAATTAAATGCCAAATGGACACTCATCAGGGAACATTTGTGTGTATAGGACAGAGCTAAAAGCTGAGAGGAAAAAAAATATATATCAGAACTGTCATAGACGGTCAGAATAGCCAAAGAATTTACAAACCTTTTTGCCAGTCAGCAGCATTTTGGTTGCGATGAGCTGGTCCATTATCCATAATGATCTATAAAGTAGTAATTCAGAAAAAAAGATGTATAGACAGAGCTTTGCTGATCTTTGCATGTGAGAGATTTGCAGTGAAAAATCATGGCATTGTTGTGTTTCTATAGTACTCACTGAGTAGTTGGGACCCATTGCTCTGATAGCATGACCAGTCAGAGTAGCAATAGTAAAGAGTTCAGGGGCCATCACCTTTAATGCCTGCACACAGGGATAAGATGATCACAGTGAGGGAGGCAAAATATGGAGATAAGAGTGTGAACAAAGTAGTGAAGTACTGCGATTGTAACCAGACCTTCTCCTTCATCTCACAGAGCAGGTCAACCATCACCATCCGTCCCTCAGCGTCGGTGTTTCCAACCCTTACCCTGCGACCCGCACGAGACACCACCAGCTCGTCAGCCACGTAGCAGTCTGAGAAATGGCGCGTAAACACATCCGCATCAGGAAAACTGGTGAAATGCAAATGAAAATGCGCAAGAAGAAGATCACACTGACCTCCACCAACACTGTTCCTCACCATGGCCATAGACCCCACAACCTTCAGATGTTTGGGCTTTAGCTTGGCCAAAACCTATTAAGAAAGAAGGCTTTTAAAAGGAAGTTGTTGGACAAATATAACCAGTTTCAGCTTCAGTTTCAGATGATCTAATGCTGTTGTTAATAAAATCAGCAGCATAGTAGTGATGTTTATCATAGTTTACCTGGAAGAAGCCTGCGACAGCTGCAGCGCCGCACTTGTCTCTGTGCATGCCGGCCATGCAGCCTCCAGCCTTGATGTCGGCTCCGCCAGTGTCATAGGTAATGCCCTACAGAAAAACAGAAGAGCAGAATGCACAAGCAGTTATTACACTATGCACACGCACGCACGCACACACGCACGCACACCCACACACACACACCCACGAGACAGCACCAGATACATTTACGTACTGATACATTTCCTCTCACCTTTCCCACCAGCATGAGTGTCTTCTGGATCGGCCCTTCACCAGAGTACTGCAGTTTGATAACTCTGGCCCGATGACGAGGCACAGCTGAAGGAGGAAGAAACACATGTTCATATTGAGAAGTGCCGAAAGTCGAGAGACGGTCATAATCAGTGGTCAAAACAATGTCTTACTGTTGGCACAGCGGTTGACTGCAGCCAGACACGGATACTCCTTCTCCAGAACCTTTAGGTCACTCACAATATCGACCTAAATATTAACAGACAAGCTATTCAGATGTTTCAGGGACTAAAGGACAATTTGTGTTTGCACACATTACAATATTTCGTGCTACCTGCACAGGGCTGTTCTTAAAGAGCTCCTCTACATATTCAGCCACACGTGGAGCCGCCATACGCTCCGGGTCTGAGCCTCCAATGTCACGACACGCAAGTCTGCAGAGGGGATAAATCGCAATGGCTGAAGCGGCAAAAAAAATAAATAAATAAAATAAAAAAATCAGGCTTTATCAGCAGAGTACCAATCATTTCACCCACCTTCCACTCTCCAGAGCATCAGCCAGTTTCACAAGTCGTTCCCCCTCTTCCTTACGCGCCGCCCACAGACCCAAAACACACACCTTGTATTCGCTGGATTTTATATGGGCCTCTCTGATCTCCAGGGGCTTTTTTGGAATGAAAAAAAACATGAGACCATTATCAATGAGTAACCCAACTGATAATATAATCCAAACGGCTAACAGTTTTTTTCTCACCATGTAGAGTGCTTGGAGAGCCCCGAGTGCAGCCACCATGCTGCAGTTTTTATAGTCCTTGTGTGGAGGGCAGACCAACAGTGGTCGCTGCATTCCAGCTTTCAAGGCCCTGAACGTCGAGAAAATAAAGTAACATGACAAGAACTGTAAATGTGAGGGTCCAAAATGCTAAAGAAGAAAAGAGAAATTGTCTGCCACTGCCAGACCTTTTGATGCCATTGACTGCTGCATCACTAAAGCGTCTGATATCATCGTAGTCCCGGTTCACGGGGCCGGTGGAGGCAAAAACCAGGCGGTTTCCAGGGAGACCTGGGACCTTCAGGACCACCACATCCTCTCCCAGGCCAGTGTCCACCTAGGAAGAGACAGAAATTACTAACTCTATATGAAAACAGGACTCTTCAGTTGATAACATGTAGTACAACCAAGATGGTGACTAAACAAATAACGTGGGGAGAAACAAGAGTTCACTTGCAAATGACTTACAGTGCTGTAGTCCTGCAGCGGTGCTTTCAGACATTCCAGCTCAGCTGGCAGTGTTTCATAGTTCTGGGTCACCAACACAATGCCATCAAAACTGAAAAGAAAAATAATATCTGTAAACATCCCTTCATGTAACCAGAATGAAAACCAATTTCTCTGAATACTCACTTCTGGTTCTTGAGATCTGTGGTCCACTCGGTAGGTTGGACGCTGGACACAGAAACACAAACTTTATTTTATCCCTGTATACTAAATATTCCATTATCTATAAAAATGTTTTACCATTATCAATTTGCATACAGATGGCTAATGACACTACATTAACCTTCAAGACCTTTGAGATCTGTGCTAATTGAAGCAGTTGAAGGAGTGTGAAGGGTCAGATACTTGAGCGAGTGAAGTTTTGTGCTCGTAAGCGTTTCTGCAGAGCAACGTTCACTGTTTACAGGACAATAAGATTACACGATAGAGAAATGAACTAATGAAATGCACAGAGGCAATCAATGGTTAAATATGCAGACAGGCAAGTCTGAAGTGAAACAGAAAATGCATATTTTGTGGGCTTTGTAAGAGGAAACCGATTCCACAAGAAACCAGACCTTGTTTGCAACATCAGGAGATCATTCCCCCCTGATTTGACAACGTTCTCTGATAAGACAGAGCCGTGTGCATAACAATCACACATTAAAATGACTTGATATTTATTCTCACTGCACGTCCCAATAATGAAAAGTATGTTGTAAAATGAGCTCAAGCGCATTATGTCTATTTTAAGAAAACAACAACAACCAATAATGTGTCATGAAAACGTGCATGTTTGAGCAGCCCTTTTGTCTCACCTTGTGCACATCGTGGAGCCTCCGCCGGCGTCTCTCCCCAGAAAGACAGACAGCAACCGACGGCTCAGCCTTCCTCCGTCTGGGCCGGTCACATGATGGTCATGTGACCCTCTCGATGCGTTCGGGCGTTCATCGCGATCGGAATTTTCGATAATCTCGTATGTAGCTTTCTGTTTTGAAACGGTTGACAAGCATTTTTATTATAAAAACACCAAAATCTTCGCGATGGACAGGTTTGTTGTACCAATCGTCGATAGTTGTTAATATAATCACACTAATAGAAGACACGCTAATTGCAGAAGTGAAATTCCCGATTTGGGTTAACGCAGCTTTTATGATACAGTAACATGGTCCTTGTAGTTTTTTTTTAGGAGTAGAAAATCTATTTAATCTATTAAATAGAAATTAAATAAATCTATTTAATATATATCGGGTAAATTGGTTTTAATAACTCATTGATAAATAGCAATAATAATAACAACACATTTTTTTCAAGCCATCAATGATGATCATCATCGTGATTTTCCTCATGACGTTTGGAAACTAAACATTAACCGGAAGTTGTTTTTTTCTGCTTTCTGTGCAGAGTTTAAGAGGTAAATATTAACCCGTGTTTTAAGTGTCACTTGTCCTGGTTGTTCAGTGATTGCCAACGTGTCGAGTTCGTCTTTAAAGACCTTAGACAAAGTCAATCAGAAGTGCAAACACAGGTCGAGCTGCAGGTAGGCTGAAGTTAGCAGCGGTGCCTGTTTTCATGCGTGTGTGTTTGGGTGCTTCTTCACTCCGATAGCGTATAGATATGCCTATAGTTGTACTTTTAAAAGTTTGGGGGATGTGGTCAGTAGATCACTCTGTCCTTGTCAGCCTTTTCCTTCCTCTTCACCCCTCACCTACTCACTCTTTAAAAATCATGGCAAATCGAGCTGAGATTTTTAGATTTTGAGACATACGTGTGCACCCAGGGTAGACAGCAACCAGACCGACATAGGTTTTTTTTTTTTAACTTTAATATGCTTCTTTCATAAACCATAACTAAATAAAACAGCTATTTATATCATTGCTCCCTGTGACATAATTATACTGTAACTTCCATCCAACATTAAGGAGCTTTACAGCCCTGGCACCAACAAACATCACTCAATACTGTAACATAACCTCATGACCCATCTAATCAAAATACGTTCATTTTTTCCCTCTGTCTGTGAGGATTTAACTTGATAAAGTTGTCTCACAGGATTGTGAGACTGATAAATATGCTTTCTTGCCCTAGCTCATCCACATAAACAGTATCTAGGCTCTGAATAGGTCAGTTTTGGGTTAACATGTGCCGGCATGTGAACTATGGACCCAGGTAGTTCCCGCCTCAACAAACAGAAATGTGTGTCATCTGGTTTGTTCATTTCTTTGTGGAGCTCTAACTTTCTGCTCATCTGTGACCTCTTCTACTGCTGCCGTAAGTCAGTCTTTCTGTCGTTGGCAGATGCGACTTCGTCCTGGCTGCTGCAGCGTCATCAGGAGTTTACTGGGTCAGAGGAAAACGCCCAACCTGCAGCAGCGAGCTTTGAGCGGTGCAGCCATGCGTCTGGTGCAGTTTCACTGCCTCGGCGACAGCGGGGGCATCAGAGTGGGAGTGGAGCAGGGTGAGGGGCTGGGCGTGGTGGACCTGAAGGCCTTTGACCCCTCCATGCCATCAACGATGAAAGAGCTGCTGGAGCTGGGAGACAAGGGTCTGGAGTGTGCAGAGAGGTATATTCAACAAAAGTCTCACGTGCCTTGTCCGGCGTTTCGTCACGCCGTTTTGCTCGTCCTCAGGGCCTTGTCTTCTGGTCAGTGTGTCTTGGAGCGATCACGCATCCGGCTGCTGGCTCCCGTTTTGGCCCCAGAGAAGGTGGTGTGCGTGGGTATGAATTACCGCGACCACTGCTTGGAGCAGAACGCCCCAATCCCCAAAGAACCAATCATCTTCAGCAAATTCCCCAATGCCATCACAGGGCCGTACGATGACATTATCCTGCCCTCGGAGAGCGAGGTGAGCAAGAGAGGGTGCGAAAAAGACTCAGGCAGTATCCAGAGCCACATGATGCGCCACCTAGTGGTAGAATGTATAATAACACCTTTAGTTTGAACTTTGAAAAAAACAAAAAACCAAAATCACACACACGGCCAGTGAAAATTCCCTTTGTTATTAAAGCAAGAGCACATTTATTTCTATTTGACACTAAACGAATCTGACGACTTTGATAAAATAATAGCATTAATGTGACTGTATTTTATCTTCGATGATGATGATGCCAAGCTTGATTTCAACTTAAATTAGGTGCGTCAAACACATAGACTATATTACCAAAAGTATTCGCTCACCCATTCAAATGATCAGAATCAGGTGTCCTAATCACTTGGCCTGGCCACAGGTGTATAAATTCAAGCACTCAGGCATGCAGACTGACAAGACATTTGTGAAAGAATGGGCCGCTCTCAGGAGCTCAGTGAATTCCAGCGTGGAACTGTCATAGGATGCCACCTGTGCAACAAATCCAGTTGTGAAATTTCCTCACTCCTAAATATTCCACAGTCAACTGTCAGCTCTATTATAACGAAATGGAACAACAGCAACTCAGCCACGAAGTGGTAGGCCACGTAAAGTGACGGAGAGGGGTCAGCGGATGCTGAAGCGCATAGTGCAAAGAGGTCGCCGACTTCCTGCACAGTCAATTGCTACAGAGCTACAAACTTCGTGTGACCTTCAGATTAGCCCAAGTACAGTACGCAGAGAGCTTCATGGAATGGGTTTCCATGGCCGAGCAGCTGCAGCCAAGCCACGCATCACCAAGTGCAATGCAAAGCGTCAGATGCAATGGTGCAAAGTACGCCGCCACTGGCCTCTAGAGCCTCTGAAGACGCGTTCTCTGGAGTGAGGAATCACGCTTTTCCATCTGGCAATCTGATGGACGAGTCTGGGTTTGGAGGTTGCCAGGAGAACGGTACATTTCAGACTGCATTGTGCCGGCTGTGAAATTTGGTGGAGGAGGAATTATGGTGTGGGGTTGTTTTTGAGGAGCTGGGCTTGGCCCCTTAGTTCCAGTGAAAGGAACTTTGAATGCTTCAGGATACCAAAACATTTTGGACAATTCCATGCTCCCAACCTTGTGGGAACAGTTTGGAGCGGGCCCCTTCCTCTTCCAACAGGACTGTGCACCAGTGCACAAAGCAAGGTCCATAAAGACATGGATGACAGAGTCTGGTGTGGATGAACTTGACTGGCCTGCACAGAGTCCTGACCTGAACCCGATAGAACACCTTTGGGGTGAATTAGAGCGGAGACTGAGAGCCAGGCCTTCTCGACCAACATCAGTGTGTGATCTCACCAATGCCCTTTTGGAAGAATGGTCAAAAATTCCTATAAACACTCTCCTCAACCTTGTGGACAGTCTTCCCAGAAGAGTTGAAGTATGAACTCTATGGCTTAGGAATGGGATGGCACTTCAGTTCATAGTATGAGTAAAGGCAGGTGAGCGAATACTTTTGGTAATATAGTGTACATGCATGCCTCTGTGTAGGTTTTACCCCTTTTAGTTTTATACATGTAAAAGAGCTCCTAGTCCTCTTAGGAATTTTTCAATACAATAATTTGTACCATAATTATTCCCTTTTATTGCCACTTTATGGAAAGAGACTGGATTTATTTTGTATTCGTGTTTCTTCATGTTTGCAGAAATTAAAAGTGTCACATAAATTTTACTATTTATCTATGATATCTGCTTTAATGTCATACAAATACTGTGCCTTGTTGCATGTATCATGGATACTGATGTGCGATTTGCTTCCTCTCTTTGAAGGAGGTGGATTGGGAGGTGGAGCTTGCTTTTGTGATTGGACGCAGAGGAAAACACATCAAGGTGAGCAGTGTGGCATCACCTCTGACCCCCACCTGGTTCACTTGTGAGGGAGAGTGCTGCAGTCTTTCTATTTTTGCCGTCCAGGAGGAGGACGCGCTCTCCTACGTCGCTGGTTTCACCGTGGCCAATGACGTCAGCGCCCGCGACTGGCAGATGAAGCGTAACGGGAAGCAGTGGCTGCTGGGAAAAACCTTTGACAGCTTCTGTCCTCTCGGCCCTGCATTAGTGACCACTGGCGCAATAAAAGGTGGGAATAAACATTTAAAAATAGGCAAAGGACCTCAGAATTAGTCATGGAAAACGCGTCTCTCCTTATGTAATTTTCAGGTTACGAAACAACTTCCGTAACGAATTAATTTCGTAAGTAGAGGTCCCACTGTATAATACAAGTAGATTCAGATGAGCATTAAACTTGATCCTTAGTGTTTAGTTAATTATAATGTATTACCAACAAGGCTGGTGGGGTCCTGAAGCACTAAGAACAAGGTGACTCCTCATTTTTATCACTAAAACAACATTGAGAACTGCAACAGGATCATTTCACCTCCAGATCTTCACAGCCTGGCTCTCCGCTGTTTGGTAAATGGGGAATTGGTCCAGAACAGCAACACGGATCAGATGATCTTCAAGACAGAAGCGCTGGTTTCCTGGGTCTCCAAGTACGTTACGCTCTGCGCCTTTTTTCCTGCCCAAGGTGGCTTTGGTGTTTTGTTTTTTTTTTTTTTGGAATCACAGAGATGTTTTGTTTCAGCCTCACTCAGGCTTTCTGGGTATAAATCAAACTTTTTGTATCCTTCTTTGAAAATTGTGGATGACGTCACCATTTTCCTGTTTAAGAATGTGCAAATCAGCATCTGATGTCATTTTTCAAAAGGAGCATTGTGCCAGCAAACGGCTGAAATGACATGCTTCATCAGAGACCCTGCAGCGCTGTGACAGGCGGGGGCATCAAATTTGAGATTAATGACCAAGAAGCTGCTCCATCTCTCATCTGACTTAATGTTGACAAAGTCAGACTTGTACGCAACCAAAACCGATCCCTCAAGATTCAACCTCACTTTAAATCTGCATGCATCCCAAGAACACGGGGAAAATTCCCAGTTTGCTCGTGCCATCAGGGAGTATTCTCTGGTCCTGAACACTGGCCTCTCTTGTGTTTGCTCCTATCAGGTTTGTCACACTGACTCCTGGTGACGTTTTTCTCACTGGCACCCCTCCAGGTGTTGGCGTCTTCAGGAAACCTCCCATCTATCTTAAGGTAATTTCACAGGTGCAGCCCAGTATCGCAAAAATGTTAATCTCTGGTAAACAATCAAATAAATCCTGACTGTATCGCTCATAGAAAACATGCTTATTTTTTTAAAACCTTTTTTTCTTTCAGAAAGGAGATGTGGTGGAATGCCAGATAGAGCATTTGGGCTCCATAATCAACAAAGTGGTGTAAACCTAACCCTGAAAACCTGCGGGAACACTCGTAATCACTGGATGTAAATTGGCTCTAAATAAATGGCACTTGGAAAATTTACTACCAACAGTTTGATGACAAATTATGTTTAAGAGGAAAGAAAACATTAATTCTTTTTTACTGGGAACAGTTCAATTTCCTGGCTAAACATGTTTTTGACCTCAGACTGTCATGGATCATCACTTGCTTGATAACATTACTGATCTCCAGACATTTTTTTTGTGTTTAATGACTTTTATTCCAGTTTGCATGGCCTGGAACAGCTTCTCCGTGCTGTGCATTGTGGAGAAGCATGCACAAAATCAACAAAGAATATAACACTTAAAAGAACTAAAGTCACTTTAGAACTCCAAGTCTGCTCTAATCTGGGAACTTAAAAATCCAGCTACGAGTGAAAAAACGGAACAGTACACGAGATTCGCCACTGGGTGGGAGCAAAGATCCTCGATCCTAACAAAAAAAGGTCACGTTCAATTTTGACGGTAGATAGATCGCAGAGATAAAGGTTTTAAACAGGTAAGGGTTTTAAACAAGCTGTTCATTGGAATATAAATCTGCATATTAAGCAACTAACTATAAAAAGCAGAACTGACCTCACTATTCACTTCACAAACAGAAACATCTGGTCAAAAACAAAAAGTACCAAATGTGTGCCATCACTAAAAAGCATTGAACTACAGTTAACATAAAGGAATGAGTGTCCTTGATCAGTGTGTATCTCTGGAACACTTAACACACATTTCTGACAGCATTAGAGGCTGAAGTGGAAATTAATTGTAGAGGTACTGTGAGATGAAGTGGGTCAGTTTCAGCCTGTTTTCAGACAGCTGGAACAGAGGGCTGACCTCCAGGATACCAACTCCTTCCCGAGTCTCCTCCAAAAGGACCTAAAGTGATCACAGACAGCCCCATCAGGAGACTTCCACGCAACAATGCTTTGTATTCAGCAAACTCGGCTCTAAACTTTTATCTTTCAGATGGGATTTTTCTGCTCCAGGACAAATAAAATGGGGATTATAGAAATAAAAGATGAAAACAAATGAGATCAAAACAGTGTTGTCATTTGTTCTTTATAGCTGTGCAGACGTTGCACTGAGTCTTCCTAGGATTCGACCTCGAAATCTTAGTATTCAAGGTAGCTCGGCATCAGGGATAAGAACTATCCACGGTTTTTGACTTTCTGTTCTTCATAAGAGACCCAGGAGAGTTTTTAAATGTGAAGCCAGCGCTTGGGTCGGTAGTCCGAACACTGCCTGTAGGCGCTGTGTTGAGCTGAAAGAATGTGTGGTAATCTCAGGGCGGTTTCTATAAATATGGATTTAAATAACAGCATCAAAGACTGATTTCTCCAATATTCAATAAAACATTCAAGGTGCTTTGCCAATGAGGTAAAGAAGGAAGGTTATTTCTACTCTATGGTACAAAGAGAAAAACACTTAGAAGCCACTGCAGCCTGATAATCCATCACTGTGCAGCTCTATCTGGCCTCATCATTTCCTGATAGTCCTCAGGTTGGGCTGGAAGTATTTTCCACAACGGGTCACCTCCAAATCCGCAATCCAGCATGCCAACAGCTGCGAAAAAGACTTACAACAACACTGCTTTATGACTCCATTGCATCCTTAAAAACAAAAAAGCTGAGCAGGGAAGCAATCGTCGAGCTCACGTTTCAAGGCCACTGTCAGGACTTGATGTTCTGGAGAGAAGCTCCTTAATGTTTTATGCATGGAAACAGAGCTACAGCCGGGTGTTGGCCACCAAAACACAGGTGACTCGCACTGCGCTGTTGCCTAGACACACTTGGAACACAGACAGATGGGTGCTCTCTGAACATCTAATTAAATAAGGCTGAAGAACTTTTCTGACGACTCGGACCCAGACAGTAAAACTAATGTTAAACTGCAGTCTGGTTCTGATTCCAGACCCCGGTTATAAATGACAGCAGTGAGCAGGACACATGATCAATGTGTGAAAAAGCCATGTGATACATCACAGTTATGACTGCTGAAATATGCCCACAATTTATACTTGTTCAGCAGTTGTTTGACGGGTTATTTAACATTTTCAGAGAAGATGTGGATTTCACTGTTTAATCTCGATTGCCATTCATAACATCAGTCTTCCTCAGACATCTGATTTGTGGTTTTTGTGTGACTTTCTTGTTATCAAACATAGACCTTAGTATGATTATTTTACCAGATTGGTGACTTTTTAGCATTCAGAAGTATTACATTTGTTCATTTCCGATCAGAGTGTGATTTACAGCTGCACGACTGTATTATCTGTTCATTTGCAGCATATCATTAATCTAATGATACATAAATACAATTGTTATCCACATACATATACACATACAATTATACCATTAATGCTCACAAACAGTGACTAAAAATAACTTTATACCATTAAAGGCAATGACAACTTATAGACTTATTTAGAAATTAATTAAATTAATTAAATTTGTTTTGAACCATTCATTCTGGCACCCACTTCCATTAAAAAAAAATATTTATTATTTAAAATAAAATGTGTTTTTCCTAGACAGTATAATATTTTTTCAGAAGGGGAGGGAATGGGATTCTTCCGAGGTTTAGTATTACTTACTTAGTCAAGTATTACTTACTTACTTAGTATTAGTATTCCGAGGTTTAAACACACGCACGCACGCACGCACGCACGCACACACACACACACACACACAAAAGCTGTCACTCACCCCCAGGTCAACCAGAGTTCTAACTGCAGTATGCGCAGCCTCCTCAGAGCAGCTCTCTGTGACACATTGCACAAAAACAAACATACAAGAGCAGACAGATGTACGTTTAGAAGAATGGTTGATTCAGCAGAAGAGAGGCCTAACCTGCACGACTGTTAAAACATTCACGCAACACATAAGTACGGGCTGTCATTTTGGTCATTCCAATTCAAGTTATTTTGTCTTTTTAGAAAAACAAGAAGAGACTAAAAGTGCTGTTTGTCCCGAAGAAAGACTGAATCACTGAGCAAGGTGACAGGAACACAAAGAAAATGTGTGTGTGTGTCTCAGTGTAAGGAGATGCTGTGTTAAGCTCACCGTAGTTCTGTTTCTTTTGATTCGCTGTGTCACAAAGATGGGACAGTATGTGAGCGACAAACTCTGCTCCTGCAGCACGGGAAGAGAAAATATGACCAATAAAGCAGCCAAAGCAGGTGGTTCAGCAGCAGAAAGTGAGCAACAAAGTGATCGCGTTCAGCATTCTTGACAATGGACCGCAGCTTTAACCAACTACAGACGGATTTGCTGCTTCACCTATAAACTGTGCGTTTAGGTTTGGAACACATACTCGGGAGAGGTGTGTGTAAAGACTCCAGTCCAGCAGTTGCCCAGCATAGTGACCTCAGATGGCCAGCGAGCATGCTGCAGAGGAAGAAGAGCATCTCTGGACATCGGCTTGGCTGGCTTATCTTTGGAAGCAGAGGCAGAACAAAATGATCAGAAATGGCAAAAGTGGGAGGACCGAGAATAATCTGCTGCGGTGAGCGAACACAGAGGTCGCCGTCAGTCCATGGGCCCATGTTCTGTCCATCAAAGCTTAGTTGTTCCTTATGAACAAAGTGACATTTTTTTCCAGCTGGATGACACGAATGAGGCAGTTCCAATTTTTATTGAGTACTCACCGACAGGGCTAACTTAATTATTGTGACAATGTGCTGCACTTAACCGGGATACGCACATAAGGACCTTCTAAATCTTGAGAATTTTTTAATTTGATAGAGACCCACACATAAAAAGTCAGTCACTGAACAGTTTTGATTGTGCTTCCTGTGGTGTGCCCTGATAATCTCAACACGGCACACCACACACAATGATTCTGTTCCACCACCGATCTATGATCTCGTCCTCCAAGCCAGAAATATCGCGTGATTCTACACGATCTTATTTATGCCCGATTCACTGTTCCTCAGTCAGCTTGATTTTGATTGGCTACATTCCACTCCACGTCACAATTCACAGATTAACGACTTGGGAGTCATTGGCTTTCCCCACGCACGGAGATAAACAAGTTCAATATTTACGATTGCCCAACTGTATTCAGAGCTGATTATTGGGACAAACAAACCTCAGACCACAGGATAATCTTATAAGACATAAGATAATCAGGCTTTTGCCATCCTGGTTATCTTTACATGACATACAGAACTTTGAAAACAGGAGGAAAAGACTGTGGTGGAAACAGCAGTGAAACTGTGGCAAGGAAGAGTAAAGCAACAGCCATGATTTATTTTGTTTACAAGACTATGCTAAACCACTGCATGGATCTTAATGAAACTTGAAGAGGATGGACAATCTGCCAAGAAAGAAAAGAATTAAATGTTAGCCCTAGTTCAGGAATTGAATTAATTTAGGGGCTGTTGGGGTTTTGCTCTCTGCTGGATGGAAGTTTGTTCCAGTAACAAGTAACCTTGTTCAGTATAAATGGGGCAAAATACCACTTGTTTTCTCAACAGGGCATTTTCTATGTTGGCTGGTATGAAGGGAGTGTACAAAGTAAGAACTTCATTGCATTGTATGAATCACTGTATTCTTATGTATATGAAAATAAAACTCTTGAATCATTGAATTTTCTATGTACGATCTGCACCACTGTATCAAATTCAGAGAATAAAATGAATAACATGATAACTGATAACTTTTCAGAAAAGAAACAACAGGAACTAAAGAATAAGTAAATAATTACATGAGTCATGAGAATAATGAGTGATTTGATTTGATTTGAATGAGTCCTTTATCATTGACACAGAATAGTTAATTTGCATTCAGGTTATGTTGCTCAACCACTTAACTGCTTTTGTAATGGAGATTTAGCCCTTTCAAAGTGCTTTTCATGTGATGTTTTTGATATTTTTGAACATGCCTTGCAGGCAGTCACCCTGGTTGCTATCATTTGAAGGTCAAGCCAACATAAAGCTTTTTTTGTTCTTATTTATTTGCAGTCTTTATCTAAAATTGCTATTCAAGGTGGGACTGTTGTTCTGCTCTTACAGTCTGCATACAATTTAAAAAGTGGTAATAAAAGTTGTTACTGTTCAATTGCTGATGTAGTGGAAGTAAAAAGAAAGCACCAGCAACAGCCCCCTTGATAACCTGTCTGTTAAGTTCCAGTTGGCTCAGGGGTAAAGCAATTCTTTTCCCTTCAAAGATTAGCATTAAAAGGTGGGGGTGGTGGTAAGGGGGCGCTTAGTTGCAGCAATATTGACGTCTCTGGTGAAGACAAGAGCGCAGAGCAGAGGTGTTTTGTACCTTGTAGGAGTGTGGCTCCTGCTCTTCACAGTCAGAGTCACTTTGATAAGGGTCATCACTAGCGGTCCAATTCAGCATCCCTTCCTTCTTCCAGATGTCACAGATGGGAACATCCCTAACAACCTAAAAAGAGAACAGTATATCATCTTTCCTTTCAAAACTGATATTTGACATCTAACAATTGATTTTTAAAAAAAATCTGATTTGCCCCAACTACTACCCATGGTCTAAACATAGGAAATGTTCAACCACAGAATGCACAGAATTCACCTGCTTTTACAAGAACAAAGAGCTAAATTCTTATTGTGAATATTTCAAACTTTTTGAACTTCTGTTAAAATTGTTCCAAGTACTTTTACAGTCCTTGGTCCTGCACCTTGCTACATGTCAGACCTCTGAGTACACTGATGTTAGAGTGTACTTTGGGATTCTTGCGCTGGGGTCTTCTGTCAGTTTTAGAGGCTTGACTGAAAAGTAAAGAGAACGCATTTGCAGTCAGAAGCCTGAGGCTCTGGAACAATCTGCCAATGGCAATGAGGGCAGCTCAGTTGGTGATTTCTTTTAAATCTGTCTTTCAAACACGGAATTACTGCAAAGCCCCACTTGACTTTAAGAAGTTTACTTGTTTTATATATCCTGTAGGTTTAAAGTGTTTAAGGTTTTTGGGTACATCATTGGTTTGTGTTGCTTGCCTCTTGATTTACTATATGATGAATCTGAAAAGTTTTACTGTTTGAGTGTTTCAGCTGGAATACAAATTGAGCAGTCTATAAAAATTAAATGGGTACGAAAGGTGTTCAAAACTGCAAAACATTAAATTATGCAGTAACTTAGAGAAACAAATGGAAATTTTTCGTACTTCTTCCATAACCAGGATTCCGCAGCGGACCAAACTGTCAACAGCATCCAAAGCGAAACTTTGAGATGACTGACAGGGCTGAAGAGAGAGACAGAGAGGTGGAGATATTCACTGGTGAGGCAGGGTCAGAGGTGCAAACACTGTCAGCACATCACATAGCTAAGAAGACTGCTGACAGCAGCCATAAGGTGTGTTGTAATGATGTATCTGAGATCAGAGGAGCAGAATGACGAATTGCCAGCAGGAATAAGAACAGATGTAGTTTTCAGTGAGAAATGGGGTAAGAAACATAGCTTCAAGCTATAGAGACAAGAAAGAGCAGCTGTTGAAACAAAAGGTGGACAAAGAGAGAAGGAATTAGCAATTCTGGGCCCAGAAAAGTCAGTATGATGGAACACGTACTCTAGGTCGCATCACACAGACACGGACAGATGAAAAGTACACACAAAGATCTGAACCCTCTCTCTGCCAAAGATAGGGGCAGCGGAGCAGGATGAATGGCTGTTCAGCTCTATTAAGTATCCGCTGAGTGAGACACAAGGTTGTCTGTGGTTGGTGTGATAGGAATTCAAACCTACTGGCAAGAAGCCTAGAGGCAGGAGATGGCAGAGCTGCAGAGCTCTCTCCATCAGCTCTGACTGGCAAAGCACCACATCAAAGTCCATGTCACCTTTCACCTGCTCTCCATCAACATCTCCGCTTTTCACTCTGCTGCTGACGCCACTAGCAACCACCTCACACAGCATGGCTGACACTGCACATGCTAAGAATAAACATAAAAGAGAGACATGCAGAGAAAGTGGGGGAGAGATTAAATGTTTTAGGATTAGTTACAAATGACCGATTCTACAACCTAAAAATATTTATCATTTGTTGAAATAAATAGATTGTAGTCTGAGATCCAGAATTTCTGCCATTATTTTAGTGTTTGGGGAACATCTTCTCCAGTTTATACAAAAGGTATTATAAATAAGGGATCAACTGAGCATAAAAACATTTTCAGTAACCAGTCATGATATAAGATTTGTACAAGCAAAACATACATACATTTGGAAAAAAGGTATGCTGTATATTAGTAACCGTAACCTTTTTCTTAAACTCTGTGTTAAATGCTATTAGCTGCTAAATAAAATGGTGCTGTGGTATATCACAGTCCTCATTCCATTTCACATATGGCAACATCCTGTGCTCAGGAACACAGAACGTTCTCAGAGGTTGCTCTTCACATTCTGTTAGGTAAATCTCTATTCATTGTGGCAGCACAAGAACAAAAGAAAAAAACATATTCCCCATTATAAAAATTGGAACATATACATTTGTTTTGTCATAATGAAGAATAGGAGAGTTTAAATAATCATTCAATAAACTGAATTTACAGGAATGAAACAACAACAACAACAATAATAATAAAATATTCAAAGTGATCTCTACACTGAAGTGTAAATCTTTAACACCACAGCCAAAGTCTCCCATGCAATATTCTATATGGACTGCAACAATATTCACTGGCTCTGCCCATGCATTAAAAGTTACTCACCACCCACGGCTTCCAAAATAAAGGTGTGGGTAATAATCTTAGCCTGGTTACTGAGGTGCAGTGTGGCAGCAAGGGATGGATGAGGCACAATGAAAGGGTCGTTCCTGGGGGAGGGTAACCAAAAGAGGAAAAAATGGAGAAAATGGAGTTGAGGTCTCACAGAATCAGGAACAGGACTTTTTATAAGAAACATATTAGAGCTTTCATTTCCAACCAAGTAGCCAAGCAAGCAAGAAAACCAACCAAGTAGGTGCTGCCGCTATGATGAGATAAGGGGAGAGCAGAGAGAGGGAATAATGGACAATTTGCCCCATACTTCCTCCGAAACCAACATCTTTGTTCCTGAACAAAACTTCCTCTGTGAGCCAGACCACATCATGGCACAGCAGAGATACACTCGTGCCCTGAGGAGCACAAAGATGCGATAGTTTGTTGATCATCAAGTGAGAACTGGTGGCTTCAGAGACAGGTGGGTATGACTCATAAAATCACTGTTGGACTATAATAAACTAGGAAAACTCATTCACTTTATGAGCCTCATGCAGTACTGATAGACGCTTTGGGGAGCAGGGGCAGATTTTAAATGTGACAGCACCAAGGAGAATAACTGTTAAGCAAACAAGCAAGTGCGTGGATGGTTACACTTACCTTGCGGTGTCTGTAGAGCAAAAGACTGGACACAAGACTGGTTGACATCACAGCTGTGCAGGAGGTTGCAGCTGAGAAACGGATAGACATGCACGAGCACAGCATAAAAAATGATTCAGAAAAAAATCACATGGTGCGGAGACAAATTTATGCTTCAGTGGAGATGCACAAAAACACATACAAAAAACAAGATGGAGGATGATTGTGATGAGGCTCTCTCTTTCTGGCTGAGTTAATTCTTTGAGTTCAGATGAACAATATGAAGAAGGCAGAAGCCATGGCATCCTCCTCCGCCCAAAAACGCTATCACTCCTTGAGAAAAACACAGTGAAACAATGTCAGGATAAATTACTTTACCTGTTTTTCTACTAAATGAAATGCCTTCAAACTCCTTCCAAAAAAAATTGATTTTCTCCCACAAAAGCCAACCACAAGCCAATGCAAGTTGCTGCAATGTCCATATTAAAACATATAAACATGTGAAAATACCACTTCATTGCTTCAGTCATTTAACATACCACAGATTAAGGTTTGCAGCAAGTCAGTTTGTCTGTTTAAAGGTATTGTTTTAATTTCAGGAAATGCTCATAAATATTGCTTCATAGCTTACTCTGATGACTCAAGAATAAAAGAATGAATCATAATTAGCCATCAACATTCCCATAAAAATTAATAAAAGAGGGACCTGCTTGTAGACTGAAAAGGGGGTGCAATTATCTTAATCCCATGTGCACAGATATTAAAAGTCAATTGAGAAATAGTTTGCTTCTGAACTACTTCTGTTGTACTTGGGTGGGTAGACGTTTTAACTATTCCATTGTTGGTGATAAATTTGGTATTTATTTTGATGTTAGGGTGTTCGGATGTCACTTTGTCTCAAAGACCATCTCGAAGCCAATAAATGACACGGCTAAACTCAGTGTTGGAGAGCGGCTTTACCGTTTGTCTATGTTTGAGTCCAAAGTACCTTTCAAAGCTGAGCACCAAGCTCACTCCCCGAACCAGCTCCTGTTATCTACAGTTTACAATTTAGGTCCTTTAAAACAAAGCAATTAAAAGTTCTTCCTGTAAATAATACCTCAGAATGATAAAACAAAAACAGACTCTCAGAAAACAGAAAAAAAGATTAAATACTGTACCGATATATGTACCGGTAATTATTCAGACCACCAGGGTAACTAAATGCTGCTCCAAGGTTTACAACAAAACAATCGCAGGAGTGGCTTAGGGGCAATTGTCTGAATGTCCTTGGGTGGCCCAGCAAAAGCCTTGATTGAACCCAGATTAACTTCTATGGAGAGACCTGGAAATGGTCCACTAACATCCCCATCCAAACTGACAGAGCTGGATCTATAGGGAAGAATGATGGAATATACCCAAATTCAGATGTGCAAAGCTTGAGGCATTAAGAAGCCTGGAGGCTGCAAGAGCTGCCAAATGTGCTTCAACTTAAGACCGAGTAAAGGGTTTAAATACATTAATGCAATACTGGTAGATTTTCCTTTTAAACATCGACAAAAAATTCTACAAAACTGCTTCCACAATGTCATTCAGGGGTAACAAGTGTAGATAGATTATTTTTATTTTTTTATGCATGAGTGTGCAGAATAACAAAACGAGAAAGGGTGTGAAATGTTCTGACTGTGCTGTACATGACTTCCTTAAACATGTAATGTCTTAGGCTCAAAATGCTGAACACTAAAATGGATACTCTTGTGCCTCGTCAATTTTGCATGTTCTATTAAGATAAACTTGTTAATCGAACAATAATCACCATTACAAAATTTATTTGACTCTATTTGGGGGGGGTGAAGAAATATCCTGGACTAGGAGTGGTGTTTACATTAGTATGAAGGTAAGGTTCAGAACCAATCAATCCAATTTTTACACACTAAAAAGTTTTAACAACTTAATTTTTCTTTTTTTTTCCAAGCGTAGTTTTAAAAGATTCAGCATTTTAGCGTTTACTTTGTCCAGCATCTCTGCTGTGCATGTGCCATAGAAAAGCTGCAGGCAGACAGTGACAGTATTTATTAAAAATAAGCATAATCTCATCTTTATTTTCTCGATATTGTAAGAATAATAAAAGCCTTTCAAAGCTGGAATTTAGGCAGCAAACAACAAACAGAAAGGGGTGGTGTCAAGTACACAGAATATTAAGTGCTGGAGCAAAATAATGGTGAAATACACATGCAAGTGCACATTGTTTGATTACAGTCCAATCTCACCATCTCTGACTGTCTCATTATTTATCACTTCCCATCTCTTTCACTCAAGCTGTTTATCAGGATCCTCTTCTCAGAATAATTAAGACAGAGGCCACTTTGCTTGTCAGGCACTGAGCTAGGAGTGAGTGAGGATGTTATTTTCTATCTGCTATCTTTTTCCACTGTGCAATGTTGATGGTAATTGAACTGAGTATGAAAAGATCAAACCCTCATCAGAACTTGCATTGCGTCAGTGCCAGATTCAGGGTTTAGGGAAACTTTAAAGGAGGATAACTTTTCAATTTCACAGATGCCTGATAACACACAAATCA
This sequence comes from Lagocephalus sceleratus, assembly GCA_911728415.1. NCBI lineage: Eukaryota > Metazoa > Chordata > Actinopteri > Tetraodontiformes > Tetraodontidae > Lagocephalus > Lagocephalus sceleratus. Next base: position 696,810 of record CAJVRN010000237.1, on the reverse strand, counting down.
AACAGTTTATGTACAGTACAAGAAATTACATGCAGGGTTTAATTACCTTTTATTGAGAACAACAGGCAGCAACAGATCCTGTAGTGGGCGCCATTTATCTACTGTCCACCTTTCTAACGCACACATCTCCTAGCACCAAAGCGTAAAAAAAACATGTTTGCAAGCACACACTTGATCATACATTTGTTGTAAAAATACATGTGAACAGAAATGGGAACACTGCAACATAACTGGCCTACTCATGTAGAATCATCCAGATTGAAGCTAGCCAGTGAAAATTATTGGTACTGACTAACACAAAAGGATCATTATTTGGTAACGCACCACAACTTCAGTAAGTCTTGTAAAAGTGAACAGGCCAGCTGTTAGAGTGTTAGGGTTGGGGACCCATCAGCTAATAACCACTGCTATAATAGTTGCTACAAACGAATGGTGATTCTGAGCATTATACTGCTGTGTCACATTTAAGATTTCCTTTACTTTAATAACTTGAAGCATGTGAGGGAAAAAAGTAATGGAAGTGTTCCATTCCATTACCATAGATGTTCACCTTAAGAGAAAAGGGCTGAGCAAAGTGGATTCTCACGCTTCCTCTCGATTTCCTCCAAGGTGAAGATAGCAGCCAAAGCAACACAGAGCCTAATCCAACCTGTAAGTGTTCGCATTACATGGTGTACATCCATAAAGTGTGTTAATATAACGAAGCCAAGCTCTATAGAACAGATATTTCAAAATCAAGCACTAATGAGCAGGATCTAATAATGAATATAATTAATAGAGATAACCAAATAGTTTGTATATGACAACAGACTTGTATGTGTATTGTGATTTCCAATGGTATTTCTGACAAACTTTGTGAAAACATGCACTAAAACACAATTAAAGTGAAGAGAGTGAAAGAGCTGCCTCTAATTATATCAGTGAGGATATCTAAACCTCTACATTTTATTTTTCCATGCAATGACTTGATACTTCACGGAATACTCAAATCGGTTCACCACTTCTCCTCCTGAAGTGTGCGTTTGACTAGATGCATTTTGACACCCACCTGCATGCTGATGTTAGGTGCGCAGTCATAGGAGATTCCAATAGGAACCACAGTGACATCAGTGACAGATGACGCTTTGACAAGGTGTGTGATATAAGCCAGCCACTGACCTCCTTGGCCAGACTCAGATGACACGCCAATACTTATTGGCTGGCCTTCATAGAGCAGCTCACCTAGAAGCTGAAAAACGTGGTAAGAGAAAAGTAAGACAAAGATATGGACATACTTAATACAGTTTTGCAATTACCATAACAATTAAGAAGATTCTTATAATGGGTTTCTACAACATACACATTAAAATGAGACAGATTGTGGGGTAAACACAGCTAAGCTGCAAAACAGAGTGTGGAGGGCAGCAGAGAGAGGAGAAGTCAAAATGCAATAGACAAACAGGATAAAGAGCAGAAACAAAAGGGACTGTGGGAGATACTTCATGACATCCAGAGACACTTTTCTTGCCTCAAGTACTGTTATCCCCTTACAGAAAAGCAAAATTCAATTACCATTGAACAGCAGCCAAACAGGCCTATACTCCATAAACAATAAAGGTCTATTAACATTGAAATACAACCAATAAACAAGTCTGCTTCTACATGCAGCCAATATGCTTACTCACATAAATGCTCAACAAAAAAAGTCACTGCATCACTCATAAACAACCAGTTTATGTTCCACTGTAGCTGTAGTTTCATAGATCAATGCCATAGTGACATGTTTTACTGAACAGCCTAGCAAAATATTGATCTTAACAAAACACGTAACATTCCAAATGAATTACATCTTAAAACAAATTCATGAGGAAATTAAAAAAAGCTTGTGAGTGATATAACTTTCCATAAGAAATAATGCAATTTACAATAAGAAATTATAAAATAATCCACAGGGATTCATAATTAATGAAGAACGCGGGCAAGCAGCAGAAGAACCCAGAGTGTTTCTTCACCCCATTGTAGATATAAAAGGAGTTTGCCCTATTGTGGGTCCATCTAGAGGTAATCTCCTCTATGATCTTCCATTACAGTCTGGGGTCATAGTTGGAGTGCGTTTATAAGAGCATTGGAATACAAGTAGGAAGAGTATGCACTGTTATGTATTCTTAAGTTTAAACAACTACAGTATAGTCAGAAATGACTTGATATCTTGATTTTGAAGCAGAGAGTTAAAATAGATTTTTTAATATGGTCTACACTTCCCACAAGTTCTCAAACAATTTGAAAACTAATATGACAGTGATTTTATTGGTAACACTGGAACTAGTGAAGAGGGAACAATTCTTTTAGAAACGAAAGCTTTGGGAAGCATTTACTTGTTTTGTACCCATCATCTCGACACATAAATATTGATTATCAGGTTTAACAGCTTTGCCAATATTGGGTGTCGACTAGAAGTTTCATATCTGTGCATTATAATTGATAATTGACTGAATATTAGGACAAAACATTGGACAAAAAGATGTGGCGAAAAAATGTTTTGTGCAAAAACCAACTGAAGGAAAAGACCCTGTCAGGAATGCAGGATGCATTGATGATAACCGACGTGCTTGCCTTTTCTTTTCCATAGACGAGAGAATCAAATATGCTTCAGCTTACAGCTGAACTCTTCAATCTAATATCTGAGAATATCTAATATCTTTGCAAAAGCAGAGACTGTTGGCAATGGTAATGTCCTAGTTTTAAAAATCTAATCCGAGGTTTTGTCATTTCAACTCAAACTGTAAAGTGACATGTCAGTTTATCAGTTTATCAGAACTTTTGCACTCCTATGCTTTCATAATTAGCAGATCATCTTTCTTTTATGCAATTTATGCAGAGACTAAACAGAGATGTACTCATACAGGATATTAAGCAGCCAACATTGAAAAGCAGTGACTGTGAGCATGTTCAACTTACAGAATTCATGACAGGTGAGTACATATGGTCCCTTTCAGCATCCTGCTCAAGCTGTACAGAAGGTGGCAGAAGAATGACACCTACCTTCTGCAATAGTGTTCTAGAAGTTGAATAAAGGAAACAGTAGACATAATCAAAATATGATTGTTATTAGAAATGAGCAAGCTCATCAAAATATTGTTATTTGCAGTAACCGTGGTTTATACCTTAAACAGTTGCTCTTAATCTGCAAGGGACAAATGATGTATGGGAGTCTCAGGTTGTGAGAGAAAAGTACCAGAGGTATGAGAGCAGAGTCTACAAAACTCTGACGTACGTGCACATAAAGCAGCAGAGATCCCTGATGACCAAAACATAACTTTAGAAAAACATGATTCTTGACAGTGCCAGTAGTAAAGACAAGTGATGACACTGCACTTAATGACATAAGAAAGCCTGTCTGGGGCCTTTTTTTCTATAAATATATTTTCTCTCAAGTTCCAGGAGTATATTAAAATGGAACTGATATGAAATCTAAACCTCCGATGAGTTACTGCACCACTAATTTAAGTAAAAATAAATTAGAGGAGTAATTAATAACTGTGACTAATACTGATGGTGGTCATTCTGTTAGGGCAGAAAAAGGAATAGGTCACAAATAAGGCTAGAAAATTAACAGAAATGTTAATTAAAAGTATATAATTATGATCTCTATATTTTCACATTTCTTTACATGTATCAAGACTATCAAAATACTCATTTTGTAATTAGCTGAAAAAGATTGTATTCATATAAGGCTGGTTAAGGCTGAAAATAAAACTGCAAGGGATACTATTCACATGATTTATGAACTAGAATAATTAGTGATAATAATAAAAACGATAAAAAGACCATTCCAATTATTCTGATCAGATTATAGTTACTAAAATCACCTCAGATCAATGTTAAACACACAGAAGTCATTCATACCTATCTTAAACCCCTGAAACAACCACATGACTCTGGCTTATTATTATTTTTATTTAGTCAACCATGTAATTGGAGTTGTGCAGTACATGGAGCTGTTTCATTAAAACCTAAAATATTCATTAGAAAAGCAAAACTGAAACTCAAAAGGCTTGGATAATTTTACACACTTTCAACAAAGATGAAAGTCTGTAAAATTGAATTATCCTTTAATTATCCATAAAACGCTAAACGAAATTATAATTTTTTTTAATTCAATGACAGTGTTTTTACATAGACAACAATGAGGAAATAGCTAGTTCGTGATATGGCTGAGTTGGTGTATATAATCAAACCATTTAAATAGTTAAACACAACATACTTCATAAAGACTTTGTAGTAGTACATAAAGACTTTGTAGTAATAGCTGAGGGAACATTTGAACAGCTGCAAACATAAGATGTGTAATTAGAATATGCATGAGTGTGATACTTGTACCTCTTTGGAAGCTCTGTGCAAAGCTGCCAGATGGCTGAGGTTAACCTGAATATTGTCAAATGTGGAAGAAAACATCTTCAGCAGTGCCCAGCCCACGAACCTAGTAAGGAGAGAGGAGAGGATAATGGGTGTAGAGATGCACAGAAGGAGAGGGGAGGGGAAAAAATATAATGACTGGAGTTCAGGCAGCGATTGTGACAATGTACCAGGGTGAGTAATGAATGGATATGGTGAGGCTAAGAAGCAAATGTCAGCAGTAACGGGATCTTTGGGATCTGGAATATAATAACATGTAAATGAGATATATGGGAAAGGGATAAAGTGGGAGGAAAAGGGATTAAAATGAGAAAGTAACTGGGAGAACAAAGCCAATAATGTTGTAAGTTAGAGACAATATTCCACCAGAAGACAATACTGGCTGATTCTGATGAGAGGTAAAAGAGGGAAAAAAAAAAAAAGAGTAAAACGTAATATCATAAAAATGAGCTTCCACTAGATTTTCCATCACATTAGTCAAAATTAATGTTAATAAAGCAGCTAATCGGCACCCACTTGCAATTTAAATTCAAAACTCATCTTTCCATAGGAGCAATTAAACACCGCTGCATAGATAGCTCAGAAATATATACTGCCACAACTCCTAAAAGCACACAAGACAGACACATGGCACATTGAGTCATCGTGGACAGTTACAGCTAAAATACATCAACAAATACATTTCCATATCTGGTACATCAGTACATGAAACATTTCTATTCATCAGTATGGAGCAACCACTTTATCAAATCATTGCCTGATCTTTCTCTTCCTTCTTTTTCATTTGTTGCTTCTACTCCCACAGAATATGCAAAAGTCTAATAATGTTGCAGGCAAAGCACAGAAAATAGATGGAATTGTGTATATTTTTATGGATGGCAATGATTTGCATACCTGTTATTTCAAAATGTTTGTGTTTTTCAACATTGAGAGAAAGATTGTTTATTGAAATCTGAAAATAATCTGGAGAAGATTTATTTCTAGTATTCCTTGTAAAGAATTTAGCAAGAGTCAGAGTCATATGCTGGACAAATCACAGGAGTATGAAAGGGCCCAAGCCTGGAATCAAACCACATACTATGTGTCATTATTATGACTTTACATATGAATTACTGTTTGAGTTAAAGTTAACACGGTTCCTTGATGTGTAATGAAATGCTGAATGTGCATTCATCAAAAAAAAACAACAAAAAGAACAAAACAGTAGTTTCACAGCACTTCTCAGATTGGCCAGTTTCACTGCCTTTTCCTCTCAATCCTAATGCGCTACTGTGAGCTCCGCCTACAGACGGTCTTTACATCCGCCATCTCTTCTGGTGATGTGACGATGGCTTCATGTAGGAGGGTACAGGTAGCTATGGTGCCATGGGAGGAGATACCCGGTGTAAAGCCAGGATTATTCAAATCGCTCTACTGTTACATAACAGTGGGGATGAAGTACAAATAGGACCATTTGAGACATTAACAGATATATCTCGGTTAATTATTGACCAAACCCCATGAAATTTGACTCAAGGATGGACAATGGGATCCTCTATCATATTCCAAAGGCTGATCCGGATCTGATCCAGAAGATGGATTTTATTGCAATTTGTATAAAAAATGGGGGTGCCCTTATATTTTGGCCTACTGTGCCTTTTATATTAGAGGTAGAAATTTCTAACAAGTGGCGTCATGTAGCTGAGTCAATTTCGATTTTTGTGAATAACTACTGAACTATGACATATATTGTTATGATTCCAGTGGCTAACGGTATGTTTTTATGGTCAAGGAATGTAAATATAAAGACACAATTAGACACTACTGAAACAGAGAATACTAGTAATTGTTTCAGATTTGTTCATTTCTTATTGCAAGTCTTTGTTGGGTAGCAGGAAAATATTAAGGAAATATCCCCCCAATCAACACAACCTAAATTTATTACGTAACCTTTAGCATTTCTTCAAATTTTGCAAAATGCCAAGTGAAGAAGTAAAAAAATGGCTAACATGCCATTACTCTTAATATGATAATATATCATTGCTTAAGGTGGAACAATGAACAAACAACACCAAAAACTATACATACACACCGGAAAAGGGCAGGAATGATGCAGGTGTTAATGAGTGGCAGGAAAGATGAGAGGCTGTTCATCTGCCCTTGGCCATCACCTTTTTCTTTTTGGTCCACTGCAAGTGCTTCCTTCACCCTGAAACACATGGTCACAGGACAGCAGAAATAACACAGCACAAAGGGTCTTCTCAGCTGCACAGAAAGAAAACATTGCTTCATGACAAGAACACTTCCCTAAGTGAAGAGGTCACGCAAAGGCTGAAGTCAATTACACTGATGGAGTAAAAACAAATTGCAGATAGACAGACAAATATAGGGAATGTGTGACTTCATTCCAAACTTGCCCCATTTCTCTTCCTTCGTTCTGCATGTGATAGTTTTATTTTCTATGCCTTTCTTTGTGGGTCTTATCACCACCCTACCATTCTCTATCCTCTTTTCAGAACAGCAACCTATTCAATTTTTTGTATATCTGCCTATCATTTATTTACTCTCCTCTGGAATTTCCAGGCTTTGGCTCCCTTTTCTTTCCACTTAACTTACCTGGTGTTCTGAAAGACTTTCTCCAGTCTGTTGCTAACAGGATATGCAAAATTCTTGCGTCCCATCACAAACAGTATGCAGCACACCCGTCGTACCAGCCAGCCTCTAAACCTGCAATAATAAAAGCAGGAGGCAGATGAGTAGGCTCAGACTGAAAATGTGGTTGACTACTGTAGATATTATTAATACCTTGTTTGTGTCTCATTAACACTTAGCAAATTCTGGAAGCCGAGAAAAGTGTTTTGTCCGAGCTTCTTTCTCTAAGTCATCACACACAAAGAGACAACAGCACTGGTAAAAACACACATCCATGTTCCAAATCATTTGGTATAAGAAGCATGCTGTGAAATGATGCCATCTATTAATCTTAATTCATAAGAAATAGCTGATGCTTATGCATTTCAAAATAGATAATTTTGGTTAGTTTTCCTTTTCATTTAATTCTACAAATAATTAATTAAATGCAACACTCTTGGTGTCTATGTCCCATCAACATGCTAGAGACTCACTAGACTGTCCGGGGTGCAGCGATGACAGCACTCTCCAATATTTGGTCTGAACCTGCCCAGACAGGAAGGCACCATAATCAACTTTTTCTTTATCTTGAATTCCCAGGACAACTGAAAGAAAGGAAAAACTGAATGAAACTGTCAAGTTGCATTCAATGACAATTGTGTCAATAAGTCACACAAAGTTCAGCAAGTTGCTAATGTATTAATTGGAATCTTTTCAATCTCTTACAAGAGATCTGAAAATATTTCACCCTGAAGCTAGTAATAGTTACTTCATTCATTTGAAAACATACGCGAAAACATACAGATGTCCGATATTATCGGCTGACATTGGCATTAAAATCTTATATTTTGTACAGTAAATAGTAATACGTGTTTTTATATAGATGTTTTTTTATATTGAATTTAATGCTTTTGCTGCATTGTACATTTTTCAATTTGGGATCATTAAAGTACATGTATCTTATCCTATTGGTTTTTACTTTTCTCACGTATTCAACATGCACATATTATACATCAAACTCTTCTACTTTTCTTCCAATATTGTCCTATTTTACCTTTCTTGCATTCTTCCTCAGCATCCTTACCTTCTTGATTGTGCATTTTTTACTGACTAACATGCTTAAATTATGTGGTAAATAGGAAGAAAAAAAGAAGTATTTTCGATTACAAATGAATGGATTCATGGATGTCACAACACAAATGCCACATGAGATTACAAATAGTTTGTTGTGAATGACAAATTTTAGGTTCCTAAACATGGAGAAGGATAGAGACAACAATAAGGGTCAGTCATGCAGGTAGCGCTCTCACAGCAGTTCTCTGTTGGACTGGTGGGAGAACCATGTCTTTGTTTATGCCATCATTTTTTTCCTGGATCATTGTGGGCTCCAGCAGACTCTATCAGGGCACCTGGTACAAGATAAAAAAGGAAATTTGTACATTCTCTTTTTTGCAAGCACAAGTACACATATAAGGGTCATATATTTTCCAGCTTTATAATGGAAAAAAAGTCCAAATTAACTACACAAATAGATCCACTCACACAGAATCCATGAAACAGAATCAAATTTATTTCTTGGCAGAGGGGTTTTGGCAGCATTCATGGCCCAGTGACCAGAGCTAAAATCTCATCCATCCAACAAAAACATGTTGTGATGCATCATCCCAAATTCTTCCTTTCTCTTCATTCTTTTCAGTTAAAGTATTTCCCTTCTTCTCATTTTCATCAGTTGTGCTACCTCAGAGGTTTTTTTGAAGTATGCAAGTTTAAAACAAGGAAAGAGCTGACAGAATGAGATACTGAGAGGAACTCAACTGGTTTACATAAAAAAATTGACAGTTGCAATGGGGCAGATAAATTCTAGTGGGCTTTTATTCACAACGACCGAGGCCATCAGCCATCAGCTGAACAGCCCCGTAACTGATGCTTATATCTTTTCTTCCCTGTTCCACATGAAAATGAGGTGGTGGGATGACTCAGCAAGTAGAAAAATCTATTGTTTTTTCCCCACATTTTTTTTTTCGTTTGCTTGAATTTACTGTCTCATAATTCTGGTGTACCATTTACTGTATAATCCACAATAAAGCTACAAACATTTTCCAGCATTTAGAATACACGCACTAGTGATATTGATTGAATTTAAACAATTTGAGGACTTTTAATACACACAAAAATACTTTGTACGATGAAGTTTGAAGACATGACCCATTGTAATCATGACAAAACCAACACAATTACCAGAGTCATTAAAGTCATTGGGAGATATTTCACCACTCACTCCCTCATTAACCTTGATAATTAAAAGTCAATCCTTCCCTGTGCAGAGATGTTGTATTACTAATGCTGCGATGGTGCCACATCACCTGGGAGTTAAAACACTGAATGAGGATGTCTAGCCCTGGTGATACTTTATAGATGAAGATGAAAGAAGACTCAAAACAGCAAAAAGGAGAAAGAAACATTTTAACAAAGGTTTTATGAGTACTGCGGAGCAACTCCTAGTAAATAACAGACAGAAGATTCTTGAAGGCCAATATATGCCAGACCAAACAAGATTAATACAAAAACAATAAAAGTTTTCTACATTATACAGAATTCAATCATCCATACTAAAGTCTAGGAACACAAAAGATTTAAATGTAAGTCATATACCATTCCTTACAATTGTGTTAATGTGTAAATGCATTTAGTAATTTCAACCCAATATATTCTGCTTTTTGTTATGTTGTCATCCCTTGTTTGTTATCTAAGGTTTTCAGTAGTTTCTTATTCTATATACTGCAGAATTTATTTTCTACTATAAGACAAAACTGTTTCGAAATGGTCTATATAGCCTGGTAAACATGTTGATAAATCATCACTGAACACCAGTGACTCAGCTCAGGTACCAGTCATACGTTTTCAAGTGGTGATAAGTCATTTTTGTCAAACATGCATTACATATGAAATCTCCTTCAAGCCATAAAATACTTCAGACCCATCACCACCCACCACAAAAACAGGTTCATTCCAAGGACAACAATCCAAATACAGGTTGAGAAATGTTGTGTAAGTGATCCAGCAGCAATAAGCACTCGGACCCATCCTGAAGAAACTGATTAAGTAGTACATGTATGTGTGTGTATATATTTTATATATATACACACACACACACACACACACATATATATATATATACACACACATTATATATATATATATATATATATACACACACACATATATATATATACACACACATACATATACTACTTAATCAGTTATATATATATATATACATACATACATATATACACACATACACACATTTGTTTTATATTTTGTTTTATTTTATTTTTCTCACAATACTTCAAAATGACCTGATTGTGTTTTGACTAAGGATGTGTATTGTTTCTCTGATGATAATCAGTGATCACTGATTACTTTCTTTCCAACAATGTCAGAAGTTTTCTCTAGCAGTTCAATACTGACTGATGTCCTTTTATCTCTCTCCTTTAAAACAGAATTTTCTATAAAAAAAAAAATCCACAGGTATTCTCTGTTGAACACAATGTTTTATTATACTATTCAAAGAATACATCCAGCCAATGCTGGAAGTAAGAGAGTGAAAGAGGCTGCAGAATGCAACTGTATATGTAACTTGTGGGAGTTGTGTCGGGAGACTGAATACAGAGATCTGTGGATCTATACTCTCATATTCAAAAGTGACAATGTTGTGTTTTACAATCAATATGAATGCCTGAAACAACAATGGGAAGGCTCTTCAAGGCTTAATGAAGAAATGTGGAATTATTTACTGGCTGCCATTTCAGGTCAACCCAACAGCTTTTCTGTTATTGAAGGTAAAACTAAAGAAAAGCAGATCCACAAACAAACAGCAACTGACTGCCTTGCCTCCCAAAAGGGGATTTTTAGGCAAAAATATAGCTTACTCAAGGATTTTTAGATATTAAAAAAACATAGTTATAATAAAAAATTATGTTGGAATGTCCAAATATTTTTGGCACAAAAGTATTTTTTTTAGGTTTTGCAGTCAGAATGTTAACAGATTAAACCTATAACCAAGTGTGAAGGCTGTGTTGTATGCAAGTAAAAGTAGCAAACACGTGAGGGTTATTAAGTGAGCTAAATGGGGCATATATGGAACAACAAGGGAATAGTGTTTGAATAATGTGCATATTGAACTCTACACCTTTCCCTCTGTAGTAATAGCCATGTGGTTTATGGGCTGTGCATGTAGCACCCACAGATTTCTCTTGAAAGTCTGACACATAATTGGCAGTGGTGTGACTATGCATTATTTTGCATACTTTGAGTAGTATTGCATCTTCCCATTTTTGTCCCCCTTAGGCTTCAATGTTGACTTGAGAAGATTTTGCGGTATGGAGTCCTATGATCAACAAAGAATTCTATCTTGAGTTGAGCACATTGTTTTCTCCTGTTTTTCCTCTGGTATTTACTGTATTAGATGAGGAATGCTGCTTCAAATGATCTGTGATCAAGTGGCCAGAAGCATAAAGTGTGACCCCTTTGAACGTATGCATGCATGTTTTGACCAGGAGCTATGCATTTTACAGCTGCATTTTGCTTTTTACCATGCATAAATTCCAGATGATATAGGCTGCACACACTTTGCATGAAGAGGACAACTCTAATCGATACTTTTTAGTATCTGGGGAAAAAAAAAAAACAAAAAAACAAAAACAAAACAAAAAAAAAAACACCAGACAAAAAATCCAGCTCAATATCAGTGTAGCTGCCAAACCTACATACGGCACACATAATGGTTTTATGCAACACATGGTGCCCATTGTGGTTGAATTGTTAAAAATAAGCAAAATGGCCAAGACTGATGCTTTATTGAACAGGTCATATTAGATGTTGCTTAGAGGGCACTACTCATTTCCACTACACCAAAAATTATGCCATTTTCGGCAAACATGTCTAATTTGGATGAATCAACTGTCCAATTGTTCTATTATAAAATAATTAAATGCACTGAGACCTAGCCAATTTTTAAGTTCCATTTTTTCTGCTTATATCAGAACATCCTAAATAATTTCAATGTGTACTAATAGAGTCTAAATCCTACACTGGCCAATTCTCACTGCAGGTTATCTGTCTTAAAGAGCTAATCTCCCACTGACTAATCTCTTTTACTTTTTACTACCAGAGGGAAAAGTGAAGTATTACTACTCCAATAAATCTGATGATGGTAATAAATAACTACACAGTATGATCTGTATGGCTGATTGAGAAAATCAAGAATGCCTTGCTTGTCATTATTTCAATTTCACAGTCTGGATAATCAATAGATCAAGGTCATGGTTAGAGTTAATCCCATCATCAGTGAATGAATGCAAGTCAGACACTGATTGAACAGTCAAAATAAAAAGCATAGCTAAATTCATCATTCAAGTTTAAAGTTCAGGTTTTCCATGTCAGCTAGATATATGATCAGATTTATTCATACCATAGAAAGGTTATTTCAGCCAAAAGTGCACTGCATCGTGGTCTCTTTAATTTTTTGAATAATTACGATCTGTAACAGCTGAGTACCCAAACAGATCAAGGAGAGCTGAACAAAAAAACCCAATTTATCAAATCAATGCCCTACTTCTCATGCCACCAGCAGACACTACCATATCCATATCATGCATCCAATGGAAACTCATGTTACAGACTAAACAAAATTACTACAGTTTTTCATGCATAAAATGCATTAATGTGTAATGCAAGTCTTGCCCCCCACCCTTTAGTTATTATGAACTCATACATATACATGCCTAAATCTAATGTTTTTGACTGTATACGACTGTCTTTCATTCACACTTTCAATTGGAGCTGCAAAGAAACTCTTCATGTAAAGAAAAAACTTATGGCTAACCATATTTTAATAGTATATGAACATACCCCTATGGTGATAAACTCCCGTATCTCATTACAGAACCCATATTTGTAAAGAACAATGGTGTTTAAAATAAGCACTCAGAACAAAATGTTATTACTCAGTGAATAAAACCAGAGTAGGTGGACCCTTTAAAACTAAACCCAAGGGTGGAGGGAAGAGCACCCTGCTTTTCTATTCAACCACTCCATGCCAAATAAAATTTCTAATGCATTTGCTTCCCCAAGTACTTGAGGTAGTTTGTCAGTTTAGCTTTATCTATTTAACGCATTAAAGGCCAAATACATCAAATATATCATTTACTTTTGATGGAAAACACAAGCCATCTGAGCAGAAATGGATTTAACTGTTGGAAAGTGTGCATTTTACACATAACCTCCTTTACCTCAATTTTTACAAGCATCTCTTTTCCTGAACACCAATTCCATTTGGTTAGAGACCCTCTGACCTTCCCCACTCTCATGGAAAAAAGCAACTGAATGAATTGTTATTTACCTTCACTATAGACAAAGCATTTTTGTACATGACAAAGAACTGAGAAGTGTATCCCCTATAATATGAAATATATCTGATAAGAGGATAACAGTGAATTTTGTTTTCAGTGCAGTTCCAGTCGACTTGTAAGTGTTATTCTAATCATGTGTTGGCACAAATCCCACTCCCAATATTGCTCTCAAGGTACTCTGATAATTTGGTTCAGCGCCCCCAAAACGTGCTATAAACTAGAAGCAATTATTATATTAAGGAGGCTAAGATGTCCCAAAAATCAGTCTGCTTCTGTTTTGATTGACTTCCACAGTAGCATGTGCCACTCTTGCCTCATGTCTTGTCTGTTTTTCCTATTTTGTCATGTTTTTAACTGTTTAATAATCTCACCATTCAACAGTGTAAGTTGGGCTCTCTTTGTGTCAAAATGTCTTTTAAAATCAGTGTTTCAGCATTTTAATGTTTTCTCTACTAAGAGTTTTACCCCTTTTCTCAGCCTTCTGTTTTGTAAAGTCTGTGTATGACCAGATTGAGGAATGATTATCTGTCTACAGACATCTTCCTCATGATTTCAGCTTTTTGTTTGTGTTCGAGTTAGTACTTCAGAGTCTGTCTGCAAGCCTAGTCACTTTCACGAGAAAACTGTATTTTAAAGCAAAAATGAAATATTGTTCCAAGACCATATTTGAAATGAGGTGATAAAATGGCAGCCCACAGGGTTTGCCCTTTGATATTGTGCTGCCAAGCACTGAACCTTCTTTCTGAGTAGGAAAAATCTGTGGGGGTGACCTTTGATAAAGCAAAGTACTTCACTCAAGCTTTGAGCGTTTAAAGGTTTTGTGTTAAGGTGAAGCATGAGAGTGATATCATTGGGGACACATTGGTAAAGTGAAAGGCTGTGAGCTTTACACTTTTCACAAATTCAGCTCCACAGATGGAAAGACAGATGGGCAAATTTACACTGCAGCTTTAAGCCTTAATGGTTGGTTACATGTAATATTAATCATGAACTCGATCCAATAAAATATTAAATTAAAATAATGTCCAGTTTTCAAGTTAATGTTAGGTTTCCCTAAATTACCTGGGTGGGTGGTGTATTAAGTGAAAAATTAAACAAAAAATCATGATCAAATCTAAAATCTACACCCTCAGGGGGCGTGCAGGGCTTTGTTCAAAAGCCATTGGGCGAAAGCGGGGTAGACCCTGAGCTGGACGCCAGTCAGTTGCAGGACTGACATATATAGACAAACAACCAATCACGCTAACACTTGCACCTATGGGCAATTTAGAATCTCTGATTAACCTAAACCCCAATTGCACATGTCTTTGGACTGGGAGGAAGATGGAGCACTTGGAGAGAACCCACAAAGGTAGAAACAACCACACAGGTTGTTCGAACCTGAGGCCTTCTTGCTGTAAGGCAACAGTGCTAACCATAACAGCACCGTAAAAATTATTTCTAAACTAAATTTTTGGTTATCATTAAACTTTATTAAGCTACTAATTACCAACATCTGTGACCTCTGAACATCATGCCAGTTAAATAGTGGCTATGCTATTTAACATAAATATGCTAATATATAAAACAAAGCAACATAGTGACAGTTACCTCATTTTTTGTTTTATGGAAAGCCAGGGCACATTTCAGCCAGAATTTGTCATTTGTCATGAGGAGCAAGCTAATGGCTGATCTTGGACACAAGCAGGGGCGGGGGTTGGCGGGGTTAAGGAAAAAAGGTTGGGAACAACTGTTCTATAATAGATCCATGGATCACCCCCTCACCTGTCAGCTCTCTCTTTCCTCCACTGGCCTCAGCCTTTTAGAGAAAAAGGCTGTTATTTTTTCCATCTCTCTCGTTTGTGGCAGATGATCTGCCTGCTACACATAATGCTGAAACTTGACGTTACGTCCGTGACCTCTAGCTTTTACCACAATTGATTATTTTAGCCCTCTTACCTTTATCTTATTTGAAGAAACAACATTGGGGGTTGTCGGATATAGTATTGCCTTGTTTGGAAGAACGAGAGTTTAACTCACATGAAGGCATCAAACAGCATGTGCGCACTTTGCAAATCCTTGCGACCCGCAACATGGAGGCAAGCTACAATGCTCACATTTCCACGGAGTCAAGATCATTTGGAAAGGGGGGGGGGCATCGCTGGAAACCAGATGGAAATCACCCAGGCGACCCGCCTTTGCCTTAGGTAGGCAGTGAAAAGCCTGGTGCATATGTTGCAAGCCTGACTAACAAAAACAGACAAGATGTTGCAGTTGAAATGTCTTGCCCTTTTTAAAAATTCTGACATGTCCTCTCTTTATCGGTTTAATAAACAGACATCTTCTGCAATAGACCACTAGATTTGGCCCACAATTTCACCCTTAACCTTTGCTCTTTTATGATGGAAGGTGGACTGTAGCAGCTGCTAAACTACAAAACTAAACTACCGTTTTACAGTTTTCACGATAATTAATTTTGTGTCTGGACTCAGTCGCTGAAAGAATTTCGCTTTAGATTTAGAGATGTATGTGGGATTGGGGCTGATGCACTGGCCAAGCTGTAAGCTCCACAATACTCTGGTGTACCGAGGATTTCACGGTTGACTTGATTAATGCTGATATGCATTGTTTGGTTTCTGCCAAATGCGGCTCCATGCAATTTGGCAAAATGTCTCTACTTTGGCGTCATCCAGCCAAAGGAAACAGTTCCAGAGGTTTTGCTTCAGTCACACACACACACACACACACACACACACACACACACACACACACACACACACACACACACACACACACACACACACACACACACACACACACACACACACACACACACACACACACACACACACACACACACACACACACAACAATCCTTTGCATAAGTCATAAGTTGTGCTGCCATGTCCTGTTTAGAGAGGTTTGCGCCTGGCAGTCCTTCCACACGATCTAACTTGTTCCAGTTTTTTTTTTTCTTCTAATCTACGAACATTTGAGCTGGTGCCACTGAGTGGAGCATTTACATCAATATCACAGGATCTAGTGATTGATTTAATACTCATTTATCTATTCTATAATATTATATATCAAACTGCAATAGAAAAAAATGGAGACGATGATAGAAAGACTGTGAATATAATTCAAAGGCAGCAGCTTGTGTTCGACATCACTTGCAAGACAACAAAAACTACAGCTGTCCTGATTTATACCCAAATGAGACTCAGACTTAAGAAGGTTGTTGGCAACATCACGACTCGGAGGAATTGCACAAACTTTGGGGTGACCTTCCTGATAAAGCCGCAAGAGTCAGACATGTAGAGGCAATGGGAATTTCAAAGATAAGAGGAAACTCAATTTAAGGCTCTTGCAGATATCCACCCAGACTTAAGTCTTTAACACAATGTTATGATCAACAGTGTCAAAGGCTTCACTCAGATCCAGCAGCACAGAGAACACAGGGCCCCAGTGTTGGAAGACGTCAACATGTTATAGAACAATCTGCACCTCTGGAATGTTCCAGACAACAACCAGACTGAATGTTATTGAATATGCTGCAATTATTCAGAGTGTCAGTAAGCTGCATTAACAACAGAGAAAAATGAGGATGAATAAAAGTTCCTTAAATATAGGCTGAACTGTGTTTAAAGATGGGACACAAATAGATTCTGTTAAGCTTTGGCTGACAGAGAGCAGATATGTGTCTATAATTAAGTCTTAGATTTAGATGTTTTGTCACAAGAAAACCTACATTGTTCACTGGCACTATATTAGTAAAGATTATCAAAATATGAAATCACCTGTCATCATAGTAAAAAGGTTTATGTGAATTGTCTCTGTAAATGTCAGATGACTCATTTAACAAATCAATCTACATTCTAACATCCAGTCTCCAGGGCTGTCCAGCTTATTCTCTCTTATATTTGTTAGTAATTTTTTCTCCCCTCAGAAGAATTCAGTTAGAGAATACCATCAAATAGTATTTCAGTTAGATTATTAAATTGCAATTAATTTAGTCAATTTTAAGAAATAATCAAAATGTTAATTTGATTAATGTTAACAAAAAATGGCAAACAACTTTTCACCAGTCAATAATATGGCATTAGGTGTAGGATAGCATGTTTTTAACTTTGTGGTGCTCAAAGTGCACCATGTATCCTCTGTTAGATGTTAAGAAGTGATACTGATGAAAAATGACAAAAACAATCACAGACATTTCAGCCTAAAGCTGCTGTCCCAGGGATTGAATTAACAAAATTTTCTTATATTAAATTTCTCAGCCAATTAAATTTCCACAGCACAAAGGGAGACCAAGGCAAGGTTTTTCATAAACTCAACAAAGCAAATTATTTGAGTACATCTTATTTATGGATTCCACATGTATGAGGAATAACATTATTATCCTGTTGAGCCTTACTGCACACTTTCCAGGACTCTCATTGATGCTTCTGCTTGAGGGGCCAGATCAGGGCTTCAATGTGCAACAGAACGTCATGTTGTTCCACCCCTGCATCCAACACTTATCCTGACTTCTTCCCCTGGGCTTCAACATCCCATTACAAAATAAAAATGAATCCTTTAGAAAGTCATTGTAATACTCAACACATTGTGTTAGATCCCTGAATTTAGAGTTGATGCATTAAAAAAAGCAATTTGTGATTTCACATTTATATGCCTGCATGCAGTAAGACGGCCAGCCTGCTAATTCTTTAAAATAATTCCTTGGTCATGGAACTTCTCAGTATTTACTCTGTTACCCATATAGTGGAAGCACAGGGGACACATTTTAAATGTCTATATCATTAAGAGGTTTGTGCCATTGAACGCTGAGTGACACTGTCACTGTGATACAGACGTTAATTACTGTTTTTTCCCCCAGTAGTTACACAGACCCCAAACAATGTCTGTATCTTCATAAATGCTTGCAACAGCAACTTTAGCTCTGCCTCTGATTAGGAGAAAAACTGATACTGTACTGAGAAAAGCAATCATTAACTCAACAAAACACAGTCTTTGGTCATGACACCAAGGACACTGCACATCAGGGAAGAATGTGCACCAAAAAACATTTGAAAACTGTCCATCGTGTGCATATTTAAGTGACATTATGGTTCAATTATATTCAAGAAAATAAAACCTAGTATTTGTCTGTGAAGGTTCTCAGTCCTCCAGGTCATGGTAATTCTCTTAGTTGAATAAAAGCAACTGGACTGGTTGAGTTTTACGAAGACGTTTCGCCTCTCATCCAAGAGGCTTCATCAGTTCTTCAGAACAGAACTGAAGAACTGATGAAGCCTCTTGGATGAGAGGCGAAACGTCTTCGTAAAACTCAACCAGTCCAGTTGCTTTTATTCAACTAAGAGTAAAACCTAGTATTGACTTCAATATAAAGTAATATTAAAGCTTAAATGAACAACAGTGGCAGATAGAGGTTAAGATGCATTCTGCAGACAAAATCAGAGAGCAGGGGGCTGAATAATAAGGGTCTGAAAAATAAAATCAAACAAAGCTAAAACAAATTAAAGATGCACAGGGCTGCTATGTCCTGCTGATGCAATGTTTCTGCAGGTCCTAGAACCTGAAGTGGCAGAAGCAATATACACATAAAGCACTACAGAGAACTCATGTAGAGTCCCGAGCTGCAGCTCCACCACATCTTGCCACATTTCCTCTTAGAACATATACTTCAGCATTATTATAGTCTGGATGGAAATGTGACGTTCTTATTATCTGACAACTGGTACAACATGAAACAACATAAAAACTAAGGGGCATAGTTTTCTTCTGAATTTGCCTAGTTGTAAACATTCCACATAGTATCATGAAATTTCTGATAAGCCACCTTTGAATAGGTCCACTGCCAGCATTTTTTGAACGCAGCTTTGGAAAGCCCAGTCGTCTATGCTCCGGCACATTGCAGCAGTCTCCAAAATGACGCACAGGACTTTATCAATATTACTCAATCATGTCTTTAAATTATGTTAAATTATTATTAAATTTGATTTAATTACTCTTCCCTTTTCTGGGGCAAAAAAGTCTGAATTCCAATCTCTCTTTGAGGCATATCCTCCTCCCCCTAATTTATGACCATCCTTTATCTAATTATTTAGGCTGTGCGTAAACATGACATTTTCTGGTTCACAGAGGAAAAACCATGGTGTTCTCCTCATTGTTGCTATGCTGTAAGACTATTTTCAGTCATTATGGGTCAAAAGCCCAGTAAGTGATTTAAAAACCTTCTGTTAATAAATATAGTGTTTCTCACCATGAACTCTGTACGTCTTTAATTGCAATGCAGCTCCTCTAGCGGGTTCAGTGAGCTGTTACCAAAGCTGGTCAATAACATGTGTGATTACTTTTTTAAGGCCACATTGTTTTACTTATCCACTTCATTGTACATTTGAAGTAATACACAAATTTATGAGCCATACAGGCAAATGGAAAACAATTACGCTGATTAGATAGAATGTTTATTCAACCTTTTAAAAAATACTCTCAGGTCCACACTATTATAAATGACAGGAAATAAGACCTCACATTTGAACCGTTATTTCCCCTGGAATGATTTCCCCACTAAAACTAATGGCTGCAGCACTTCAACAGGACCTTAGATGTAGTCCAAATCCTGTCCTCTAATAGCTGGAACGTCAATGTCTTATCCAGAGGCTTTAACATTGAAATCGATGCATACATTTGCAATGTGTGATTTTATTCATAGTTTATTTATAATAAATTATTTACTGTTGGGGTATGCCATTGGCCATATTTATTTTCTCAGAGGGTGCTAATTACTTTATTGAATAAAGATTAAAAATTACACCCTCCATTTGCAAGCCCAGTACGCAACCATGGAATCCAGAGCAATGTTCATCAATCTATGCATTTCCTGTCCTCCAAGACAAGATAATAAAATGTGGTATTAAACCTGAGGTTTGAATCAATTTCACCTAAATTTCGGGTGAATCAAAAATAACTCATAGTCTGGCCCTAAAATAAAACTTTCCACACTTGTTACTGGTTACTTTTAAGCACTGATCGAGTACTATGATAAAAATAAACATTTTACTACTTTGTCATGTGGCAGGCATGTGTGACAAAATGTCTGTGCAGTGTAACGCAATAAAGCTGCTTCCTCCTTCCCTTGTGCTAGCGCACAAGGGAAGCTAACACCTGTTTACCCTCTACTAGTTTGGACTGTAGATTGGCCTGATCTCTCAAAGGGTGGTTAAATAGTTGTAACACCTCGGCTGTTCTCATGATCTGTTTTTTTAGACAACGAAGGTGGGGCTGGTCAATTTGATTTCATTATACACATACACATACAAAAATATGATCAACTGCATGGTGAGCAAATGAGACTGAGAGGTTAACAATATATGGTAGATGTGTTGTTTTGACATAGAATAAGAAATTGAGTTGCATTAGCATTCTCAAGATGTACAACATCTGTCTCCTGGCAAGCAAAAATGTGACACGATGTGCAGTTGGTTCACATAATAACAGCTTTGTGAGAATGAACGCTTGAGGAATCTGAAAGGAGGGCAAAAGTGAAAAGGGAGAAAAAATAATTCAGACACTCTCCCTCAAGCTTGTTCCTGTGGTTTTGTAGCAAACGACACTTTGGGAAGAGAAAACAGGAGAAGGTGGGGGCAGACTTCGTCAGTTGACCGTTGATACATCAACAACGAGCCCTTTGAATTGGAATTCTAGCAGAAATTGAAATACAATATAAGAACACAAGAACTTTACAAACTGTCCATGGTCAAAAATCATTATGAAAAACCATAAACACTGCTATTCTTCTGAGGCTAATCAGAAACTGAATGAAATGTAATTCACGTATTATTCACTCTAAATTTAAACTTATTCAATGAACTAATCAGCTGAAAAAAAATGTATTTCCTGAAATTATTTATAATTTATATTGGAGAATCAAGTGATGAATTGCTTTGGTACTGCACCTCCTCTCTGTGTATAGTACATGAAGGTTTTACCACTCTGGAGTTTTGAGTCTGCAGTCTAAGAGTCTGCACCCTCTACTTTCTCTCTGTTTTACTTAAGACTGTGCACCATGGACATTGATTACGTGAAAATAAAATAATGGTTCTCTTATTAAACAATTGCTCGTGCATGGACCAAAGAGCACCGTTTCTTCTGGAGCACTCACGCAAGGGAAGACATTGTCCATGGCTTTCCACAACACAAACCACAATTGAACTGCTGCATAATGAGCCTTGAAATAAACTTCAGCAAAGGGCCACAGCGCATTAACTGCTGAAAAGAAGGAGAGCACAACCTATGGTACAACAGCACCCACAAAGCCTCTAATGCTGGGACGAATGCCAGTACAAAAATAAAACCACCCCTAAATAATTAATTTCAGATTTTTATATAACCCTAACACCGTTTTGAACTGGGGTAAACTACCAAGGTAATAATAAGACAAGACAACAACACAGCACAGTTTATTTTTATCTATTACCTCACTATTTGCATTTAGGAAGAATTTTAGAAAACAAAGTCTTTTAAATGAGGTGCTGTTTCTTGGTTAATTTGTGTGTAATGGGATTTTAAATGTGACAAATGACACGTGACAATTGAGACATACACATTATATATATATATATATATATATATATATATATATATATATATATATATATATATATATATATATATGTGTGTGTGTGTGTGTGTGTGTGTGTGTGTGTGTGTGTGTGTGTGTGTTTGTGTGTAACCCGTGTCTGATGTTAATGACCTCCAACCTTCGTGACACTAAGATTTAGCATATTGTAGCTAGCCTAGCCAAATAAATGTCCCCTCTCTGTGGATGGGGATCTACAAACTATAAAACAAGGCTCGTTTCATTTCCAAGACATAACTGTCACGTAGTGAAATCGTGAACTTGGTGCAAAAATGGAAAAAAAACAAAAAAATCTCTAAAAACCTCTTGTTTCAGCAGGTCTAGTGGCGAAGGACCTGTTCGAGAGCTAACGATAAAGGTGAACTGGGTTTGTTGTTTCGAAATGGATTTTAATTATTCCGATGGTGTCCCATAAAGAGTAAACACAGCGTGTTCTTACCTGGTTGTACAGAAAACACATAAAGTTTTACTTACCAAACACGGGGAAAGGCTTTTTCAGCTATCTGAGACGCCTCCGGGTCCGCCACGGTCACGCTCCGCTGCCTCGTTGGTTCCGCTCTTTTTATTCGCATCTCGGCTGAATCGTGCGTGGATCGTGCGTGGATGGGCTGGGATCCGAAAATCACACTTTATCATGGTCGATCATAACATTGCTTTTACATGGCTTTTTCAGAAAACGTGGGCAGCGGTTTCCTCAAGCCTCATTTATGTTTGTGGCCGCCAACAAAAGTGCACTCACGGATCGTAACTGAACATGTGGAGCCTCTGATGTATTCTAATGGATTTGAGGGGAAAACGCCCCAATAAAAATAATATAGATACTTATTTTTTAAATATCATGTTATATTCTACCACCAAGGTCAAAAATACATTCATGAAAAGAAATGTGATCTTTTATTTTAGGAAATAAATAATGTAATACTAATTCTTATGGCATAAGTATGGTGTGGGTGAAACTCAAAATAATTGTTCCTATAAACGAGAGTTCTTCTTATCTTTTAATATAGTTTCAGTCAGCATTGACGCATATTTGTAGGAAATAATAATACCTATTGATTTGTCAATCAGTGTCACCGAATGAGATGTATTTGTTTCTTAGCAACCATGAGCAGGTCGATGTTCAAGCTGTAAGGATATTATGATTGTCTTTGTCACTGAATTACTTAGTGAGCTTTACTGCTAAAAGAGCGTAACACTGCTATGATATGTAACATTACTTATGCCTTTGCCGTCCATACCTCCTGCACACCTCACAGTGGAAATGCTGTCCAGATCAAGCGTTCCGTGACTATATTAGACAAAACTGAATATTTGTAGTATGAAAATGTGAGAGACACCTTTTCAGATCTGGAACTGGTTACTCTGTTGTTTGAGTTCCACTGATACCCCATTGTTTTAAACAGGACCATCCAACCATGAGAGATAAACCAAAGATTTAAAGACGAGACTGGAAGACAAGAAGGACCCGGTTAATTAAAGAATACCAGATTACTGACTGATTTCAAATGCAATTACAGAAGCTGTGAGTCAAAGACAATGCAACGCTCTTGGTGATTAGCAGCCAGAAGAATGCAAATAAAACAAAATCTAATCTGTCTCATGGGTAAGCATCTGAATTGTTGTCTGACTACAGCATTGCCAGTCTGGAAGAGGAGCATAAACATGTTTCTGCACTGAACATTTTATGCACCTCACAGCAATCTTTGAGAGATAAATTTGCCATTCATGGAAGGTAATCCTACTGATTAGTTCCCACTCCCTGGATGAATGTATGTTAATCAGTGAAATCACTTGTGGCAAACCCAAAAGGCCCCAAAATCATTTCTCTTTTTCTCAGCGAAATGAAAGCTGATGTGCCTGTCGTGTCCTTTGGAGGATGCACAGGTGTTTCCTCATGGGAGGCCTTTCAGTTTCAGAACAGGAGGCCTCACTACGTGGGCTTGTGCACTCACTCACTCACTTACACACACACACACACACACACACACACAGAATTAACAGAAGAAGTAATCAAATCGGTATTGTGTGCATAATACATCACAATATGGTTAATCGATTATTTATTTTGGCCATTTTTCCAATCATTTTCCTGTTTGTGCTGTAAACTGATTTGGACCAACCCAGCATTCATTCTGACTTACGAGAGGTGATGTGTCATATTAGAGACTAATATTCATTTTTGATTTCTCTGCACTTTTTGATCCCTGCAGAGGGGAAAAAAATAAATAAATAATCTGTCCCTCAGCTTCCAAAGGCTCAACTCGATTTACTCCCTAATCAGTTACTTTGACTGCCGGGCAAGCACTGAACAGCACGATCAGCATTTGCTGTTGAAAACATGTGGATGTGGAAACCAAAACAATGAGGAAACAGAGCTTAATGAAGTACAGTGACAAAGTGATATATACGGATATTCCTATTTCATCATTAGGGAGAAAATTTAATTCATCATGCACACAATGTAAATGATCGTTAAGTTTTTTTGGGGGGTTATTATATTCTATGAAGACCAATGGGGAGGTTTTTTTGTGTCTAGAGTCCATTTTACTTTTCCTTGGTAACTATTGAATCATGAGAGGCATTCTAGATGAAATTAGATTACTGCTCTTGTGTTAGTACACCCCGAACTCTGGTCAGATACGCAGTGTAATTTTAGCTTGGTTTATTTCAATTGTGATTCTTTGTTTTCCATTGTAGTGCAGCAATACTTTCCCCTCACGTCTCGATCTTCGATTTGTTTCTCATCGTATTCCTCCGTTAAAGGCAAATCGTCTATGCGTAGAATTGGTAAAATCATCATCAAAGGCATACACGTATGTGAAATGACCCCTTTCTGTGGAATGACTAGCATTTTTTCTTTTGTGGTAATGCCTTGATTAAAATTATTCTTCCAGATGAGGACATTAAACAAGTCACTAATTCTCACTATTTTGCACTTCTCCTTTGTTTGATTGCTCTCATGTCTATACCTCTTATATATTTTAATTGAGGCAGAATACCGAGAAAATCCCTGCTCATCATTTCCATATTGCACTCACATTAAATCAGACTGGTGCACAAGGAGCCTGACAATGTATCTATAGTGATGTAAATGTACTTCGTTGCCAGGAAGTCTTGTCCTGTACCAAACTAACTTGGAGAATCCGCCCTTGTTCTGTCAGGCAAATATGTATGATTTTCAATTAATTTACATTCATCGTAGCGCTGCTGAGCTCAGACCATGCTTCAGTGGTTCATCAGCGGGCAGCAAGGGTGGATTTCTTTGTCCAGCACTATTCAGCATCAGCAACATACTGGGTTTTACATAAATTGCAAAATATGAACATTGCAAAAACAACAAAGTACACGTCCAAACACTAAAAAGATCAAAATATTAATTAAATGAATTCAAATGAAGAAAAAAAAAGTGTATTGTGGCAACTAAAATCTACCCAATAGTTTCGTATATTATTGCTTAAATATACATATTAGATATTTATTATGGAATATCTTGTTGAGATGTGGGGCATAAAAGCCAAATGCAGCTTATTCTAGTGCAATTCTCTTTCTGGGGACAAAGAGCAGTTCTGACTTAGTTGACCTTTGTCGCTGGACAGTTCATATCACAGCAGAAGATCAGAATGTATGCTCCATTTTTTCCCCTATTCTTGTGAGGACACCAGTGACTACAGTTGTCAGAACAAATTTATTTTAAGGACATTAGCGACATTACAGCTGTCCAGACTAAAGCCTGCTGAGCCACCATTCCATTGGTTCCTAAAGCATTTTCAGGTCCATAAAGGGCTGATTCGGTTGTAGCTTAAATATTGTTTTTTAAGGTCAAGTAATTTTATTTCCAGAACACCAAGATTGTTTGCAAGATTTGTGTTTTTAAACCCTTATGATTGAAAATAATGTTAATCTTTTCCTCATTCATTTTGTTCCAAAGACAATTTGATGTGTTTTATGTTTATTCAGTTGAGGAATGTTCTAGCTATTAAGATTCTGAGTTTTTAATACACTTTTTGAACACTTGAATGGTCCTTTAATTAGAAAGATGTAAAATAGGAACCTTGGGGGACTCCACAGGTGATTTCCATCTTCCAGGATCTGTTATTACCTCCTGAAGCTAACTGTCTTCGTGACCAAGCCAACTTTTTCCACTATTGTGTGTTGAACTCAGCATTGAGGTCCAGGATTACTGAAAGTATAAATCTGCCATTCTCAGGGTTTAAATGACCATTGAAGACCTTGGCAGGAGCATTTTTGGTGTTGCTTCTTTGATCCTGCAGGCACTTTCACCGATAACAGAAAAATCAGAATATGATCATGTTCAACATGTTTGCAAGCCGGAGCGCACACAAAAGCTGTTTCACAGGTACGATCATCCTACCATAAACACTAACAGATGGTGAGATACCCCTGTGTCATCCTTCATTATTGTTCTTTCCATCACTCACACCAAGATACTTGATAAGCAATCTAGTTGAATTTCTCTGCTGTCAGTCAGTAACTCCATTTCAAATTACCCTCTGCTCTCGCAGCTCCACTCTTGTTGCTGATCACATAGCAGCCTCTTTCTCATGGCACCACTGGAGTATATCTGCTTTCAGCAATCACACCAACGCTCCTCATTTCCCACCGGGGTCAGGTTAGGAGAAGCTGGTTTTGGCACATGGGCCTGTATTCGGAGGATGTAAATGTTAATCTGTGCCTTTAGACATGTGATCTACTCGGGTTTGCAGTCTTGCTCCCCTAGGTGTCATGAAAAGTAATGAGAAAAGTTTGTTTCTTAAAATATCCATCTGAAAGGTATGCATGTGTATTCTTGTACTATTGTACTATATTCCATCCACACATTCATTTTCTACTCACAGAGGGTCGCGGGAGGACTGATACCTATCCCAGCTGCCATTGGGTCAAGGCAGGGTACACATATAGATATGCAACCACTCACACTCACACCTATGGACAATTTGGAAAGACCAATTAAGCTATTCCTCCATTGCATGTCTTTGGACTGTGGGAGAAGGAAGCTGGAGAGAAGCTACACAGCCACAGGGAGAACATGCAAACTCCATACAGATAGATCCCGGCCTCCGTACCAACCGATATTCAAACTTGAGGCCTTCTTGCTGTTAGTTGAAGTGGTAACCACCACACCACCATGCTGTGTGTATTGTGTACCAAAGTATTCATTCAACTATCAATAATGTACACTGTTTTAGGGTCAGGACATGGTTTTAAAGTTGAAGTTAGAATTGTGTTTGGGTTAGGGTCAGGGAGTTAGGAGGGATGGTTAGCATTAGGGTAAGGAGCTGGGCAATGGGTAATGCATTATGTCTATGAAAGTTCTCACAAACAAGTACAAGGATGTACGTGTATGTGTCTGTGTGTGTGTTTGTGTGTGCATAGTCTGAAAGTTGCAATTGAGGCTATTAACGTGAAATGAGTGCAAACCTAGTTAAAGAATGAACTAGATGAAGGAAATTCAAGCATCAATTAGAAAATAAAATCAATGGAAGATCAAAGCTAACTCTACAAACAACTTTCTTCAGGCAGGTCATGCAAAAATCTGCAAGCTATATCTATCAAGGCTGCCAAGGCTGCTTACTGCCTGCACATGAAATATTCCACACAAAGACACAACAATAAATGATGCATTTGATGACCTCAGGGCACAAGATGTGAGGAATTAAAGAAAAGCTAATAATGACAGGACTCTGAGTAACTGGTGAAGCGAGCTGGTGTTTGTGTAACAAGGCCATGTTTTCTAGCTCAAGACTGAAATTTGGGCAGAAAAGGCAGAGAGCAGAGATGGTCCCAGGCAGCAAGTTATTGCAACAGACTACTTGTTATGAATGCTTGAACAAAGTCTCCAAAAGTGTGCTTGGAAGAAATGATCAGATCTTTTTTTTATGGTGGTCTACATGCTGAGGGTACGATTAAAGTCTGACAAACCTTTTTTGTTCTTCGCCATTGAAGATTGCCTTTGAGTGATATTACACTAAATAAGAGCAATTTCAGGCTCTTGGACAAAAAAAAGTATATTACAATAATACGTCTATATATGTAGAAATACGATCACATTTGATTGAACCTTTAAGGCTGCAGGTATGCATTTGAGTTTAAATTATACCTTACGGAGTTCTCATTGAAACAGAGGGAGTAGAATTCATTAATAAATAAGTGAAATATTATTCTTGTGCTGTGCACATGGGAATAGTAGAGCATATGTGTTGATCGAGTGCTTTAAGATGAGCCAGAGTCAATTTTGTCTGCTGTTGGCCTGGTTTTTCAAAGTAGGCTAAAAAAACATGTCAGTGTTAAAAAAGAAGAAAAAAATACAGTGAAAACCTTTGATACCCTAAAATAGATAATTGATACAAAATGTGAACAAAAGATTGAGTGTTGAGACTGTGATAAGAAATAAATGGCTCTTTTCTCTGGGCTGTGCTTGTTGATGCTTCCCTCCTGTTAGTCACATGGAGTGCTTCATCCAGAGCATTTCAAAACAGAGGGCGGAAAGCCGTGAGATGATGCTGAGGAACTCAGGTCAGCTGCCTCTTAAATACAACAGTGACATGTTAAATCTGCTTTTGCATAATGGACAGAAACCTAATGTCATTTACATAAGCTGTTTAATGAATATTCCACAGTTACTACCATTTTTAGATTTATTTAATCGCTCAATTTTCCAATGGGAAGATCAAAAAAGTGCACCACGACTGTCTAATATCAGGGCCTGCATTCATTCAGTCATTAAACTAAAGCTCTCTTCCCTGTATTTTAAATGCGAACCCCAGGCAGTAACAGTAGCCAATATTATACTGCTGAAGGTAACTGGAAACTGGCCTTAAAGCCACTTTTTTTTCTCCATACTCGGCACCACATCCACTGAGAAATCAACTTATTGGCAGCTCCAGTTTGAGAAATGTGGATGCAGTCGCACGAGAGACACAGTCAGTTTCAGTCCCTGGCACATGATACCCATACGTTCAGCGAGGGAGTCATTTATCTCAGATGTTGTGACAGTCAGCAATGCCGACAAGAAGAAAGTAAATTAAAAACTGTGACTGTGCCGCCGATTCGGCCAGGCAACTATGACCCCGGCAATTTAAAGGTCTGCTGTGGAAGTCAAACATAATACAATAAACAGGCTTGAATATAAACCTTATTTTGCTTTAAGACTACTTATCAGCTATAATCTGTCACAAAGCTGTGAAATGGAAATGCTGCGAAAATGCTTTTATTATTTCTGGTTTTCTTTAACCCACTTGAAAACGGAGGGCTTGAGCAAGGGTGTCCAGTTCTCTGTGTTGTCTGTCTGCCATCAAATCCCACACACTCATACAATAATTAAAAGTAATTAAAAGATAAGAGTTGTTTAACATAATAGCAAATCACCTGCGCTACAGCTACTGAAAACCAAATGGGAAAATGGAAATTAAATGTGGGCTTCAATCTGATATGCTTTCATACCAGAGGAGCGTCAATCGTCCTGCTCTCTGTGTCCTGCTCTCTTTAGGAGACCGTGACGCCAAACCGATCACGGACCTTGAGCTTATGGTTTTGGGTCAAGTTTTTAAAAGCATCGCAAACAAAACAAATTTACAAATGTTCAAACCAATTTGCTTTCTGTCTGAATTTGCAACGTATGACCTAAATGCTTCGTTTGACACCATCATCTATCTCTGATGAGAGCATTCATCAGGAATTAAACAAACATTGCATTAAGCTGGTTTTCCTTCCTGTTTATCATGTCGATGATCAATTATTCACGCTTTTGCATTTCAAGTGTAAAAGGTTTTAAACGGCTGTTTTCCTGTGTCACTTTAGGTTTGTTCCTCTCACGTCTCACCTTTGTGTGCCACCTTTCTAGTTCCGTTTTTATTTATCCTGAAATGCCACTTTTGTGGTGTTTCCAGCACACACAGGGACAAAACCCTTTGTGTACACTTTTAGTTAACCCAGGATTAAGTTATAATGTAACTATCTGCCCCAGTGGTTGCCAGGTGAGAGATAGGAAAACAGCCCCGACTGTCCATCACAGGACACACACACACACACACACACACACACGCACACACACACACACACACACACACACACATACACACACCATTGACTTTCACACTTGAGCCTAGGGGCAATTTAGAGTCTCCAGTCAACCTAATGGGCATGTTTTTCAACTGGGGAAGGAAACAGGAGAGAAATCCATGACACTGAGAGAACACAAAACACGAGGTGACTGTCCTCACCAGAGCACCACCCTGACCAGAGTCACCCTTCAAAACACTGAAACCAGTAAAAGATCATATCCTCCCTGTCCGTTGTTTTGCATGTGAAATCAGGGCTTTGAAATCCCTCTTTTGATCAAGAATGCCATAAATGATCTGATTCCACCATTTTAAAGGCTGTATAAGCTGCCATTATTATGGTGCATCTCTGCATCAGCTCACTCATAAGTGTAGCTAATGACAGTACATCTGGAAACATAAAAAATGATGAAAGCACAGTGTATTTAATGTGCAGCGTTACAAGCTTGTTTTTACGACTGTGTGTTGTAAACCCACAGAGATCGTATGGCTGCAAATCCTCCTTCTGATATTCTTCTGGTTGGCCCCATAAAATGCATTGAGCAGCAAGATTTATTAGATAAACTAAAATAAATAGTAATTTGCTCTAGAGTTATTGACCCAGATGACATAAGAAGAGCCCAAATAAATCCTTATGCAAACAGAACATTCACTGGTGGATGGATAGCAGCACAAGATGCTGTTTCAATTGTATTTTATCATGTTTATATGATTGAACGCAATGACCCAACCCATCTCTGCAGTAATATATATTGTATATGCACATTTTAAAAACCTGTGTCCAGTTTTAAATCCTGGTGTACCGTCACTGATATATGATGGTTGGGTTGTAGGGAACTCAAGTTTAAGGTATAAACTTGTCAAAGAGCGTACGTGATCATAGCATTTGTTGAAACAAGTTCATCTAAAGTGCACTAAAGATTCTTTTGTGTGACCCATAAAACATTTGTACACAATGTGCTTTTCATGGAAAAATGAAGGTGCTCGCTACCCCCCCCCCCCACAGACGCATTGTTGAAATCCTCTGAGGTCAAACGAAAAATTTACAGCAAGTGTGAATGTTGTATGGGAGCCCAGACAGACCCCTGCGAGTCTTGTGATTATTTGCAGAAGATAAATTAAAATGAAAAATGTCTCCCTACAATAAAGGAAAAATAGTTCGTGACACTTTCATATCCAAACAGGACATCCTGTCCACACACATGCACATATACACACACACGAGCACACACACACACTCAAGCTGTGTGACAGTATTATTGGTGGTTGTTTGTGTTTGCTTTGTACTTTACCTTTACCTGAGTCTGCTTCTTCCTGTGTGTTTGCTGTGTGATCGGTGTGATTTTCCCTTTGAATTGATTTCTGTTTGCTGCATGCTGAAATTCACTTAATGACATTTCCTTGACTGCATTCGTAGATGGTCATCATTCTCCCTTCCTTTTTTTCAAAATAGCTAAATCAAAAAGACATCATACATCTGAGGCAAATGCGCGTATCTCGTATGTCCCGTGTTGGACTGCCGATGAGACTCTAGAAAAATTCTTTGCCTGAGCCTGTACATTTCAATCAGACGATCCAGTCACAATTTAAATTCTCATCAGAAGTCTGACTCGGTTACGATTTTTCAAAGAATTACAGAACTAATAGACTTATTACAGCCGAGCTGGATGACGTCTGTGATAATAATGTGACAATTTTACCTCTTGATTATTTATTTTACGAACACCAGAAGGCATAATAATGTGTCCTGATGTATTTCCATTTAAGTAATTGCATCCACAGGGAATGCAGAAATGAAGCACATTTTTTATTCAGTACCGTTGTCCCCATCATGCTGATGTTTTTCCTTTCCAACAAAAACTTTTATTTTATGGCTCTTAAAAGTTCTATTTGCTAGGTTTTTTTTAACTGTATTGAAGTAGAAGTAGTAGCATCTTTTGATCTTTATACAACTATACCTAATCCCGTATTTGCCACAGTGCAGTACACAAAAATGTATCGTATTCTTCATAAAATAAATAAGATTCTTTATGCTGTAGGCGAGATTTATATTCCGCAGCAATTCAGTACAGCAATATCTCATCCCTCCAGTGATAGGCATTGACTAAAATTTAAAAAATGGCTCCAATGACTCCTTGTCAGGTTATATTAGGCCTCTAGGAGAGGTTGCATATGCTACAACTGCAAGATAACATTTTGAATATTTCAATTATTCATGTCATGATACTCACGCACCAAATTAGGTGGTGGGGTACTTAAAAGAAATGAATGCTGATGTAATGAGGATTAAAACCATTTCAAAGATTCTTTGTAAGTTGCATGTAGTTGATAGAATGAAACACTGACAATAGTTTTTAGGTTGTCAGTAGGAGCAGCTGTTACCAAGGGAATGACTTGTACCCATCCAAATCTACTATAATTTCAGTTTCAAGATAAAAACAGTTTCAAGATTGTACGCGCACACATGCACACATGCACGCATGCACACACACACACACACACACACGCACACACACACACAAACACACACACACACAAAGATGTGGTTGCTGAATAACTATTAAGCAACTACATCTTTTTTTTATTTTTATCACAGATTTCATAATGTGAATGGGCATTTCAATTCATCCAGTTTCAGTCTAGAGTCTGCAGAGCCTGTGCATGTGCTGTGTCATTTTCATACTGCCTCTTGGGCAGCCAAATTACAGAGAGGAGAAATCTATTTGGCACTATTGTGCTGAAGATTGGAAATGGAAAGCGCTCATCGCTGGAAAGCCCCCCAAACACATACATATTCATATGGTGAAATGTTACATCCATCCTAAGCTGGAAAATAAATGTTTTTGTAAGTGAGTCCATGGTTGAGCAGACTAAATTGTTTGTGTGTTGGTGAGTGTATCTCAATCATCTCTCTCCGGACCTTCTACCACCTACTTTGTATTCCAGATGAGGCGAAGGAGTGAGGAGCTTAGGGACAGTTGTCTGTATGAGTTTACATCGCTGTGTACACAGGCCTTGTGGCTCCCTGTGCTCCCGGTTTTCGCTTCCTTGTGCATGTCAAATCATAGCTCATATACAGTATAAATATGGAAATTAAAACGCAAGGACACATGCATGTGCATCCCTTCAGAGTGGATGGTATTCTCTTGGTAGAAGTATCCACAGACTTGATTCAGTGCTGAGAAATCCCCAAACTGCCTGTCAGCATAAACCAATTACAATGCACAGTGGGCCAGCTGACCTCAAATATAAAAATCTAACAAGTACATGTGTATGTGCGTGCGTGTGTGTCAGCATCTTGAGCATGTTTAATGACTTGAATATGTATATTGTGACACTTGGTGCAGATTCACACATGCATTTGCCAACATGCTTTAAATCCCAACAGACTTCTTTTGTTTTTTCTGGCAGGAAGCAGCATTGTGCTTCTTCAGATGCAGCCTACTTTTCACACCCCATTGTGTAAACATATCAAGGCAAATCTTCGTGCGGCACCAGCAAATGGCACGGGCCGTTTTCCAGGTGGAATCTTCAAATTGGAAACTTGCCGTGAAACGTGTGGGAACAATGTCAGTGCTCTACCTGCACTAGAAAAACAAGGGAAGTGACAAAGTCACGCGTTCCATTTAGCTTTATTTCTGAAAATGAAGAGAAATTATGATAATCACAGCTCACCCCAGCGTTACACACAGTAAGAGACAAAATATATAAGCATTTTCAGGGAAAAAAGATGATCGTCCACAGGTCAAATAGCCTTATTAAAAATCCTTGTTTTAAAGATTTTTTAAAAAAAATAAACAAAACAGCAACTTCAGAAGCAGCAACATTGCAAGTCATATTTTTGGTTTTGGGAAAAAAAAAAAGCCATGAATTGTTGACATCAGTGGATGTCAACTGTTATAAGTGCCTTCTTACTCGCTGCTTTTCTGGCTGAAGAGTAAATCTTTCCAGCAAAGAGAGTGGCCAACCATTTTATTGTTTTATCAATTTGTTGTCTTTTTTGAACCTTCAAGCTGCTGTGCATGGTGGGGATTGTAACTTAATGTCCTGCACAAAGTCTGCAAAACATCCAGCTGAAACTGGCTTTGGGTGTAATGGCTATTTTCACTCTTGAGTGCTTCGATGAGTTCTGGCTGGTGTACTATAACTGCATATTCCACATACACTGTTAACAATATAACTTAAACACCATATTGAACATATTTATCATCTGTATATTATACTGAGACCAGTCCCACTTTGCCTGAATTTGTGAATGAAATCACAGCAAGTCAGCAATAAATAGGTAACATACAGAAAATATAAAAGAGATTAAAATAAATAAGAAAGCATGTTTCTTTTTTAACCTTACCACTTGAATAAATGCACAGTCAGATATCACTGAGTCAGTTTGATGTTCTGTAAGGCTCTTTGGTGCCTCAAGGGCGATCTCTAAAAAGCCGTGCATGTGGTATCATTGATAAACAATGACTTTCAGTGAAGTATCACTTTTTCAACATTGCAAAACCGTACCTCTGAGGAGAAACATTGGGAGGACAGACAGCCAAGCGTGACCTGCATCAAAAAGCCAGGTCTCCGCTTGGTATCAGCGCTACAAGTGTAATTGTAGCATGTAGCAGCCACGCAAAAACATGAACACATTCTACAGGAGAAAATATAAATAAATAAAATAACACTCACCCGCAAGCATGCTCATGGTAGTCAGCAGATTTAGTCAAATAAGTAAATTGTGTTGACTTATCCAGATGAGCCTGTATCAGGTTCACACTAGTGGACACTGTTTTTTTGTTTTTTTTTTCTTTAACATTAGAAAACTTGACAGTCGCTCATTCTCCCAGTGAGAAAAAAAAATAAATATGATCAAGCAAACTTCCTTGAAGACAGTCTCTGCAGAAGATGATGTGCTGGAGGCGTGAAAAACAGCTGTTAGAATAACCATCGATTATGTTGTTGTTCATGCAGCTTTACAGTCAGTACAAACGTGTTGAATACCACTGCTCGCCCATTTCTGAAAATGATAATCCTATATTAAATCATTGCAATTCAGCTTAATTTAAGTCCACAGCAGATGCACTTGTATGTGGCTCTTACATTAGAATTCTGAGAAAGTTCATAAGGATTCACACTGTCCCAGAGTCCAGGGTAGGTCAGAAAATAAACAGGAAATGGTGCTCCAATGTCTGGTCAGTGAGTTTCTGTAAGCCAAAATCAATAATACCATGCGTGTGCTCTCTTTCATGAAAGGAGAAAACCTGAGCATTATGAGCCATGCTGGGAGCCGTGGGCAAGCAGTCTGACGTGAGGGCTTCACACATAAAAGTCCACGAGTTCTTTTTGAATGAACGCCCTTGTTTGTGCATGGCATTCAGAAAGCCTCCTCTTCTTACACTTTTAGATAAAAAAAATCAAGGAACACATGTTTGGCCTGCAGCTGGACAAATTAAGACTGCAGACGTAAGAAATCATCACTAACCTTGTGTGTTCCTCGTGGTCTGTATTGATAATTAAAGGGCTTTAGGCTCACATGAATCAATCTTTGTTCCTCTTTTAAACTGCTGTTTGCATACATATATATCCATATATATGTATATGGAGAGAGTTGTGATTTCTAAATGAATTTGTGCCTTTCAGACTAAGATTATGCCTTTGTTAACCAGCAGCTCAGATTCAGCATTCAGAAGTCCGGACAAAAATCATAAAGTGCAAATCTGAACAGTGTCTTTTCCAAGATTACACCCCACATGGGCCATCTTCAGACTTCACAATCAACAGTGAGTACCTAAAAGGCAAGTCATTCATGCCTAAATCTTGGATTTCCACATATTACATATTGTCCAAATCAGTAAATTGAGTGTTCTGAGA
The DNA here is from genome assembly GCA_911728415.1 of Lagocephalus sceleratus. Lineage (NCBI taxonomy): Eukaryota > Metazoa > Chordata > Actinopteri > Tetraodontiformes > Tetraodontidae > Lagocephalus > Lagocephalus sceleratus. The sequence goes on along the minus strand of CAJVRN010000237.1, from coordinate 660,832 downwards.
AATGAGTTTAAATGCATTTTTATGCTAAAAGAAAGTACCCTTGGTGACTCCACACAGGATCTTTTTGAAGGCGTTTCGGAACTCTTTGTTAAAGACGGTGTAAATGACTGGGTTCAGGGAGGAATTGCAGTACCCGATCCAGAAGAAAAAAGTGAAGAGTGGTTCGGGGATGGAACATGTGTCTGGGCACACTGCCTTCAGAGAATAGGAGAAGAAGAAGGGAAACCAGCAAACTACAAAGACACCGATCACCACAGCCAAAACAAAGGTGAAGCGCTTCTCTCGGTTGACCATCGCTTTACGTCTCGCTGCTCCAGGGGTACTCTCTGGTTTTGACTTCCTTCCTGGCACCAGCCGAGCTCCCTTAGAAGTGGCCATCATGTCCCGAAATCGCTTCACTGAGGCCGGGGAGTGGATCCCGCCTCCCGCGGGTGACCCCGGGATGCTGGAGCTGCCTCTGCCGCCTCCGTGGCTGTGCTCCATGTCGCTCTCAGTGCTCGAGCTGTCGCCGTTGTTATTGTCAGGTTTTTTCTTTCCCCGACCCTTGCCTTTTTTCCCTTCCTCTTTAGCTTTGGCAATGGGCACTGAATTGGAGCTTGAGCTCTCAAGGGAGGCTGCGTTAGGGGTTACGGCCAGGGAAGAGGGTGGAGGTTGGAGGAGATTATTGGATGAGGGATTGTGGGGAGTTTGACTTTCTCCTGGGGTTGGAGATGGGGTGATGGCAAGGGTTGGTGGTCTGGTATTAGAGGTTTTGCTTGAGGAAGGGGGTGTGCTGTCTTCATCCTTTCCATTGGCCTGCACATGCCGTGCAGGCTGATTTGGTGTAGCGCAGCTGGCCCCGTCTTTCCTGGGCTCGCCTGGTGGACAGCGAGATCGTTGCTTTGCAATTTGGTAGATTTTAACGTAGACTAGGATCATTATGAGGCATGGGGCAAAGAAGGAGCCGATGGTGGAGTATAGGATATACCACCTTTCATCATTCAGCTGGCATTGAGGTCCCCTGTCGTTCTCCTGGTCTTCTACCTCACTTTTGTTCAGGGAGAGGAGAGGAGGGAAGGAGATGATGGCGGAGATGAGCCACACCACCACGATGGCAGCTTTGATGCGTTTTGGGGTGCGCTGGCGCCCATACGTGACCCTGGAGATTGACAGGTAGCGGTCAAGCGATATCGCGCACAGGTGCACAATGGATGAGGTGCAGAAGAGGACATCCAGCGCCAGGTAGATTTCACACCACAGAGACTTGAAGTACCAATACCCGAGCAGTTCATTGGCCAGGGAAAACGGGATAATGAGCGTGGCCACTAAGATGTCTGCGGCGGCCAGCGACACTAAGAAGAGGTTCTGCGGACCGCGGAGGGACCGGCTGGTCAGGACGGCAATGATGACCATGATGTTCCCCACGATGGTGAAGACAACCATCAGGGTTATGGCGGTAGCAAAGGCCGCGGTGGCCTCTGGCGAGTAAGGGGCTGGTTTTATCACACTCTGGTTGCAGGGGACAGAGGCTCCCACACTGCTCGTGCTGATGTTCCAGCTGCTGAGCTCTATGGAGCAGCCACTCTCTGGAATTGAGGCCATGATAGATTTCTTTTCCAGGACTCTACAGATTAAACACATCACCGGATAAGAATTTCATGCAGAAATGATCATAGCATTATATTTTTTTCAGAGAAAGGGGCACGTGAGAAAACAGGGAGTGAAGGTGTAATATAACACCTTACTTGTTCTCGTTTTTCCTTGCGTTGATTATTAATGTTAGCTCCCCTGCATCCTCCACGGCCGATCGTCCAAGTCCATTATATGCACGCACAACGGTCCTGGACAGTGCGTCAGACACGGATCAGTGCTTTTCAATTACAAGAACATTACGAAACACCAAAGAAATTGCAGTATCTGCTGACTAAAGTTACATAGAAGACACAACAACCAGGGGACTAAAAGTTCCAAGAGCTGTTTTGCTGGTTCTTACATTATTTCTCACATTGCTTAATGACTCGAAAATGTTTAACTTATAATAATGTTAAGGGGAATCCGCAGCACAGCGGATTGGGAGAGAATAACTTGTGCGTTATCCATGTGTCACCCTTTAATAATTCTCCAGCGTAACGAAACTATCCGCCACAGAATAAAGAATGAAGAATGCGAATAAAGTGAAATTCCAACTTTACTCACAAGAAGATACAGAAGTTTCTCCGCAGAGACTGACTGGTGCCAGCGTTCCCAGTCAGGCGAGCACAAGAAGAACCAAAGCGCTCTCCATCCCAGCGCACGGATCACGGTTGTTGAGTCAGTCCGCGGTCTTCATCCAGCCTTGATCCCAGCTGGCTCGGTCTCTGGGGTCGGCTCTCGGTCCGTGTGGCGCTTCTGTTTATTCAAAGGTTCTCATCCGATCCCGTGAATCATCAGCCGAACAGTACGCGCGGCGGCATCCCGAGTGGTGAACAGGACCTTACATCGAAATCTAATAAGTGCGGTGCCTCCCATCTCCCTCATGCGCCTCTTTTAGTCCCGCTGATGTCATTTTGGAGCTGTGGGCGTAATGGGACCTTTCTCTATGGCCCCTGTAGCCCCACCCATTTCTCACATTGAGTCCGACAGGGAGATGTCCAGCTGGATGACTGTTCAAATGCTCAGCTGAGATCAGGGAGGACCTTTGAGGGTTAAGAAAATGTTCATTTTAATGGTAATAAAAATGACAAAACATTCAGTGTTTCTAAACAGCATCATTAATTACGCTACAAATATAACTTGATGACTAAGCTGAGCTTTTCAATGAAATAAAGATGCCTGATATGGATACTAAACACAATTTTAAGCGACACGTGTTTTAAACTACCCACCCTGATGATCAACATATTTTTTTAATTTAAGGGATCATTTTCTAAGACTTGAGGGTGTACAAGGCATTTAGAGGTAAGATATGACTGCATTCCACTGTGTCACGTTGAAGCTGAAGCTGAAGGCATTCTTCATGTGGTCAACAGAGATGGCTGATTAAGCAGAGGTTTATTCACAGCCTTTAAAAAAACAAACAAACAAACCCTCCCTATTGTTTCCTTACAAAAAGTGCTGAAAGCATCATAAGTGGTCTCACAGCCAAATTGGACATTTAAATCGCAGACAAGATTTTTGTAAATAGAACGAAGAAGTATTCAGAAACCCAACCATGTCCATATGGGTGGTCTTAAACGTCCTCACACAATAGTTTTTTTCCTTTTTTCCCAAGCTGTGCATAATTTCAGGTCAGGATTTGACTCGTGGACTCACCGTCATTTAACCCATTTCTGTGAATGCCCTTAGAGAATACAGCTTGTGTTTCTCTCACAGGCTGAGCGAGAGTCTCCTTCATATTGTTTTTTTTTGTTTGTTTGTTTTTGCAGGATCATTTTGACAGAAAACATGCAGCGTGGTGTTGCTTCCACCTTCATTCGCCCTTCAGGGCCAGCTCTTCCAATAGGCAATATATAAAAATGCTAAGGGCGCCGTGGCCACCAGGGGGCACCACGAAAGGAGAAAAATATCTTATATATAGTTATATTAAAACTAGTTATTACTATTAACTCTTAAAAGCTCACATTGTTTCAAATGTAAAGCAATTCGATTTCTATTCAATTTCTTTTGTATGTGCATGTAAATTGTTGATGGAGGGGGCGCCATCGAAGATCTCCCCCTGGGGCACCACATTGGGTAGAGCTGGCTCTGCTTAAAATGAACATTATTCCACAGCCAAGAACACCCAAACACTGTTTTGACAAACAAACCTCCCCTGCCTTGACCTTGGAATATGTTTGTTTTTTTTTTAAAAAATCATCTGAGCGGTGAAGAAATGAGACAAGAGTTGCTGCCCTGGAGGGCTTCCCCAGCCTCTCACCTCCTACTGCTGTCTCCCTCATTTATCTCTTCCATCGGGCGTGTAAGTTTTGGCAACACCTAGCGGTAAAGGCACCCAGGAGCCTTCCCTCATCTTCACCAGTGTTTCTCCAAGAGTGGCGGACTGCCTGCGCTAACACGGTGGAAGGCCCTGATGGAGGTGGACCTATATCTGTATGTAAATACACTTGAAATAAACAGTCAGACAGCTTCGCTGCACTCAGCTGAAAATTACGTTTCATTATTCTGACTGACAGAACCGGCTTACTGGACTTCTGCTGAGTTCACTTAGCAGGGTGAATATTAATGGCAACACTTGCTTTACAAGTTTCTGTTGGTAAATGTATATAAAGTAAATCATATTGATTGTGATTCTTTTTATGGATGTTACAAAAGGGGACTAAAATCCACTTAATAGGGGATGTAATACAGCATTTTCCTGAACAAAGAACCCCACAATGCTCATGCCAAGGTTGCAGAAAAGTGAGCCGTCTCCCAGTGAACCGTGCATCAACGCGGCCCTGTTCGGCCCCGTTGCCTCCCACCTCTGCTAATTGTGCGGGGCAGAGACAAGGGGCCCTCTCCCTCTCTGTGATTATGCACGGCGCGGCGTTCACTTCCTTTAAAACCGCTCTGCGTGATGCACCCTGCGACACTTCCTCCCCGTCCACAAAAGTGCAGGCATCAACAGCTTCCCTCGCAGTTCCCCCACCTGAGATCAAGTGCCTGATTGTTCAATTACCGAGTAAAACAAATGTGTCCTGCTGACTGTTTTCCTGAGTCATAAATATAAAAAAAAAAAGGAAACTGGCAGAGTTTATAGTGTCTCACACACACACACAAACACACACACACACACACACACACACACACACACACACACACACATACAATCTTATGAATGGTGTGTGGAGGAGGCAGGAGGTCTTGTTTACTTGTTTTTGTAGTGCTGTCTCCCACACGTTGTAGTTTGAAGAGTGGCTCAGAAATACAATTGGAAGCCCTGTATTGTGATTGTGTGACCTGAAGCGAGCAGCAGTAATGTGCTTTTTTTTTTTTTTTTCTCCCTCAATGCAACAACACATTCTAAATATAAAGATAAGGGGTGTAAAGCTTTTAGTGGGAGAGAGCACTTCAATCGAGTATCTATGTTTCCACGGGTGAGCCGTGCTTTGCAACATGCTGCAAATGCATTATGGGGGAGAGGGGCGTGTCACTGATGCCAAGGTTATGCAGAGAGGGAAGCAGCGTTCGCGTCACTCCCGGAGTGCTCATTGTGTAAGAGGATGTGTTTGAAAGTAAAACTATGCATCAGTCTGGAGGAAGTTTGCCATCACTCCCAATGGACCCATTCACTGTTGCTGCACATGGGCTGGGGGGGAAAAAGTCTGTGCAAGGCTTTACAGGGCAACTCTGCCATGACACAAGTTACCTTGCTTTGTACAACCATTGTTCTTAATTGCAAAATAAAAAAAGAAGTATATTGGTGTGAGACTCCAGGAGAACTTTTCTTTAAAGACAAATGAGTGACATAACTGCGAGTCAGCATAATGCAGAGCGGAGGGAGTCTTCTCAAGTCATGGCTCTTGTCCAGATCAATAACAGCTCAGCACCTGCCCTTTGTAGGCTCGCAGTTTATACCTTTGTTGAATTATTGGCTTGTCCCTGCCTCCTGTTTATACGCTTGTCCCATATCTATTGCTTTGGAGAATGAAAGGAAGGATTTTGACAAAAGAAAATGCTTTCACGGGCTAGACTCGACTTAAATAATTATTTTGGCATTATTTAAAAGAATATAAGAAAAAACAATGCTGATAGAAGAGCATTGGTTCAGTGTATTTAAACTGACTTAACCTATCACTTCAGATGTCAGCGCACAATAAAAATGTGTGAATATGCAAATATTACCTGACACTGTCTCACTAGCCCATAGAGGGACTCTGCTCCATACCGTCGACCACTAATGGAATCACATATAGTGCCAGTCACATACAGCCATGTAAAGAAACTAGGACATCCAATTACAGGTGTAGCTTTTTCTAATGTACAACAGAAATTAATTTTGTGTTCCAGCTGATCTGCCATCAGTCTGAGGAGAGGATTCATGCAAAAGCGTCTATGGTCCATTTCCAGTTGTTAAGATCTGCTTTCCTTTGCAGGATTTCATATTTTTTAAAAATACAGATGGTGTCACATGGTTCTCCAGCACGCTCCATTTGGGTTAGACGCCCGGGTCCTGCTGCAGCAAAGCATCTCCAAATTACAACACATCTATGTTTCACAGCAGCTGTGACCTCCAGTTCCTGGAATACATTCTGTCCAAGTAGTTCAATTGTAAACTCACTTCAGGTCTCTGGCCTTTATCACTGTTCTCTCTGGAAAACATCAGTTGGACCTTCATGTTTCTCATAGAGAGCAAAGGGTTCCTACTGGCACTACTTGTGAAAGGTAGCCTTGTGCAGTCCCCTTCTGATTCACACAATAGCAGGAGCCCGCCATGGTGAAATTTTAGGGCATTTGAAGACTTCTTTAAGCATCACCCCAGGTTTTCTCGGGGGGAGACATAGCTTGGACGGCCGGGCATGAACATGTTGGCAGTTGTTTTGAATGTACTCCACTCATTTTCCAGCCAGTGAAACTGCTGATCTCAAATTCTTCTGAGATCTATCGAAATCCCTCACCAGACTCATAAGCTGCTACAATCTTCTTTCTGTTGGCCTGAGACAGCTCTTTTGATCACAGCGTTAACTCTAACTTCAACAACCTGGTGATCACAAAACTAAATGACGGTTTAATGGGCCTCCTCTCCCTCAAAGTGCAGAGGAACCATGTTGTTATCATATGCACCTGATGGAATATGCCTGTGCATGATCTCAGCCGTGGCAATGGGAATCACTGTTATAAAATAAATAAATTGAAGACGGTTTTATTTAGCTATATTAGTTAAATCTCTCACTAGTGTTAAAATGTAGAATAAATATCCATATATGCATACGTGCTTTCATATAGTGTCCTAATTTTTCCACATGACTGTATCTTCATGCACAAACAGGCGCACACATAGATGAAGCCTTGATGCACAACAGTGTTGCCTAACATAATATAATTTGTCTGTTTTTCAGCGTGAATAATGATTTTTGCATGTTTTCATTGAGGAGTCCGACTGACTCTTAAAAGCAAGCGGAACAGATAAGTAAATCAGGCTAAACCACACCAAATGTAATTAAGGTGCATTAATGTGATGTAGACATTTCCAGATTTGGAAGCAGCATAAATAGGAAACGTGTGGATGTGCGTGTGAATGGTTTGCTGCATTATATTGGAATAAGTAAGTATATAAATAAATTAACTCACGCTTGGTGAAACAGTCTGACAGCGCCATCTGCTGGATAGTAAGTGACTCAATCTGTGGTGGTTCCAAATATGCCAACTAGAGAGTGCTGTCCTTCCATAATATAATACCCAACCCTTGGGACAACGTTAACGTGTCAGGTTTTTTATTTTTAAATTATATAGTAAAACTGCGTGATATTAAAGACTAATGTATGTGTAAAGAACCTTTTGCTCTCTTCCCTGCATATACTATGACTCTGCTAAGATAGGAAGTATTAAAAGAATAGAGCTGTGCAGTGTTTTGGAGGATTATCCAGAGAGAATCGGGGTTTTACAGCCCTGTGGATTTCATCAGCTCCTAACACAGATTTCAGCATAAGCTGACTGATACTGTGAGAACACTTCAGAGAGGCATTACCCGTTTAACAGCAGCAATACAACCAGACAGCAAAGCTTTTGAAATTTAATGTGAGATTTTTAAAGTCTGCTGATTAATATTTGCTGTTTGATGCATTTAGATATAATTGATGTTTATACCAGCATTAAGGCCACAATTACAGCACGGTGGATTATAGCTCGTTTGATTGAACATGTTTAAAACGACAGCAATGTCGTTTTAAACATGTTCACATTGTAGCACATTGTAAAATACATCCACCATCTGTCACAGCAATCTGACCCCCTCCTGTTTCCACCCCCAGCCTTTCATGCTGAGCAAAGCTAAAATAATATTCTTCAAATATTTGCAAATATCTATGGCTCATTGCCTACAAATGCAATGCCCAAAGTGTTGCTTCTATTTGCTTTGTTTATTTTTCCATAGACAGAAAAATGTAAGGCTGTTAGATATGAATGACAACAACTTCACTCAGAGAAAATAACTGTTCTCATATATGTTGATTTACACATCACACTCTGCAGTTTGCATAGATTCTCAGATAAATTAACAGATTAATTAGTAACTATTGGTTTGAAGGACTTACTTTCCTGTGTTTATGTAAATGTAAAACTTGGTTAAATAATTGAATTCCACAGGTCAGAGCACAGAAACACTGGAATAAATAGAAAACCATGCATTATTACAAAGCTGCATCACAAATAATGTGTCTAATCATGTTTAGATGCTTTTATAACAATAATCTTCACTATCTGATGCAGAATAAAAACATCAAACCAATGTCTGGGTGCTCACCAGCAGGATTTACTGTACTGAAAAGAACTACAGAATCTCAGTTTTTGTCAGCATAAAGTGCTCCATGCCATCATTATCACAATTCACCTGATGAATACAATAAATACAAAAATAAGATTTCTATTTACAAAATACAACAAACTTCAGTTATTCTACATTTCACATTCAGAGAAAACAGTAACAGTGTCTCTGATACAAAAGGAAATATTACACCACAGTGATGAAAACTGAAAAATAAATCCGAAGCAAAAACAGCCCCGGCAGCAGATCAAAGTCAGTCAAATGTCAACGTACAGAAAACCAGACGTGTGGGCTTGGTTTACCTCTAGTACAGAACACTGAGGGAATGATCTCAGATTCGCTGGCTCATCACTGACTGTTCACATTTTAGTTCATACCCCAAAAGTGCACACCTGACAAATGTGTTGCCAGCGGCAACCGTCACAAACCCTCTGAAGCGCGTGCTACAGAAATGCACTTCTACCAATAATGCACCCGCATATTTGTACAGCCGATGATTCCTGCAAGCAGCCCCCCCCATATCAAGAAACCGAACATTAGCAGCAGTCAAAAGTTCCCTGAAGTTCACCCTCTGCAGAGGACGTCAGTCTCAAACTGCAGCAGCTGCCCCATGAAGGCCAGGTTAGGTGAGATGACGTGCCGCCGTTGCTTTATGAAGTCAAAGGCCTCATCCAGTTTGACACGCTGAGTGTGCATCAGGTAAGCCAGGCAGATGGTGGCAGAGCGGGAGATACCCGCCTGACAGTGTACCAGCACCCGACCTCCACTCTCCTTCACTGAGTCTGGAAGAGGAGACAAGACGTTAATGTGGTAAATCTTGTTTTCTAACCAACTGTTAACACTGTTGGTCCACAAGACTACGAGAACACCAGACTGAGTTGGGCTTTAGGGTCGAGGGGAAACTCACCAATGAAGGCGATGGCTGTGGAGAAGCAGGCCCTGATATCTGCAGCGAGGCTGTCCTCCACAGTGAGGCGGAGGTACTGAAAGTCCCCCTCATAAAAATTGGGACATGTGGAGGAGACATTGAGCACGGCTGTGATGCCCATTGCCATCAGGGTCTCTCGGCGGGAGGAGTGGAAGGCACTGCCCAAATACAGGAAGGGCAGCAGCTCCACGGGACCATCCTTAACAAAATTAGACAACCGTTGTTAGAAAATTAAACTTTGAGTATAAGAATATTTGATGTTTTTGTTGCTGAGTAGAAAGTGGAATCTACCACACCTGGTCATATGCTGGTGTCCTTCGACCTGTCCCTGTTGGCTCGGCTTCCACCATTGGTACTTCAGTGGTAGAGATTGAACACAGATCTGGGTAGGCCTCTGAAAATCCCTCAAATCCACCTAAATGGAGGTCAAAATATTAGCAAGCTTGCCCCAAAGCTCCCATCAGTGTCCATTAAAAGTAATAATAATTCAAATGAATAAACATGAAAAAAAGGCTATGACTGGGTTCTTTCATTCAGTAATACACTGAAAGTATAAACAGGCCATGAATAAAAACACAAAAAAGCTTTGATTTCACTGTAGAAGAGAACAGTGGCGCGTAAAAACGCATTTGAATGTGGATTACCTTGCAGGAAGCAGATCTGCGTTTGGGTTTCATTTTGCAGGGCGTTCAGCAGCATTTTGGCCACGCTCTCCGGATTCAGCTCCGACGCGCAGCGGCTCCCCTCATCCAAAACCACCACAGCGGAGAACTCGGCGCGCCGCAGTCGTCCCAGGAGCGACTTGTCCGGGATGAGCCACTCCAGAGCCACCACCGAGCTCTTGGACCTGCGACGCAGCATCGAATTCCAATTGACGTTCCTGGACTCGTAAATGTGGGCGAAAGAAAAATCCAGGAATGGCCTGCAGTCCAACACAACGCACCCTGAACAGGGGTACTGGTCCCGCTGGCTCCCGAGAAGGTGAACCAGCTCATTTCCAGTTATTTCCAAAGGCTCAATAGGTGTCATGACTTTCAGTATTCTTAAAGTGAAATTCTTAAATAAGAAATTACTTAAGACGCAACATTTAAAAAAACATTTCCTCCCAACAATTTCAATCTACGTTTAGATATTAAGATCGGCTGTAAAAGTATGTGCTCAATATTCGGTTTGCTCCTGCTGAATTCTTCGTCGGGTCTGTTTAATCTCCTTATCTGGAGTTTCACTTCTTCATTGATAACAGCTGTATGAGGGGCGGGGCTGTGAAGACCACGCCCCAGTGCTGCACAAAAACAGGACGTCACAGGCGGAACCGCCATATTTGGGCTTGCCGACACTCCTCATATGGACACTGACGTCAAACCTGATTTTCCTACCCCGCACGTGGTTGTTGGGGGTTATCCCTTATTTTCGTCCTGAATGACGTGAGAGACACATGAGCACAAACGAGAAACAACAGCCTTCAGCGGAAAGTTTGAGGCCTGAATTCCTTATTATGGTCAGATTGAACCTGCGTTCTGAACAATGTTATGGGCCGCAGACAGCACTTTCCCTTGAGACTGCAGTTATATGTTTTACATTTCCAGAGCAGTTTTCTTTTCGGTGCACAGAACACACTGATCAGAAGCAGTCTGTAGCTTTTTAGAAAATGTTACTCAGATCTGATGTACATTAGACAGTATTCTTTTTTAAAATGTATTTATTTATTTATTTATTTATTTATTTATTTATTTATTTATTTATTTATTTATTTATTGTATTATGCGTAGGATAGACTCAGAATAACCTACAATGTGCTTTTTCATCACAGCGTTGCTTCTTTTTTATTTTTTGTAAGTTCTCTTCCGTTTTATTTTATAAGAGTTAAAACGAGGTTTATGTTTTCAGGGGCTTGCCTCAAAAATGTTAATATTTTAGCTTTATAATATTTGTGTTTTTGAAAAACGGCATTTATCTCTATTTTGGATGGTTGATATCAACATTTAACACCACAGTACTGGAACAGTCTTCAGAATGGATTTACATTTGCTGAACTAAAAATGTGCGCAGAAAAGGTTACATAGTTTAATATGAGATCTTGGTCTTCAACTCCATCTGACCCAGATTAAATCACTTCTGTCATCCCACACAGGTCGCCTACTCAAACATCTGATTCTACTTTTTCCATCTTTGCCACTTCCCTTCTTCCCCCTCTATACTTTGCTCCCAGAGCCTCAGCAGCACTCCCTCACGTGTGTGCATGCACACCACACAGACACACACACACACATACACGCACACACACCCACGCACACAAACACACACACATACTTCTACAGTGTTCAACATGACTGTCAGCAGACCTGACAATCAGGAGGCATTTCTGTGACGCATTTCTTTATTGGTGGAGTTGTCTTGGATGTGTTTTTCTTTTTAATATTCGCCCCCATTTGAGTCCTGAATGAGCACTGCTCACACATCCTGTCAGACATCCATGTCAGCCTCCACAGGTTGAGACACAAGTCTGCCCACATGTTCTATTATTGTGACATATGACTTTCATCTTAACCGATGATCTGTGTTTCAAAATATTGGCCAGGAATTAGTCTGAAAAACCTGAACAATAATAAACGATTACACATGACTTGGTTGCTCATTTCCAGACAGTTGTGACTCATAAATAATTCAATATACTTTGTTTGGTGCAAAACATAATTCCTTAACTTCCCTATGTAATTGTTTTAATATCAATATTGCTATGACTTTTATTCACAATCATTGACACCTGCATAAAATGGAAAAAAGAGAATAGTGAGAAAACAAGTACTAACAACTATAATTCACAAGGTAATGATGAGGAGACTTCAAATGATGACATATTACTTTTTTAATAGTGGTGAACATCTTTTGAATCAGACTGAAGAAAGAAGGAAGAACATAAATCATCTGCTGGTGTCGACTGAATTCAAAACAAAAATTCAGCCTCAGTCAAAGAAACACAGAAATTGTACATTTGAAGAAATTCTGATGAAAACATTTCACAGGAGGTTTTACCCCATCCACGCCCACAGGGGATTAGGCAGGATTAATTGGATGGCTGGGGCCATTAATCTCTAGAAAACATTGTAATCTGGGAGATTGACCTCACCACTGTGTCCTCTCACAAATGCCCACGTGACAGTGCCATCATTCCATTCAGGCAAAAAAGTTTGCCGCCTCCTCAGTGCTCCATTTGTTTACCATCGCCCTGTTGAAATAAAAAAAAGTTATTCTTATATCAAAAACCAAAATTACATCAAAACCCAGCCATTTCCAGTATATAAAAGATTTTTACAGTCTTGATAAGATTACTCCATTTGGGTGTTTGCCCTTTGTACTAACATCAATTCCTGGAAGAGATGATGTCACCTGAGGACGTGATGCTTAAAGGTGTGACTGTTTCAAATGTAATAAGTCAACCCTGTTAAATAATTATCAGTGTCAGTTAAATTGACCCCTCTTCAAACATTATACAGTATGACTAAAAAGCCACGTCCTTTGCCTTGCATCATTTACTTTGTCATACTGTTCTGTTTCCCCTCACTTCCCTCCACACTTCCTGCCTTCAGCCCTCGCCACCTACTTATTGTTACCTACCCCAAGAAAATGGCGAGGCCCACAGCACCTGCCAAACCCACAACAGTCATGACAGCAAGGAAAGGCACCAGAAAGGTCTCAGCAATTTCAAATGGGTAGTAGTCATCATCAAGAGGCAGAGGAGGTAGAGTGATGAAGGCTCTGTCAGTTTGATTAGGCAGAGGAGCAACTGTGAAGAATGAGTGATGGTTAAGACACACGGACACACAATTCAGCCCTTGAGTGATCACAGTGGTGTAGATTTGTCAGTTTGAAAAGTTGTCTGTTTGAAAATATCACTATCATATTCCTTGTTGGAGGTTAATCTTTGAGTATTAGGTAATGTAAGGGGAGTTTAAATAGTTATGAGTAGTTAAATTGTACATAATCAAGTTAGGAAAAATGTACTTTATGAAAGTTAGAGATGGAAGAAACTAAAATAAAATACAAGAAAGAAAAGCAAGCATAAAGGAAAATCAAAGTGGTCGACACACCCTGCATTCACCCCACACACAAACCACACACACACACACCTACACACACACACACACAAACAAACACAAATTACAACCTTACAAATCCAGAATGCCTCCACATGACCTTTCAACATAAATTAATTTCAACAGCTGCTTTTCCACAGTAAGATTTTGGAGCACACGCTAGAACTTGATGTTTGTGGGTTTTTTTGTGATTGACATTTTGTCATTGACATGAAGGTGGTTTTTAAATTAATATGGTAATTGACATGGTTTTCACCTACTTGAAAAGTGTTTTTATTCTAATACCTATTTTTTATTTCTTACCACTGAGCAGGAAATGCACTTCATAGAAGACTGTTCCATTTTGGTCCTGAAGAGAGCAGCGATATGTTCCTTGTTCATCCACACGGAGCTGATTTAAGACCAGGGACGAATCTTTTGTCACTACCAAGACTTTTAAATCACTTTCATTCACCTGCACACAGATTCAAAAGAGTAGCTGATGATATTCATGACAGATCAGAGAAGTCCTGAGTAAATATGGGCATCAGATTGTGCTCAGTGAAGTCCTCCTGTTTGTGTTTGTATCATAGTTTGCCATCCAGTAAAGTTAGACGCACCACTTTAGTTCCTGGGACACCAGGAGCCCAGGAATAGTGGTACTCTGGTCTCCCCATGAGAAGACGATGCCATGGTTGGAGACAATCTAACACTGCCTGGCCACCCTCCTCAGCTTGCACTATGTTGTCTGGAGCAGTGGAGTGGTGGAAAGACAGAGAAAGAGAGAAGGACTGATTCTTTATTCATTGCATCAGGATTACACAAATAATCTTTTTTCATTTTTCCAGCACATGCACCAGCAGCATCAGCTCCCTGCTTAGGGACACATTGACACGATCGTGACAGCATGTGTTCGGTGTTCTCTGACGAACAGTGACTTCGAAGCACACGTCCTGGAGGTAGGACACACTAAAAATGTTCTCTCACAACTAAAAACAGACAAAACTAGAAAGCACTCAGAGAGCGCAGACCTCCACCAAGCGCAACAATTCCTGGCATATTGTGATTTCCACCATAAATATTAGTCCCACATATACTTTGACTAAATGTTTAGATCCCTTGACCATAAAAACATACCATTAGCCACTGGAATCATAACAATATATGTCTTAGTTCAGCAGTTATTCACGAAAATTGTATTTTCTGTAATGGCAGTTTTCTTCTGGATCTTGCTCCATATGCCATGATCCAATGACATACTACAGATGCAAAATTGACATGAAATTAGAAATTTCTACCTCTAATATAAAAGGCACAGTAGGCCAAAATATAAGGGCAGCCCCATTTTTTGTATAAATTGCAATAAAATCCGTCTCCTGGATCAGATTTGGATCAGCCTTTGGAATATGATAGAGGATCCCATTGTCCATCCTTGAGTCAAATTTCATGGGGTTTGGTCAATAATTAACAGAGATATTGAGAAACAACATTTTTGGCCCCATTGACCACGATGTTAACGAAAATGTCAAAGTGATCCAGAATCCGGGATTTCTTCCGGATCACCCCCAAATTGAAATCAGTTCTTCCTTTTCACATTTCCAACAAATCCTGAAAATTTCATCAAAATCGGTCAATAACTTTTTGAGTTATGTTGCTAAAAGTCAGATAGACAGATAGACAGACAGACAGACGCCAGCAAAAACATAACCTCCTGGTGGAGGTAATAAATAAATAAATACCACCACAATCCAGATGGCCAGAGGAACAGATGTGCTTTTTGTACTGGCAAGAGAAGCAGTCTCTTACCCTTCGTATCAAAAGACCTGAAAATAATAAACCACATGAATTCACCTGCAATGAGCCTCTACTGAGTACACTTTACAGATGGGAACGAATTAGACAGTACTTACCACACTTGTTAGGACACAATCCTGTGAAAGAGTTAAATATTAAAATATAACATAGCCTAGGAGTAAAAACAGTGACTTACACCAACTGCCCTGTCTGTGCATGAAGATTACCTTCAAATATGAATTTGTCCAAATGTTTTTCTAGGATCTGTCCGCCCTTCTCAAAGATCTGGATGGCTTCAAAAGTTATAGATCCTTAAAAAAGGAAAAGTCAAACACTTTTTGTCATCACCTGCTCATCGATTTTATCATTCAAACTCTATCATTCAAACTTTACATGTACAGGATATATATTTGTTGTGTGTTTAATGATTTCACAACCCTCCAGTCTAATATTGCATATTCTAAAACCTCTTAAAGCTATTCTTTTTTAAAATTTCTTTTAACAGAATACTTACCACTTCTTGGAGTTTTCAAGAAGCGATCAAATTCACTCTCGTACTCAGTTCTAGCTCTGTACAAAGTAGTGACATCTGGAGAGATGAAACACATTTTTGTTTTTCATGTTAAAGTGCAATCAATCCAAAAACACAGACTTCATTCCATGTTGTGATTAACTAAAGCTTGGTCTCACCAATGATTCTCTCACGCTCCTGACTGGTGGCTTTGTAGGTGGAGTAGGCATGGTCACAGATCTTTTTCATTTCTATCTGGTCGATTATGGTGGGAGCGGACAGGATAAAGTCCTCGTGGAGGCGCCTGATCCTGTGGTCACACTGCAGACAGGTTTTGACAGAAGAGTCACAGCAAAGCAGGTAGAAAATCATCAGCATCCTTTTCCTCTGTGCACCAGGACGAGTCACATTGGCTGCCGGGGTTTTCAAGTAAGCGCACATTCTGAAACAAAACAAAACAAAACTCAGCAATTTATGGCCTGTTGACAGAAGAATGAGAGCTCAAAGATAAAATATGGTTTTATAATAGCCCTACAAATAATAACACATTAATTCAGGGGAAAACAACTGGGTACTGGGCATCCATAATTACTCTGATCAGTGTAATAACGGTAATATAATAATAATAAGGAACATTTCATGGAAACCTTTGAACTTATTCACATGAGTGCCATAGATGTCACAAGGACATCAGGAAATGGACAGTGAAAGGTACTATTTCCTGTCTAAAAATTTGCTGGAAGTCACCAAATGGTGCCATCATGCAATTTGCATAAGTTTCAATAACTATGTTGTTTTCATGTAATGGGAGAAGGAAAATGCCATGGGACGGCCAAAAAGGCCTCTACCAGAGCGAAACAAATAACCAAAACATATAACACATAATAAAAAAAACCAAACAGAGAAAAAAAACACACCATATTTTTAACTGCAAATAAACGTTTTATATAATCATTGCTACTTTAAACCACTTTGACTTGAAGCCATTCCTGCACTAAGAATTCCAGCAGCTCAAATTTGTCAAATTTGATTGTGACCATCTTCCTTTTGATCGCATTGTAGTGGCTCTTCAACAGCAAAAATGTGTCCTACAACACCAGGAGAAGTCATTAGATTTGTTAGATTTGTTGTTGTTCGCCTTTAACACAATAAATAGACACAGAGGAAAGTCGCCGTCATTGAAAACACTCGGTAAGGTACTTAAGCTCGTTAGTCTCACCCTGTGGTAGGTTGTCGTAATAACACCGCTGTTCTCACCGTAAGGACGAATGTTAACCAGATTGAAAATACAGAAAAATACTCTTTTATTTCTTTAACTTTAACGACTCTTGATAAACGTTAAACGTATTATATCGCTGCCCATCGAAACCATAATTTTTCCCGTACTTCATTTCCCAGAAGTCACTGGGCCGTTAAACGTTTGATTGACTTATAGAATGGACGAATCAACTTCTCGCTTGTCTCAATATTGGGCGGGACTTTCAGTTTCCATTTGCGCCTGTGCATTGTGCTGCGGCACTTGACGCGAGAGTCCCAGTCAAAGGTAAGGGAACCCTTTTCATGCCTGCTGCGCCACATGAACAAAAATAGCACAACTAAAGAACTTAAAAGAAAGAACTTTACACGGAGTCTTAAACGTGTAAACCATCTGCCCTGACAAAAACGCCAAAAGACGCTTACACGACAATGTAACGTCCGAATACAGCTTTGACTCGTCGACCAACCAAAGGTATCGATCGAACACAAGTCCATCGGAAATGATGCGATCAGTTATCGATACGGGTACAGCAATCGTGTTTCTGTGGGCATTGTTGCTCTTTGTGACCAATGCGATCTTCTCAATATATTCAGACGGCCGTGTTAAAGTCATACAGACACAAGACGAGGGTCACCATGGAGCAAGCGGCGGTGTTTATGAGCTCTGTGTCAGGAAACAACACGCCTGGAGCTGAAAATAGCTGGAGCAACGATCTGTTGATATCTCTGAAAAAAGGCAAATAAATACAGTGTTAAATGAATAGATTTGCGATAAAACTAATGTTAGACCTGGAAACACCTAGTTAGTCATGGCGTATTTGTAAGTAGTTAGTAATCCTATGGGTGAGGACAATTAATTTGACTTGAAATTCAAAGAATCTATATCGACATGTTTATTATTATTATTAATGTTATTGATTCTTTGAATTTCAAGTCAAATTCAAAGAATCTATAACGACATGATTATTATTATTAATGTTATTGATGTGAGGTGAGGTTGTTGAGCAAAGTCTGGAAGCTATAAGTTGCATAAGCACTGTCTGTGATACGTCAGTTTAATAAGTACTGGACATCAATGTCTATAAACTTTATAAGGAAATAAATGATAGTGTTGTTGTATACCATAATGATACCAGCTGATGACCTTAAATATAGTTGTGGTGTGGATGATTGGGCTCCGTTTTGCTGCAGAACAGTTATTTGAGGTCTGCCAACCGTAAGAGTTATTTACTCAAGTCTGTGCTGCTTTATCTGAAATGTAAGTAACCGTGCTGACCATGTGGTAATATGGTAGGCCATATCCTTTACTTTTTCCAATTATATGTGTGTTTTGCCTTTTTTTGAAAGCGGATTCAGAACCTTTAATATTTAAAAAAAACCAAAAACAGACTGGTTTAAAATAATATTTAATGTATTTACAGTTTAGAATGTGCTATCTAAAGTGGGGTATATCTAGTATAGTTAATATAACATGATTTCTGTCAATAGCATCCTGTGTTTGACCTGCTGTCTGGCTATTTCTTGTTTATCTCTTTCAGAAATGGAGACCTTACTGAGATCAGCAGCTCAGAACCAGGCATCTTTGTGTTAACAGAGTCTCTGAATCTAGCCGACAGTTGTGCTGTCCCTCTCTCAAGTCACATTTCCCCAGACTCCTTCTTAAGTGTTCAGCATGTATCAGATTGTCCCAGGAGCTCCTGGAGATCATGCAATTCCAGGAGGGACTGGTGGATCGCCAATGAAGAAGAAGCACACTTACGAAAGCAGGCCACTGGTGCTGGCTGGCATGTTGGGCTGCTTGTTGGTGCTGGCTGCTGTGGTTTCCTGGTGCTACTATTCAGCTTCTCTTCGTAAGGCCCAGCTACTAAAGGCTGAGCTGTTGGACCTCAACAAGGATGGCTTCATCATTCATAACCTTGCAGGGGCTGTCGTCTTCAGTATGGCTTTCAAGTGGGTTAATTACAGGGCAGATTTACATTCATGATTTTCTTTAACCAACAATTTATTGTACTACAATGTAATATTTGTAATGCGTGTATTCAACATTAATCTTATGAAAATTACTTTTTGGAATTTACATTAACTGAAAAACCAGGGCTTTGTTAGATTTTGTATAATGTGATTAATAGTTGTTGGCTGTGTTGGAGAAATTTACCCTAAAACAGGAACGTTGGTATATTATAATGCAATAAAGACTTGTGAAATGAACAGGCAACAGGCGTTGGCTAACTATAGCCATTGTAACATAGTAACTGACTTTTCACCCTGGCGTAGTTGTGCCCCTTTATGTGCTGAACCATATGAGAGAGCTGCTCTCGGTGGATGGATAATGGAACGTCAGTGAAGACACTCACAGATGTCCAATTAGACTAGATTAGCACAACCCCTTCACCTGCTCAGTACTATAATGTAGTGTAATATAAGAAATTGTGTGCTGTATTTTCTGAGCTGTGATTTGATTTATCTCAGTGTTCTTATTTTAACAAACAATTTTACAGTGTTTGATGTATTTAATATAATGTTTTAGTGTATCATCCCTCCCTCTCTGATTCCTCCACCGTGTGTATCTGATGTATTTGTATTATTTATATTTTCACTCCTCTGTTTTAGGTCTGGCATCCTGGACCTTGACTCCTGCTCAAAGGACGGAAATATTCTTAGCTGCACTCGGTCAAATTCTGGCAAGCTTAACTTCTTTATACAAACAGTACGGCCTAAAGACACAGTGATGTGTTACCGTGTTCGCTGGGAGGAGCTGCAAAGCAAGCAGTTTGTGGAACACGCTATGGCCTATAATGACTCTCACTGGTACGGAGGGGCAGAGACAGCAACGCAGTACTGGCCTGTCAGGTTTCAAGGTGAGCGGGAACCACAGCCTTTCATCACCAGTGATGTCTACTCCAATCGGAATGCTTTTGGGGGAATCTTGGAGCGTTACTGGCTGTCTTCAAATGCAACAGCCATCAAGATAAATGACTCAGTACCATTTCATTTGGGCTGGTCTGAAAAGGACAAGACATTCAGGTTTTATGCCCGATACCAAGACTCTCCTTTCAGACCCCCAGGGGAGACACAGGCCTTTCCAGAGCTGAGCTATAGAGTGTGTGTGGGCTCAGACGTTACATCTATTCACAAGTACATGGTGGGTATAGACAAACATTTTCTAAGAGAAAGATTTAACTGATATTAATTGCTAAAGTATTGTCATTGTCTGATAAAGACAGCTTCTTTATGTGAGAACTCATGTTTGTAAATGTTCATGTTTGGTTCACTCAGGTCCGTCGGTATTTCCCCAAACCGATCAAAGTCCCATCTCCAGAGGTTTTCAAAAAGCCTTTGTGGTCAACATGGGCTTTCCACAAGACGGCTGTATCTCAGGAGAAGCTGCTACGTTATGCTTCTGACATCGCTAAGCATGGCTTCACATGCTCCCATCTGGAGCTGGATGATCGCTACACTGTTGACTATGGAGAATTTGATTTTGACCCACAGAAGTTCCCCAATGCCAGTGGTATGTTTAAGGAACTCCGAGAGGCTGGGTTTCAAGTGTCACTCTGGACGCATCCCTTTATCAACTATGACTCCATTAATTTTGGAGTTGCTGTGGAGAATGGGCTGCTTGTCCGGGAACCAAGTGGTGAGCTGCCTGCTCTCGTTCGCTGGTGGAATGGCATTGGAGGAATTTTAGACTTTACCAATCCCAAGGCACGTGAGTGGTACTCTTCACACCTCCGAGTACTTAAGCACCACTATGATGTGACATCTTTCAAGTTCGATGCGGGAGAGACAAGCTACCTCCCACGGCAGTTTAGCACCTTGGCCCCTCTGGCTGACCCCTCCACCTTCACACGGCGCTACACAGAGATGGCCATCCCATTTAATGAGCGAGCTGAACTGAGGGTGGGTTATCAAAGTCAGAACATCTCCTGCTTCTTCAGGATCATTGACAGAGACTCTGTGTGGGGTTATGAACTGGGCCTCAAGTCCATTATCCCAACTGTTCTGACAGTTAGTATTTTGGGCTACCAGTTTGTTTTACCCGATATGATAGGAGGGAATGCATATCCGAACCACACCACAGGTATGTGCTGCACTAAACATTGTTACAGAGAGCCTGAATGAAAAAGTAAGCTCAACCATCTGTGTTGCGTTGTAGGTGATTTGTACAGTAGCCATGGCCTGCCAGACCGGGAGCTGTACATTCGGTGGTTGGAGCTGTCCGCTTTCATGCCTGCTATGCAGTTCTCCATACCACCATGGGCCTATGATGAAGAAGTGAATACTACATTTATAATTATGGGTTTCATAACTGATGTTAAGCCTCATTCTGTCCCTTATGTATGTTCATCTCCAGGTGGTACAGATTGCACAGAAGTTCACCGAGCTTCATGAGAATTTGGTGGCCCCAAGGGTTCTGGAACTAGCAGGCGAGGTTCTTGATACAGGAGATCCAATCATAAGGCCTCTGTGGTGGATCGCCAATGACGACGAGGCAGCCTATAAAATCGATTCTCAATTCTTGATTGGGGATGACCTGATGGTGGCTCCAGTTTTAGAACCAGGGAAGCAGGAAAGGGACATCTACCTGCCTGCGGGAAGGTGGAAAAGTTACAAGGGGGAGCATTTTGATAAAGGACCAATGTACCTCACTGACTATCCAGTGGATCTGGATGAGATAGCTTTCTTTACATGGGTTCACTGAAAAACCACCAATGCACAAACCATTTGCACAGACACAGTACATCCTTCTGAACACACATGCTGTGTAAAGAGCTTGTTTATTTTCAAAGGAAAAAACCATATGCCCCACAAATTGGGCCCTTCAAAACAAAGTGTTATTGTTATTTTATATTTTTGATTTTAATTTAATGTTATTTTTTTCGTGAATTTTATTCTCATGCCTCCAGAAATTCTTGTAACCTACCATCCATAAAGCTGGTCCTCATTATTATGTGCCTTCCACACAGTAGTGAAGTTGAATAAATGTTAACCAGTCATCCATTTAATGATAACTAGATTTTGTGTTGCCACTACTGAAATGATTCAGATTTTAAGGTTTAGAAGAATGTTGAATTTAATGTTAGGTTGAAATATTTGTGGAATCTTTTGTTGCTTGCCCAAAGTGCTCTTTCTTTGCCATTGTCACTACTACTACTCCTTTCCTAGATAGTTGAAGAGAAAATCTTGTATAACAAAATAGTGACTTTTTTATTATAGTTTGAGGAATGGGCACATGCAATAAATGTGCACTTTGAGTCACAGTATTATTCTGCTCAGAGTGCATACCCTCATTTTTGGTTAAATGGTCACTATGGTACACTGGAAAATGTCCATTCCTGCTGCCATGTGTCATTTATATTGCACTGACATGTGACCCACACCTTGTTAGATTTGTAGTTGCATTTATTAAGCACTATGTACATAAATTGATGTAACTGTGTGATATTTGGAATGAGCGTCTTGGTAAATTTTAAACTATTGTGCCATTTGGTATTTTCAGTGCCAAAATGTGAAACTACTCATTGCTTGTTTAATCAGCATTGTCTGCTCAGGGTAGGTTTAAAAGACTACATTCAATGTTAGAATTCAAACCACAGCAAGAAATGCATTTGTCTGTCCACTACTAGTTAAACATGATTACCCATGTGCTACTCATGTCTGCCTTGTGACATTCTTTGCCTTATAAGCTGAACTAAACTATGCCAACATTTGTAGGGGGCATCAGGCAAAGTGATAAGTGGCAATTTGCTTGATTTTGCACTCTCACATTTTAAACAAAGACATTTGAAAGTATACAAGGAGCACGTTTGGGACTATGCATCAGCAGGATGTATGTACATGTAAATTTTATGAAAAATTAAACAATCTTAATGTAGATTTGTGGCATTGTTTTTTGTCATCTATTTATTCAACAAGGCTTCGGTGTTTCAACAAATTTAAGGGGTGTTTCTTCAGTGACTATATTGACTGTTGTTGCTTCATTGTTCAGTAGTGAAAAGAGGTTGTGCAAATAGTTGCAAGTGTTGTTAAAGCCTGGCAACATCTGCATTGACACATTGTTTTCTCTTGGAGAACATGCCCTGATTTGCTTTTATTCCATATTTCTTTTAATTTATCAGACAAAGATAAGACTGATTGTTGAGTGTTTCATTTATGCCTAAATTAATGAAAATAGATTAACCTTTCAACAACAATGAAGTTCCATGGTTGGTTATATTTTATTGACTTTTTAAAAAAAAATCTGCACTCATGCACAGATTTTTATTTCTTTTTGTTCCCACCCACAAAAATCACATATACTCTGGAATTTTAGAGAAAAATTGTCATAATGGCAGAGGCAAGTAGCAGAAGCAGGATGCTGGAGCCTGTGGGAATGGCACTGTTGCACAGATCCCCTTCACAGCACTGAACAGGACTTACACATCCACTTCTGGCAAAGCAGTTCTTGATCCAGACACCTTCATGTTACAATGAAAAACATTAATGCAGAGACATATCAGTCGCACGTTTGGAATGCTTATTGTCTTCCATCCTCAGTCTTGGTGAGAGATGAACATCTTACCGTTCACCTCTGTTCTTGCGCAGCGATCGGAGGTTTGAGGACATTCAACTTTCTGGCAGCTGTTACTCTCTCCACAAACATAGCATTTTAATCCTGATGCTGGAAATAAACATTTTTACTTGATCAATTTATAGGAAAATCTTTAGAATAAATGTTAGGTATCCTAGACTCCAAAAGCATTCAGCAACTCATATTTGGCTGTGTGATTGTTCAAGTCATTCAGTCAAGTCATTTTACTTGCAAATGTGTAAAGTAATATCTATTGAAATTTGCCTTACCCGCAGAGAAAATGGCCACCAAGACAAGGACGGTGTAGAGCTTCATCTTGAGAACAATTCAGTTGGTCTGTCGAGAGGAGAAATGAGAAAACCGAGATGTCGTTGCATCTGATTGTAGTAAGAGGAGGCGCTCCAAAAAGGGAGTGTTGAGCCTTGCCCACTGCTGCTTTGGCTTTCTTGCCCTACAGTGCTTTGCCCTAATCAGTTTAGCCTATAGCTGTCCTGACATGCAAACATTAAGATAAGATAAGATAGACTTTATTCATCCCACATCGGGGCAATTCACGTGTTACAGTGGTAGCCCCCGGTGTACAGTGCAAAATAGTACTAAAAGAAAGAGAAATAAAATAAAAAGACTCTAATATTATGTACAGCTTGCTATGTACATTAGTTAACTTTACTAGGTTATCAACAATATGCACTTATGACTGGTATTTATGAAGTAACAGTCACTTGCATGGTGAAAAATGCAAAATCCTGAAGAGTGCGTTTAACTTGGACTGCCACACACCACGCTTGGTTGAGATCTTCAAGGCAAAGAAAGGAAGTGTGGGGCAGACCCTGACAGAGTTGGTGCAGCAAGTTCATGCCGGGGTAAGTCTAAGAAAGGCTTTGTCTGTCTTTATTTGTCATGGTAAGGTGACTTCAAATAGTGATTGCTGTTTTGCTGTTTTTGTTTTTTTTTTGCACAAATTGTTTTATGCTGTAGTTTTTTAATGCTGCATTATCTTGAGCTTAATTTGTTCATCATCCACTTCTAGATTCCAGATATGACGGCAATGCGCACCATGGTACTCTGAGGTCTCCCTGTTCTACTTGGTGATGATCCCAGTGACTTCTACAACACCTGCTTTGTAAGTTATATTATGAGCATCCTAAAGGAGCACACACAGTTATGGGAAAATGAGGAGGGGGGAAGAGAAGAGAAAGAGGGGGAGAAGAAAAGACAAGGAGAGGGGCAGAGCAGAGTAGTAGGAATGGGGAGATGAGAAGGAGATGAGAAGAGGAGATGAAAGAAAGGAGAAGGAGAGGGGGAGAGGAGAAAGAGATGGGGAGAGGTGGACAGAGGGAGAAGAGGAGAAGAGAAAGAGAGGGCGAGAGGGCTGCCTGAACCAGCCATAACTAAAAGCTCTGTCACAGAGGAAGGTTTTACGCCTAGACTTAAATGTAGAGTGTGTCTGCCTCTCTGACCCATGGAGAGAGCTGATTCCACAGTCAATATCAAATAGAGCAGAAATGCCTAAAAAAAATGTAATATGTTTTCTAGATTGATATAGTCCAGTGGCTGGCTTCCAGCTGTTAGTATCGCAACTTATCTTAGCGTAAATCATGGCAGTGAATATTTTGTTCATTTTTACCAAACCACTGAGCTGATGTTAATAGCTGAAAGCCAGCTACTGCACGTACAGACACAAAAAAGATATTGATCATGTTGTCTCTCTATGAAAATGATAGAGGAAGGGTTAACTCCCAAATCGTCCTAGTATTCCTTTACTGCACAAGGCTGGAAGGCAGTGTCAGTAGGACAGTTGAAATGGTGACAAATTTGAATTGTCAATTTACAACATTTTCCTGTTGTAATGTAAAGTTTTTGTGTTTGGTTTCATCACAGCATTGTGACACTGATGAGACCTGGGCACAAGTATCTGTCGGGTGCTGACTGTTGTCCCTGAAGATGAGCAACTCGTTCCAAATCAGCTCTACCTTCACCCAGTAACTACTGCCATCATTGTTGAGGGAGGTATTGTAATGGATGATGTCCAGAACCTACCTGAGGCACTTTGCCTTTTTTTGGATTGTCATACACTTTACATTTAGACTACCCAAAAGCCATGAAAAACACTTTCAGCTTCATTCAAAGAGTGATGCTTGGCCTGGGAGAGAGCAAGCTCCCGCCAAAATTGCAAAGTCTTAAAAATGTTGCAAATCTTGTTGAGTTAAAATGCAAATGTACGAGTGGATTCAGTTTAAGACACTCCACTAAAATTGTCAGTCCATGGGTTCATCAGCAAGTTAGAGGCTGTAGATGTACGTACATTCATTCACACGTGAGATCCATTGCCAGTCATGGTTTTTGTCCTCTCAGGTTTTTGTACTTATTTAATAAAGCCACTTTGCACTTGATGGCATGATGTTTTTTTTTTAATACTTTATATTAAGGAGAAGAATACTTTTTCTAAAGTACTTTTTAAAAAAATACTTTTTATTTAGTGAATTTTGAGTAACATTATTTGGGAATATAGAAGTGCACTTGTCAGCATGTTGGTACTTGTGGTCTATAAACTCAAGTCAAGTCAAGTCAAGTTGAGCTTTATTGTCGTTGCAAACATATACAGCTGAAGCAGTATATATCGAAACGAAACAACGTTTCTCCAGGACTTGGTGCTACACACAACAACATAAGTGACATAAGTGACAAGGGCGGGACGAGCTACATAACACAACAGACGAGCTATGTGACATGACAGACGAGCCACGTAACATAACAGACGAACTACATGACATTACAGACGAGCTACATGACATAACAATATTGGGGATAAAGTGACCGAAACATTGTGCTTTGGTGAACATGTGCAAATATGACATGTGAGGTTGAGGATGGTGATGATAAAGTGGTAAGGTGCTAAAGTGAGGAAGTGCATACTAAAGTGCATTCGAAAGTTGAAAATGGGTTATTTGAAGACAGATGTTCAATGTGAACATTTAGACACTGACAAACTGTTAGTTATTACAGTATTAAAGCTGTGTTTGTGGATGTCATTAAAGGCAATCTTTAAAAAAGTTGATATAAATGGAAGCAAAAATAAAAAACAATATTTGAACTTTCAATTGTTATTACATTGATTTATTATATAATTGTAATTCGGATTATTTTAGGAGATTGGAGCCTGTTTTTCATTCCTGTATAGATATTTTTGAACCACTAAGATTGCTGAAGTCAAGTTTGCATGGTTTTAGCAAGTAAATCAGATTGCTGTTCAAGTAAATATATAACATAGAAATGCTAAGTCAGTCCAACTTAGATAAGTGTGTTATATGGTCTGAAGCGAGTAGATTTAATTCTGAGTAGTCTTTACTCAGTCAAAAGTATTCTAAACTAAGTTATCAAGTACACTCTGATTGATTGTTTTAGTTGCTTAAACTCATTTGTAAGTGTACTCTACGAAGGAAGTGCTAGTTAGTACAACTTAAAATAACTAGTTCTCTTTACTTGTTTTTAAGTACAGTTGGTTTGCATGCTTTTTTAAGTAATGATAACTAATCGGATTTTACTGTTCTAAGAGCAGTTTATGTTCAGTGGTGATGATCCCTCTTTTCCTGGGCCCCAACTTTTATTAACCATTATTATTATCATGATCATCATTATTATCATGTCCCTTTTCTTTGTTTTTCTTCTGTGGATTTTTTTTTCTTTTGGAATTAATTTTTAGTATTAATTCTAACATGTTTTGGATTATCTTTTGATATGTGCTTTTGTTGATTGTTTAACCAAGCCATCATTTTCTTTGACTCCACATGGGTTTAAGCAGCTGCACTGCTGTCACCACCCTTCCATAACTTTAAAGCTCAACCAATGCACTTATATTGCCACAATCTGGCATTGTTGGCAGGACCATGTTTCTGATAGCAGAGACGTGTGTTAAATTTTTTTTCTCCGTTTTTCTATTTTTGGTTTTCTTTTGCACAGTTGATGAACACCTGGAGAGGACTGAGGTGGGCAGCTGCAGCAAGTGGGTCTCAATGCTAAGCTCAACAAGTGAGCTACGTATTCTGTGGCGAAATACTATAAATATTTATCATTATATTTAATATTTATGTAATTTTATTTAATATTTATTTCTCAATGTATTATAAAAAAAAAATCCTGTGTGCTTGTTTGTAAACAGCTCATGAATAACATGACAGAACATTACAAATGCCTGTAACATATGTAATGATTTTAAGCACTTTTAATTCTAATTTTTTGTATGGGGAAGACAAATCAAATTTATATAGGAAATTATTCAAATGCGCGAATAGCTAAAGAATGACCAGTAGTTCGCGTGCACAGATATTTAAATGCCTGCCTCTTTTTTCTTTGAAAGGGAAATACATAAGTTTAGAAACACCTTAATGTCACAGGAAGAAATTCTATAAAAATGCCTTCCTAGCCTGCTCAAGAGCAGCTAGCTGCACAGAATAATACATCTTTAAAATTCTAACACACTATCAATAAATCAGCAATTCATTCCTATATATCCGCTCAGTTAGGGTTTATACAATAACTCAGGAATTTTCTTAATAAATGCGTTCTGTGGAATATATGGATGTATTATTACAGTAAAGGACTTTTAAATCATATGTAGGTTATGCATGTTACCAGAATAATGGGATTTGTTGCCTTGCTTTTTTGCATTGGTTGCTAATCAGGCAAGTTATTTGTTAAATTTCAAATTATTTATGTCAATGAAATATCTATTTCCCATGATAATGCCTTATGTGTTACAGCACAAAATGGGATAGATTAATTTCTTTTAAATTACATTCATTTAAAATGCCCATAAATTGGATTATGATTGATGCATTGCATCTTCTCCTCCTTGAGCAATTATATAATTTTTGTTAAATCATTAAGTCATTTTTCAAAATTATTTTGATCTGTTTGATGATTGACTCATAACTATACTAGGTCACAATTATGATGTAACTCAGAATTGTGACATAGTAAGTCACAATTCTGAGTTACTGCCTCAATTATTAAAATTAAGTCATAAACGTTGAGTAGCACACCCATGTTATGTCTTGAAACAGATTCAAATTTGATTTTTTGAATGTCAAAAGATTATAAATATTTACATAAACTCGATGTTTTTCTTTGTGTTTTCCTTTTCATAGGCAAGCCTCCATTAAATAATTCACATTTCTGTTTCAGTATTTTTTTACAACTTTGTCTTTGTATATAATTATGCAATGTATTGCTTCATTTGTTCTGTTGCGGAACTTAGCCACAAGAAGCAGAAGATGAGTCCAAGTTACTGCGTAAGAAATGGTTTAATCAGTGCAACAGTCAGGATACATGCACAAAGGCATGCAGAGAGATCTCCCCAGTGCTTACGTCGGTAGCCCCTTATATATGGTCAAGTAAACACATTTTCTGATGACCTCATAGCACACTATACCCAACTGTTACGTCCCTGGCTCGCAGGGGAAAAAGGGAAGTAACACAAGGTTTTATAAAATGAAAAGTAAGTTTATTAATTGATTGCGTCACGCTAGGAAAGTAACGGGGCAGGGAAAACCACACCAAAACGGAACTGAGGGAGAGGGCTGGTGGGTGCCTGTTAAATCAAAAACTAAATATAACAAAAGAGAGGGCTCTAGGAGCTGTAAAAGGCTCCTTTACAAATAAGAAATAAAACAGGAAAAATGCCCTTCGACTGGTACAAACCAAAGTACATGAACCAGCACCCCTGCACTTAGTGAAACTATACAAAAACTTAGGCTGCAGTGAAAAACAAAAGAATCTGTAATGTTTGGAGCTCAAATCCCTGGCCACTCTCCACAGTTCAACTGTGAACAAAAAACCTAAGCCCAGAGGCTGGAAAAGAAAACAAAGGAGGGTCAGGTACCAAATTAAACAGATTCACAAAAGCGAAACGATGCCCAGATTGACAATTCATAGACCCGAGTAGCTCCTCAGCATGCCGGTTCCTCAGCCCAGGTTTCCTCCCCCGTAAGGCAGGTGATGTGACTTTATATAGCCAATGAGATGGAGAGGCTAATTGGAGCAGGTGTGGCACGAACGAGGAATCAGCTGCAGGAAGAGGAGGCCGGATGGTCGTTTTACCTGCTGCACCAATCAGGAAGGCTGAGTACGGCCAGGATATGGATCCCCGTAAATAGGAAAGAAAAAAACACAAGGGGAACACAAACCAAAACAACAATGGCCGTAACACAACCAAATGGTATAGAGTCCAGTCTGTTAGAGGACGACCCAGGAACCTGTGGGCCCCTGGACTCCTTCACAGAAACTTCTCATTGGGAAAAACAAGACATTAAATCATGAGCACAGAGAACACCGGTGCCAGGACACGCATGGAACATGACAGAGTGTCAGAATGGCTGTAAAAAAAAGTTAAGGCCTTACAGTGGTCAAGGCCTACAGAGAACAGGTACATGCACTTCAGACACTACACAGACTGTTTAGTACAAAAGTTTACAAAAACAAGTTCACCACACAAAATTTACATTAGTTCTTGTAATCAAGTTGTGAAACACATTGAAGTGAAGTTGTCTGGAATGAAAAAGCTATATACATTAAAAGGTCATCATCATTGTCACTGAAGTTAAATAAGGTCTAGGTCTGTTGTGCTGTGTGTGACCTCTGCTGTTTCCATTGCACCAGTTAAATTGTGCTCACTTGGGACAATGTATCTTATTTTTATTCTTGTATTTACACAGTATCCACATCCTCCTCAATCTGTAAATTCTGGGTTGCACTTCAACAGAACGCACAATTTCATTCCTCCAATGAACTTTTCATCCAGAACCTGAAGAGTTTCCATTGCAGCTTCCATCTAAAAAAGTAAAATTAGGCATCATTTTACTAGTGTTCATTGCTTCATTATTATTAGTTAATTATTGTAGTTAATTTTCAGTAGCAGTATCATGGCTGATTATTGAATCTAGTATCAATGCTCAGAAGTTTAATGAAATATTCTCAAATTCACCAATGTGGTCTGAATCACTGATCATTCTTAGAGATCTCTACAAGTCCGGGGTCTGGAAAAGTTCAGACAATCCATTTCTCATATGCCACAACTATGTAAGACATTGATTTGTGAGTTGAAGATACTGCAGCCCCAGTAGAATCTTTTCTGTGGTTGTGATGTGTGAGACATCCTTGGTTACTTCCATCATTACACCAGTTAAATCGTGCTCATCTTTGACAAAAGGAGGGAGGAGGAGGTGGCTTTAACCATTTTATGCCCTCTGTGGACTTTTGGTGAGAAATGTTGGAAATCTTTGAGTTTGTCAAGTCAAATAAACATGTTCAGCATTATTTTAGTAGTGTTAATTAGGTAGTCAATTGTAGTTAAATTTCAGTAGCAGTATTAAGATAATCTAATGCATTCCTTCACTGATTATTGAATATGTCATCAATACTCAAATTCACCTAGGGTTGCATCGAGATAACCAACAAGACCTGCAGAAGTGGGATCCGAGCAAGGGTGAAGTCAGGGACAGAAGGCTGCGTGGTTCACTTAGGCTCAGAGAGGGTTTCATGGTCAGGATCAGAAGTAAGTTGGGTTTACCAGAGTCAGGCAGGATCAAGAAGTCGTGGACAGGCTGGGTCAGGAACAGGCAGGCAGAAAATGATGGCAAGACATGCATACTACAGAGGACAATCTGGCAATGAGCTGAGGTAGGACCAGGACCTAAGCCCTAATAAAGCCACCTAATTTCCGTTAATTGGCCACTGGTGTGGGTGCAAAGGAGACCCTGTGGGCAGGGCTGTCGTCTCCACAGCTGTGACAAATTCTAGACTTACATTGGAAAAGAGACATGTGTATTTCTGTCATGGACTTTTAATCTCTGAAAAACTCTTCTAAAGGCCATTTTCCGTTAACTAACCAAAGTATAAAAACAAATGCAAAAGACGAGATTACTTTGAAGCAGTAATCCTGGCGATACACTGACGTAAACAAATATACACTTTGGGATTCACATTCTAATAAATTGCTTTACCACATCTGCCATTTTTTGATAAACTCCATAAGATTTTGTGTGTCAGTTCAGACTACAAGAAATAGTTTTCAGGAATTGAGAAATTAGCCACCAACATGTAATATGTTGACGCTGTAATGTTTATTTCTACGAGAAATTTTTCAATGCAACATTAAGTCACATCAGGAAAAATCTAGTCATAGCAATATATTTAAATGTCTTGAGAAAGATTTAAATTTGCTCTTGCTGTTTCATGGTCCAGCCTCTAATCAACAATTCAATATTTCTGTTTGTCAGTACCTTTTTTAAAGTTTGTTTCCATTTGTACATAATTGTACAATGTGTTTTTTCAGTGATGGGCTGATCAGTGAAAAGGGAACAGGGGAAAAAGGAAAAGAAAGAAAAGAAGGAAAAGAGGGAGTCTACCCCTCTACTACTAACAGTATGTTGATTTGTGAATTAAAGACACTGCAGCCTCAGCAGAATCTTCTTTTCTGTTGTTGTGCTGTTTGGGACACCCTCTGCTGCTACCCATGCACTAGTTAAATTGTGCTCACTAGGGACAATGTCAGTATCTGAATTATCTGGAATAAAAACAGAAGGTGCATGGGCGCATGTGTGGCAGGGTGTGGCCTGCCCTCCGCACTGGTGCCACCTGGCGGTACCACCTTAATTGGTGGGCGGGGGAGACAAGGTTTTTATAAGGCACTGCCTCCAGCCGGATTTAGTTGTTTTTTCCCCTTTGACGAAGGTACTGCGTGGTGCCGCTGGCTCGGCTTTGCAAAGGTGGGCTGCTGCGGCGTGGTTGCAGCTTATCTGGGGTGTTCGCCCAACTGAACCTGCTTCCCAGAACGAACACGCTATCTGGCAGCGGCAAGGTAAAAGCAAGGCATACTAACGTGTGTTTTCTCTGGTGGCCACGACTTAAAGTGCAACAGTGCTTGAACGTGTGCTTGCTACTTGTCGCAGGAGGTTGGTGCTTCCTCCCGTCGTCCTTCCGTCCAGAGTGCTTTGCCGTAAGGGCGCGCGCGCTAGTTTGCACTGGGCAGGTAAGGTGCAGCAATGCGCGTCACTGACTCCCCCACTCACTCAGCTGGTAAACCAATAGTAATGGGACTGTTCTCGCTGCAGTTGGCTGCCGGCTGGTGCCAGTGGGTCGCGTTGCCCCAGCAGGAACCCCTCACGGAGTGGTGACGCCACCAAATACAGTGGGCACAGACTACCTCGCTTACTGGACCCACTGCTGCTTTGGCTCAGTCCTTTAGTTCGGGACTCTCTCCTGTCCACCTCTTTTGTTAATTTAACTCACAGGTGTCAAACCGGTTCCACAAAGGGCCGTGTGGCTGCAGGTTTTTTTTTCCAACCCAGCAGCAGCACACCAGACTGGACTCATTTAATCAACTCACCTGACTCTTCAGACAGCTGATTGGTCAAACTGGGTGTGCTTGACTGGTTGGAACAAAAACCTGCAGCCACACGGCCCTTTGTGGAACTAGTTTGACACCCCTGATTTAACTTAACCCTCACTCCCGTCTCTGCCTCCTATAGTAAAAACCTATCTGTGTGTGCCTAATCGTGTAATTGTTTGTTGGTTTTCCAACCAATTCCTGGGAAACTCCCCAGGTGGCGTTGTCGCCAACCGTTACACCTCACCTCTCGCCACACATGCATGACTCACCATTGTCTAGATTCTCATTTCTACCCTTATCATTCTCAACCAGATTAGGATGGTCTCTCAATTTTACTCACATAATCCTGTCACACCTGTGGGTCAAGTTGTCCCTTTTTTGTCCTGTGTCCATGTTTTGTGACTTCCTGCTTTATTTTGAAACTCACTCTCCTCTTGTTTCGGCCTACTCGCCCTTCCTGATGTGTCACCTGTCCAATTGTCCTCCCTGATTGTGTCCAGCTGTCCCCATTCCCCCGTGTGCTCAGTCTGGTGTCTCCCTCGGTCCTGTGCCAGTGTGTCATGTTTCTCGTTGTGATCGCCAGCTCGTTTTCTCATAGATTTTGAGTGTTTTGTTAGTTTCGTTGAATTTGTTTCATCCCTCATCTGAGGTGCTTTTAGTTGTACTTTGTTTCATCCCTCATTGGAAGTGTTTTAGTTTAAAGAAATAAAGACTTTGGAAACTCTGCACGCAAGTCCTACCCAGTGCTTGT
The DNA here is from genome assembly GCA_911728415.1 of Lagocephalus sceleratus. NCBI lineage: Eukaryota > Metazoa > Chordata > Actinopteri > Tetraodontiformes > Tetraodontidae > Lagocephalus > Lagocephalus sceleratus. Next base: position 627,140 of record CAJVRN010000237.1, on the reverse strand, counting down.
CAAATCAGTCTGAACATCCTTCTTACTGAGTGTAGACATTAACCTCTGTCAGAAGAGTCCAATTTAATTGCTTTTAAAGCATACAAATGTGAATGGGGTGAGAAATGCATTTTAATCCTGCTTTCGTGTTCAGATAACACTCAGTGTTCTGTCACTTTTGACTGGGATCATACAGTGCTTTGCTGTGCCCTACTCAACACTGCGTGGAGCAGTTAATGTTCAGTGGTGTTTAGCTGCCTTTTCCTAGGGCCCAACTTATTATTTATGGTTGGCACTGTCGCCTCACAGCAAGAAGGCCCCAGGTTCAAATCCCGTGACACAATTTGTACAAACACATGGTGCAGAAGTATGTGATTCACATAATGTGGTAGAAGAATATTCTGCTGCAAAATTCCATGGTTGTGTGGCACAGAGGTGTAGTGGGAAGCCCTGTCACCTCACAGCCGGAAGGCCCTGGGTCCAAATCTCGTTGAGGAAGCTGGGGACTTTCTGTGGAGTTTGCATGTTGTGCCTGTGTGGGTTCTCTCCAGATACTCCACTGTCCAAAGACTTGCCCAACTAAGGATTTGGTTAATTGATCACTCTAAATTGTCCATAGGAGTGAACGTGAGAGTGAAGGCATTCTACCTTTTTCTGAGTGAGCGCTGTGGAATCTGACTTGGAGGTGCTGATCCGCATCCCTTCCACTTCGTACTTGGCTGTGAGCTGCCCCAACATGAGCTGGAGGTCTTTGTTTTGATGAGGCTAGGAGAACCAGGTCATCCAGCAAAGTGACCGTTTGCCCACTGAACTCAACACCCTCCACCCCCTGGCTGCAAATTCTGTCCATAAAGGTTTGCCACAGAACCAGTGACAAAGGGTATTGAAATTCCATGGATGGGTGGCACGGTGGTGTAGTGAGAAGCACTGTTGCAGAGCAAGAAGGCCTCAGGTTCGAATCCCCATTTGGGCAGAGGCTGGGGTCCTTCTGTGTGAAGTTTGCATGTTCTCCTTTGCTTGTGTGTATTCTCTGGCTTCCTCCCACAGTCCAAAGACATGCAATTGGGGATTAAGTTAATTGGTCATGCTGAAGTGTGTGTGAATGGTTATTTGTCAGCCCTGTGACTGACTGGCGACCAGTCCAGAGTATCCTCTCTTCACACCCTCCCATCTTGGCAGCTAGAATATGTAGATCAGGGGTCGCCAACCTTTTTGAAACTTGAGAGCTACTTCAAGGGCACTGAATAATGCAAAGGGCTACCACTTTGATAACACACTTCTGAAAGAAGAAAGTTGCACAGTTCACCTTTAATTTTATATTAATTACATTCTACGTGGAGACACTGATTGTTAATGATTAATAATTCATCAATAATTATTCAGAAAGATTCAACAAGGTAGGAAACAGATAAACAATATTTTATTTCTTTCCAATTGTTTCATTTTCAAATGATAACTTCCACAACATTTTGCAAGAAATCACATCCAATTTTTCAAGATGCTATCAGTTTTCAATCAAATCATGAACTCTGCACCATGTTTGTACAAATTATCAATTATGTAAGATTTAACAAAAATCAACTCATTTTAAAATAAATCTTATCACATTTGTACTAATCACTACATTTGCAGCCATTAAAGCAGGGGTGTCCAAACTGTTCCACAAAGGGCTGTGTGGTTGCAGGTTTTTGTTCCAACCAGTCAAGCGCACACAGTTTGACCAATCAGCTGTCTGAAGAGTCAGGTGAGTTGATTAAATGAGTCAAGTCTGGTGTGCTGCTGCTGGGTTGAACAAGAAGCTGCAGCCACACGGCCCTTTGTGGAACAGTTTGGACACCCCTGCATTAAAACAAATCATGTCTGTTAAACTTAGTAACACATCTGTAACAGTTTTTCAGTATTTTAAATCTATCTTTGCCATGGCACTGACATGTTGCCACCAACAACATCTGTCATTTGTTTCTTTGTCTGTTAGTGGGAAGCCTGGCATTACATGCTCTTCACCAGTGTACTGTAATCTGGGATGTAATTTGACACTGCAACTCTGTGACTCTTGCAGATGTGCATCAGTGAGGCGTGTTCTGTTTGTTCTTAATGAAGTTCATATCAGAATAGGCTGATTCACACAGATAGGTTGAACCAAACATGCTGGCAACTTTCATGGCTACTGTGCACACACCACTGTACTTTTCAGTATTTGCAAGGCACCAAAAGTTTGCTGCAGCCTGGTTGGCTTTGAGGTGGAGGTCATTTTGCAAGGTTACAATTTCCATCTCCATCTGACCAACATCCAAGTTGAACGTTGCACTTAGTTGCTCAGAAATGCATGTTGTATCCACTTGCATGAAAGGATTGGAAATGAATGACACACATGGCTCAAGCTGATCAAAGTCACAGAACCTCTTCTCAAACTCTTGCCCAAGTCTGTTTATGACTTGAGAGTACTTTTCTGCAGCTTAGTCTCAGATGCAGAAGCATTGTCTTTCAGCACTGACTGCACAGAGGGAACGTGCAGCACTTTTTTTGTCTGTAAATGCATGGAGAAAATGTTCATCTTGGTTTTAAATGCACTGACAGAACTTATCATGTCAGCAACAGTTTTACCTTTGCCCTGCAGCTCACAGTTCAAAAGGTTTATTTTTCCAGTAATGTCAGTTAAAAATGCAAGGTCCAGTATCCACTCAGTGTCCTCCAGCAGAGAGGTGTCTTCACCTTTGGACTGCATGAACTCTTTGATTTCATCCAAAAGCGAGAAACTTTTCAAAATACGTCCCCTGCTCAGCCATCGGATTTCTGTGTGCAGTAACAGGTCTCCATATTCAGCTGACAGCTCCTCCAATAGCACCTTAAATGTTCTGTGCTGTTTAGCGTTGGAGCGGATGCCGTTTATAATCTTCACCAAGGGAGGCATCACATGCTCAAAGCCGGTAACTTTTGCACATATCGCCTGCTGGTGAATAATGCAGTGGTAATGCAGAAATGGTGGGAAGTCTGTGTCACCTTTACAGTGTGCGATGAAACCTGCATGCTGGCCGGTCATAGCAGGAGCTCCGTCTGTAGTCACCGATACCAGCTTTTCCAGTGGTACGTTTTTCTCCGTGAAAAAACTCACGTCATTATAAGTGTCAACTCCCCTCGTAGTTGTCTTTAGGGGCAGTAGTGTCAGGAGTTCTTCTTTTGTGGAGAAATCATCAAATACCATCCGTATTAAGATCATCAGCTGCGCGGTACTGCTGTTGTCCACAGACTCATTGCACTGGATGCTAAACCACCTGCACCTAGCCAGATCCCGGTCCAGCTGTTCTGTCAAGTTCCCAGACATAGCAGACACCCTTCGAGCCATTGTGTTCGCCCCCAGCTGGACATCGGAGAGTGGAAAGGATATCGCTTCCATTCTTCTCGTCTTTAAGTACAATGTTAGCAATAATGATCATTGCTTCTTTGAGAACCTCCCTGTCTGAAAATGCCTTCTTCTTCTTTATCAAAAAATGTGTAGCTCTAAAAGAGGCTTCAGTTGATTTTTGAGAGTTTTTCACTGGCCTTGTTAAAAAAGACTGCTGTTTGCCCAAAGCTGCCTTTAACTCGCGGGCCTTTTCTGTCCATAGTGCGCTACCAAGTGGGTAGTTAGCATGGTAGCTTTTGTAGTAAGCTTTTAGTAAAAAAGAATTCTTCCTCCCATTCACTGTGAAAATAATACGTTTTCTTCCTTTTTTCCGCCATGTTCATGTGGGTAGAAACCGCTTTCTTCTTCGCAACGCTCAAGACCAAGGCTGAGTTTGTCATGCGCGCTAGACTGACCTCTGCCCCATACTACGTCAGAGTTCTCATATTAGCGAACTCTGCTACTTTATGATTTTTATGATTTTTTTTTAGGTTTTTTATATATTTTTTATACTTTTTGTTTTTAATTTACATCACTGTAAATGCAATTCAAAAAGAGTGGCAACACAATTTAATCAAATTTTAGACAGTGATAGTTCGTGATTAGGTCTATTTTTAGAACTGGCCTGCGGGCAACTGATATGGTCACTGCGGGCAACACGGTGCCCATGGGCACCGGGTTGGCGACCCCTGATGTAGATCTTGTTGTGGCACTGTTGATGACGTGGTTGGTTGTCTCAAGCCACTCCACAAACAATGAACTTTTTAGAGGATTTAGAGCCACTCTTGAAATGAAAAGTTGGAAATTGGTCTATAGTTGTCTAAAACATCTGGATCATGAGAAGGTTTTTTTTAACTAGAGGCTTAATTTTCAGCAGTTTTAAAAGACTGGGAGACATATACTGTTGATAAAGACAAATAAATCAGATTTAGTATGGACGTAATAATTAATGAAAAAACCTTTAGCAGTTTAGTCAGGATGGGATCTAGAACACAAGTTGATGATTTAGATGCTAATTATTGATGTGACCACATGAAGATCAATTGTACAGGAGGAATCTAAGTACTGACTAGGTCCTACAGATGTTTCTACTACCACTGTACTATTTATTAAAAAGTAAAGCCCAAATGTACACAGGGAAATTTAACTATACTACAAAAGTAATGCTTGAAGCATGTACTATATGAACACATTTACAATCTTCTATTGTAGCTCAGAAAAGACAGTGCCATAGTGGCATCCCAATGTTGAGCACCGTCAGCTTAGAGTGCAGGTATCACACTTTAAAAAGCATGATGTTCAAATACAAATGTTAAACCATGAAGTCAACCATTACAGTCAACCACCACAACCATGTCTTGACTGTCAAACAGTCTTTTGTGTTATGATCTGGTTTTCATGTTTGCCTTGCCATGTTGAACCTCTGCCCACTCTCACTCAGAGCAGCGAGGAGAGACGGGGCAGGTTCTCAGCAGTGGCCTCATTGCTCTCACCTGTTCCTGATCCCCTACAATCAGCCTGGCTACTATTATGCAGCTTTTTTTAACCACGCAAACAATTAACAATCCTAAACACACTTCAGATAAAAGAAATTAGATGAATCTGACCAGAGCTGTCATCTTAGAGTGCAGGTACAGTACAAAAGGCCTCTGTGAGATTTCCCTCCAAATCACACTTTAAAATGCATAATGTTAAACCATGAAGTCAATGAACATTTCTGTGTACAAGTTTTCACTGTATAAATTTCACTGTGTTAACAGCTTCCATAAATGCAAACATCCCACCAGACAAGTCATGTGTCCATCCGTCTCGCACGTCACATAAAGAGGTGTCACACTCTGCCCCGGCCCATGTACTCAGTACCTTTCCATTGCCCTGCTCACACCACACCCCCTGATCGCCACTCCCACTCTCAGTCACTGTTCACACACCTGCTCCCACTTACCAATCAGCTCACCTACCAGTATATATTCTCCAGCCTCACACTCACCCGGTGCCAGATTGTTCTCTGCGATGCAAGACTCTCCAGCGTTTGCCAGCCTGTCTTCTCGGTATCGACCCTGCCTGTTTTTGACCTGCCTGTTCTGCCTGACCCCCGGTAAATTAGCTCTGTCTTCTGTTTTGACCAGGAGCTTAGCCAGTCTCCCCCTGGTCTGTTGCCTGATTCTGCCTGCCTCCCGGTTACAAGACTTTTGCCTGCCTCGACCAAGTCCACTGCCCTGCCCTCGAACTGTTTGTCTGTGCCAGATTACCTTAATAAACATAGTGACTGATCACCTATTCATTGCCTGTTTTGTACTGCACTTGGGTCCATACCATACCCGTTACAAGAGGAACAACCCTGTTGTTGGGTAATTTTCCTTCCTCAGTGTTATTAAGCTGTTATCAGAGAATTACTCTTAAAATGATAACAGAGGTTGAAGTACCTGCATTGTAATTTCTTTGTGCTGTTCATCCAGGGTTTACTGGACTTTTTTTTGCCTTTGATTGTGTCTATTTTTTGGGGACATTTGGTAGTATTAAAAATTTTGAAACCTTTAAAAATTTGAAACTTTAAACCTTTTAAGCTTCCTTCTGGATCAGGGTAACTGATGGGTACAAGCACTGAAAAAAACTCTCCAAGCATCATTTTCTCTGTGGTTTTATTGAATATTTCCAGTTTTATATGCAGTCAAGACTTTTACATGTTTAAATTCATTTTGGAAAGCCATACTACAGTTTTAGATTTAAGCTTGATATCAATTATTGAAAGGAAAATACTCCTCTAAACCTCAGAGAAAGGCTGAAGTTATTGCTGCTGGTGCCAGCAGAAGCAGGACACTGGAACCAGTGGACACAGCACTGTTACATAAATCCCCGGTACAGCATTTTATAGGGCTGATGCATGCAGAACTTGCAAGGCAGGACTTGACGACAGTACCTGGATAACGACATAAATATGACAGTTTAATTTCAAGAAAAATACCAGCTGAGAGTGAAGGAATAAGTGAAATTGAATCCATCCATCCATTTCCTACTGCTCAGTCCTCCACAACCATTCACGCTCACACGCTTACCTGGACAATTTAACATGACTAATTCACCTCATCCCCAATTATGCATGTCTTTGGACTGTAGGAAGAAGCTGGAGTACGCGGACAGAACACACACAGGCACAGGAACAACATGCAAACTCCACACAGAAAGATCACAGGCTCCATCCCAACTGGGATTTGAACCTGAGGCCTTCTTGCTGTCAAGTGAAGGTGCTATGCCAGAATAAGTGAAATTGGGCAAAACATTGAATGCAGGAAATTGTCATAAATAATAAGTTACCATTCGCCTCCAAGGTAGAGCATCGATCCAGTGGAGGTATACATGGCAGGACTGTGGTGCAGGATGTAGGGTCACCAATACACCAGTAGCACTTCAATCCATATGCTGTTTGGAAACAACACAGTCATGATCTGGTCTGAATTTAGATTTAGGCAAATAAATCTAGGAAAACCCTGGGACTTGTCTTAATTAACATTCATGTACAACTCGCACCCCAAAATTTCTGTCTACTCACATTATAATTGTTCCCCAATTAGATTAGTTACAAATGACACATATTACTTTCTTACCTGTAGACAAAGTCGCCAATAGAATCAGAATGATGGAAGTCTTCATTGTAAATACAACTCTAATGAACTTTATAAAGAAAAATGAGAGCTTATACTCTCATTTGGGCTGATTTTATTGGATTCCTGCGTAAAGCCACCTCCTCTTTGAGATAAGCTACTCTGCTGCCGCAATTAGAGTGTTCTATTACCGTCATAAAGAGGCCATATCAATTAATAATCTTTTTTATTAGTGTGTAATTTCTGTAGCTGTCCTTGGCAGTAGAAGGTGTAGGAATGGAATGCAGTGGGACAACTTGCTGTCACTACACACATTCTCACTCACTCACACACACACACACACACACACACACACACACACACACACACACAATCAACGAATTAATTAACACAATTCTAATCACAACCATGTCTTGACTCTCAAACAGTCTTTTGTGTTATGGTCTGGTTTTCATGTTTGCCTTGCCACAGTGAACCTCCAGTTAACCTCTGTGCACTCTCACTCAGGACAGTGCGGAGAGACGGGGCAGGTTCTCGGCAGTGGCCTCATTGCTCTCGCCTGTTCCTGATTCCCCACAATCAGCCTGGTTACTACTATTTTTTTTAACCACACAAACCGTTAATGATCCTTCTGGCACCTTACATAACACACTTATTTAATGCTCTTCAGGTAAAAGAAATTAGATGAATCTGATCATAGCCATCAGCTTAGAGTGCAGGTGTCACAGTTTAAAATGCATGTCAAAATACAAATGTTAAACATTTCTGACTGGCTGTGTGGATATCCACTGAGAGTCATTTTCAGTGCTGAAAAGACTTAAAGCATACAGTCGGAACAGAACTGACCAAGAACGACTTTCCTCCCTGGCACTGATCTCCATCGAGACAGAGAGACTTTCAAAACTCAAGGCACAAAAGCAGCTCATCGATGCGTTTGTTCAGGAGGAACTGCGCATGGACTTCATTTATAATTTTTTTATAAGTACACTGCTAGAAAAAGTCCGTCGTTTTTACAGGAAAATGCTGGCAGCTGGGGTTACCAGAGAATTCCTGTAAAAAAAAACCAACAGGACAGTAGATACATTTACAAAGAAAATATGTGCCTAAAAAACCTTTAAAAACAGGAACTAATAGACTCAGAAACAGTTTTTTCTTCAGAGCCATCTCCACCCTGAACACAACCCACACTATTTATGATAGATAACACTGTGCAACCACCCTGAACACTGTAAACCCACACCGTGTGTAATAATTACTTGCAATATAACCTTGTGCAATCCTCTCTCTAACATGTGCAATACAAATTACCCTCTGTATATATGTACAAAGCAATTCCCCCGCACCTTATTTTGAATTTATTTTTTTATACTTTTCTTTTTTTACATATTCTTGTTATACTACTGTGTCTTGTATTTATTATATTGTATTTCTTTCTTGTATTTATATTTGAATGTGCACTGTAACAAGGAGATACTCATTTTGGGCTTTAGAAAAAGGTTTTTCTTTTCTTTGCTTTGGTTTTTCTTTTCTTTGCTTTAAAAAGGTGAGGGGGTTGCGTCTACTGTTTCACTGTGTTCTAACACTGGCCAGAGCGTTCTGTTACGGGATGGGTGTCTGAGGCCAGAACACAGTGATAAAAGGTCCAAATGAGTTTTATTGACAGAAGTCCGATTCTGCACGTCTACAGGTCCAGCAGACAGCATGGAGACCTCAAACAAGCAGGGAAGATGCAAGGGAAACAGGCAGAACAAAGCCAAAACGCACAGGAGTTCTGTCCTTAAATAGCACGGTAGATTGAAGAGAGCCCACAGGTGTGTCTACCTGCAGCGCCAGCTGTGGCTGATGAGTGGCTCCTCCACGCCCCTGCAGGAAGAAACCAGCAACACAACCCTGGACCCCAACACAAAGAACTTTCAAGCTTGCTCTTTTTAACTGCTGAACAGACCAAGTTACAGGTCATACTTTATCCGTGTTTTTTTGCTAAAACATATTCTATTTGAATATTTGAAGATAGACAAGATTTTTACAATACTGTGGAACATTGTTGGATAACAAGGACAACAAGCAGGTGGCAGGCCCTCTTCATAGAAAGTTACAAAATGCACCTTTAAAACAAAACTTGCATGTTGTACATTTAACAAAGTGAAAATGAACAGCACCTCTTCTCTAGCAGTCAACACAGAGTCCGTGTTTATCCTTCATGCCACTCATGATCAGCAAGATCCTGTATCAGGGTCAGAACTTGAGGGTTCCCATTGAGATGACGCTTTGAGTTTTTATTCTCTACTTTTGTTCCTTTTTCTGGGTTTATCAAGAAAAAACACCTGTAGAATAAAAGCATATAAAAACAAAAGCATTTTAATTAATGAGTTAAAAGAAGACTACAGGAATGAATGAATACACACATGCATAAACAAACAGTCTGAGTCTGGGTCTGAGCCAAGACTCAAAGTCGTATCAAAACCAATGCTGCACCCACAGCCAAGGCTGAGAATCAGACCCACACCAAGACCAGGTGTGATTACAGCTCTTAGTCTGGGTCTGACTCTCAGCCTTGCCTCTGGGTGCAGTCCGGACTCCAGGTCCCAGGAGATGTTTACTCACCTTTGAAGGAACTCCAGTGTAGAAGCCAGCTCAGATGGATAATGGATGTTGAAACAGTAGTAGCTCCCAAACATTAGCCACAATGCAGAAATTAAGGAAGAGATGTTTGTGTTGACACGGTTCCCATCCAGACTCAGCATGTACCTTGTTGAGAAATAGCAGGACTGGCCTATAATTTAACAGGTTATATTAATAAGTGCGTGGTGGTCATAGCTCAGTCACTCACGTAACAAATTCAGACACATATGCCAGAGACTTACCACAGACAATAATAGTTGGGTGTCAGAGGCACCTGCCCAAGATCAACCTCTTCTGCCAAACATGTATCATCTACATGGAAGAACATGGACTCCTCCTTCTCATCAAAGTAGCTGAGCAGAAGCAGCAGCATCTCCTTCACATCTTCTGAGCACCAACTCTGTTGTCCCCGCATCCTCTGAAGCCTTGCATAAATCTGATGGAATCTCTTGCTCTTGTGGACACAAACTGTAGTCAAGTAGTTGAGAAGCCTTTTCCCCTTCAAATCCAAATTATGTGTCAATGTCTCTTTGATGTCAATACCAATAAGTTCTTTGAAGTGGACTATAATGCCAAGTTCGTCAAACCAAAATGGCCACTCCTCTCTAAGGCAATTGATACTTTTTCCCTAGTTGACATGTTGATGCTGTGTGTAAAAGTGGACTTCATCAGACATGTTATCTCCTTTGGATTGGCATCTGAATGTTGGTACATATTCTGGAGTTTTTCCATCTTTTGCTGCTGGCTCACTTGAGTTTCTCCAATGGGGAGGATTTTTATATATTAAGGATTTTTATATTATTTGAGCGTAAATGAAGGGTGGTTAGCACTGTCGCCTCACAGCAAGAAGGCTTCGGGTTCGAATTCCGGTTGGGATGGAGGCTGGGGACTTTCTGTGTGGAGTTTGCATGTTCTCCCTGTGCCTGCGTGGGTTTTCTCCGGGTACTCCGGCTTCCTCCCACAGTCCAAAGACATGCATGATTGGGATTAGGCTGATTGAATACTCTAAATTGCCCATAGGTGTGAGTGTGAGAGCGAATGGTTGTTTGTCTCTGTGTTAGCCCTGCGATTGGCTGGTGTACCCTGCCTCCGCCCATTGCTCTGGGATAGGCTCCAGTCCCCCCGTGACCCTCAGTGGAGGAACAAGCGGTAGAAAATGGATGGATGAGCGCAAATGAATGGGTACATTTGCTAATGAAATATAGACTGCAAGGACTTGGTGTGTCTTTTTAGCAGAGGCTAGAGCAGACATGTCCAAAGTCCGGCCCGGGGGCAATTTTGGTCAATTTTCATCCGGCCCGCAGCCTCCGTTATAAAATCAATAACGTCTGGCCCGCATGTAGATTTAATACATTGGGCAGCGGCGCTGTTACCTGCATGTGCTAAATGCTGCCATCTAGAGACTAAATGAGGAACAGCAAATGAGTATATGAGTGAGTGACTGAATGAGCCCCCAATTTTCTAAATGGTGCTGCCATGGTGAGATATTTTATAGCTGAAATTAAAATAAAAAAGCAAATGTGAAACACCGAATGGCTCGCTGAAATTTGTTTAAATTAATTGCTGTTCTATGTAAAGAACGTCTGCCAAGGTTGGCCCCCCTACATTTTTAACACACCAAATCTGGCCCCCTTTGCAAAAAGTTTGGACACCCCTGGCCTAGAGGATTTACAACTTCAAATGAATCTTGGTATAAAATGAGTTTTAAGCTTTTAGGGTTTTCATTAAATAACTGGTTACATTTGACATTTTGACCATCATATAAATCTGTAAAAACCTCTGGGATCTCCAAACTGTTGCGACTGTACATTCCTCCATAAATTTGACTGTAAAAAGTCCATCAGAGTTTCTGCCACTGGTGTGTAGGAAGCAAATTTTGGTTTCATGTTTTCATCCATTCCTAATGCCACTTCTTGGGGCTCTGTGTATTTAAAAAGTTTTGTGAATGTCAGATTTCTGGTGTACACTGTCCTTAGTTGTCCCTGATGACATGCAGAGAACAAATCCGACTCTTTAATGATCTCTGATCTATACTCGAGGAACACCGAGGCAAAACGTCAGGCCTGGAAATGGATGGAAATGTGCACATGGAAATTAATATAGCTCGCTTCCTGTGGCATTTAGCACATGGGTCCAATTTTGTATTTCTGGGTTGAATGTGGTTTTGGGGCTGCTTCTTTGAATATTTCTAGGGGGCGCTACAGAGCCATTTTATGACGCACTTGCTAGCAAGGATTTTTTGTAGGCCTTGTCATGACACACGTGCTTGCTGATTTTCATAAACGTAGGTCACACGCAGTCCTGGGGCTGCATAATTTTTTGTATTTAGGTGGCGCTATAACATAAAACCGATTTTAAAACATCGATCTGTTTGGGGCGGAATTCTGGGAAAACCCATGGAGTCAGACGCCAATCGCCGATCGGACTACGTATGTGTGAGTTACGGCAATTTTTCCAACCTTGATGTTTGGTGTGCCGCCAAGGCCACGCCTGCTTTTTTAATGTTGATGATTTTTCTCACCTTCCGTCACCAAGGCCTTCTTGACTTCCTCACCTGGTTTGGTACTCCGATCAGGATGTTGCAACGTAAAACATGACATTTCCTGATGCCAGCAGGCGGCACTATATTAATAATTGAATATTGGTAGATATTTCTGTTCAGGACACCATCCTGATTACACCTGTGACCTTTGACCCTGATTCGACCTTGTATGTCCGATCTTCGCCACTTTATTTTTTTTGGCGACGCGCCGAAATGTGCTCGAAACTTTGCATTGCCACCACGCCCAAACCGAAGCATGAAATGAAAAAAGCCTCGCAATTTAGGAGGAGTTCGGTAAATTCCATTGTATGCATGTTTGCAAAAAAGTGCCAAAATTTGTTCGGACAAGTATGGCAGACTCCCTGTCTGAGTTAGGCCGTCACTCCAAGAGAGTTTTTCGTCCGTCTTGGTGCAATACATAAACTCACCAAGTTTCATGAGCATAGGACAAACTCAGTCCCGGGGCACCAAAAATAGGTGGCGCTATAGAGCAAAACGTGAAGGTAGCCTCTCGGGACCCAGAAATTCTAAATTTTTTCACATTCCATTGGGGGGGTAGGTCAAATAAAATCAACTCGAAGAATAACAAAAAAAAACAAACAAACATTAGAAATACAATAGAGCCTTCGCACCACCTTTCGGTGCTCGGGCGCTACTAAATTAAATTCTCGGCATGTCTGTACTAATATGATTGGTTCGACGCTCCTTGCGTCATTTACGCGCCTTTGTGACGTCAGAATACGCGCCGCTATGTTTTGAAACGCCGGTCTCCTACGGCGTCTTTTTTGCGTTTTTGCGCACGTAAATTTAGAAAAGTTGCCCTATAATGACCGAGCTCATTGCGTGGACTGAAAGATGCCGAAGTCTGTAAAAAAGTCCTGCACAAACCAGACCTCCATTAGCAGGTACTTTGTTGGAGTGAACAGCAGGAAGAGCAGCAGCACCGCGCAAAAGTCTGCAGAGCCGCTGTCAAGAAGCAAGGTACATAAACGCGCGCACATACACGCGCTTGTTTTAAGTCGGGACTAGTGATAACTGTTTTACCCTGCAGCAGAAACTTTCCTCTGATGGAGCTGAAGTAGGATTACCAGCAAAACGAGCCAAGCTTTCTCTGCAAGAGCATCAGGAAGAGTTTCAGTGTAAACCTTCATCTTTCCAAAACACTGAAGGTAGGTTTGTGTGTGTGTGTGTATGTGTGTGTGTGTATCTTATGAACATCCGTGGAGGTAAACTTGTTTTCATCTTTTCAGAGACTACTTTAACACTGATCCAAGGAGGAGGCAACCTCTGCTCCTCCACTTTGGAGAAGCTGAAAGGGTTTGCCTGCCTGACATCCGAGTCAAGTGTTGGACACCGGGGATCAGAGGGGGACAGACAAACATTGGATGATGCTCAAAACAAAGTCTGCCGTCAGGGGCCTCGTGATCATACTCTGCAACATTCTGAAGAAAAAAAACTTTGGGAACTAGAAGAGGTGAATGAAGACGACAAAGGCAGATCTTGGGTGACTGAGTCTGAACAGGTATTTAAATGTTATGTAATTATGGAGGTACATGCTAAATCAAAGGTAATGTGTAAAATACTTTATTACACACAGGATTTTTTCTGAGGAACACAACGTTTAAATTCTTTTGCAGGTTTTCAAGTCTGGTGGGAAGGATGCACAAGCTGATGACTCAAATCCTTTGTCAAACCCTGTCGCCAAGTCGAGGCGCTCAAAGAATGTGCACACTTCCCAGGTGTACACTCCGCTTGAACAGCAGGTCATCCAGCTGAAAGAGCAGCATAAAGATGTATTGTTGGCTGTGGAGTGCGGTTACAAATACAGGTTCTTCGGAGAGGATGCCGAGGTTAGAGCTGAAGAACACCTGAGTTACATGTGACTGTTCAGAAAGTTGTTACTGATAAAGACAGAAGAAGTTTTACAGGATAGTTAAATAGAAGAAGTTAAGTAGAAAGCAGGGTATTTGTAACGATTCAGTTGTGTTCTTATGTGTCTGAACAGATCGCTGCAAAGGAGCTAAATATATTCTGTCATCTGGATCATAATTTCATGACATGCAGCATCCCCACACACCGTTTGTTTGTTCATGTCAGACGGTTGGTCTCACATGGACACAAGGTAAGTAGTATTGGATATATTACCTGTCTTCACATTGTTTTGAATCATATTAGTGTCATTAGTTTATATTTTGTCGTCTGCTTTCTCTTCGTCTAGGTAGGTGTTGTTAAGCAGACGGAGACATCTGCAATAAAGGCATCAGGGGCCAGTAGAAACTCCTTGTTCACTCGTCAGCTCAGTGGTCTGTACACCAAGTCCACCCTGGTAGGGGAAGGTATGCTGAGAGACTGTGTGTGTGTGTGTGTGTGTGTGTGTGTGTGTGTGTGTGTGTATGGGAGGGGGGGTCACCTCAGCATTCATTTATTCATTTCAATCTAAATTGTTGCCCTTGACAGTTTTTTTTGTTTTTTTAAGATGTGAACCCAGTCTGCAGACTGGGGGATGTGGAAGAGGGCTCCTCCAGTGATGCAATACTGGACCCTCCTGAGAGCTTCCTGTTGTGTATCAGTGAGACATGGGACAAACTGAGGAAACACCTCACTCTAGGATTGGTGGTGAGTTGGAAGACACCTGACGTAATGCTGTGTTTAGAGGAGCCATTTGCAAGGCCAGATGAGTGCTGCCCCTAATCCCATAATCCAGAAAAGAAACAGGACATCCTGCACTCCCAGTGAAGGATGAACCAGGGAAATATTCCTTATAATACTTTGTTTTAGTATTTTAGTTTAATAACATCAGAAAATTGAGGCCACAAATAAACCAGTTACTTGTGTGGATAATTATTGTAAGTATAATTAATTTTCTTAGTAGTTGTGGTGGTTGTGGTACTAGTGGTGTAATGGGGTTTATCTGCAATTACCAGTATGTTCACTGATTTGTTTGTTACTGTCATGTCAGCCTGTGTACTCTAATAATGGGTGGGTTTCTGTATTCAGGCAGTTCAGCCCAGTACAGGAGATGTGTTGTTTGACTGTTTTCCCGAGGGGCCATCTCGCTCTGAATTAGAGGGTCGTGTTGTTAAGATCAATCCTGTGGAGATCCTCGTCCCCACTGACGTGTCAGAAGAAACGCACAGACTCGTACAGAGCATCGCCAATGCCAGGTAATCTACTTTAAGGACACTGGGGGGCAGTCTGCGCCCATTCCCGGACGTCAGCAGGTTTTGAGGGATCGCGTTTAGATTCGGCTCTGGAGGCGGATCTGTGTGGGTTCAGCCTCGATGAGAAAATCAATACATTTCCATTGAAGGGTTACATAATAATTATTTTCAATATTCTGTATTCCAGCTCAAGGGGCCCAACAATTCAACTTGATAGCCTTTTTTTGTTTTTTTAAGTTTTTTTTCTATTAGAATTCATATCTGTTTTGCAACAAGGCAAATGTATACACACACAATTCTTTGTGTTGCTCTAATAATTATGAAGACTAAATGCATATTAAGGACAGCTTTGTTATTTTTTACATCTCTTTTGTCAATTTATATAGATTCTGATATGGGTCCCTGTCATTTTGGTCATAAATGCCTAAAAAGCTAAAAAAAAAAAAACACAAAACAGACTGTGCTGCACCAGCAGCTGGCCAGAGGAGGTGGTTTAGAAGTTCTTGTATTTTACTGTCAAAATAGAAGAAACCTGAACCACTATGTTTGGGGTGGAGACAGCTTGTCTGTTTTTCACTGACACCACACTGCTATTGGTGTTGCTGGCATCGAACAGAATTCTTCCAGAAATCTGCTGCAGCCTCTTGCGCCACCATTTGACTCCTCTTTTGTAGCCAGCATGTCAGTAACAGTGGGGATGCTCCTCTGGGGGCTGCTGCAGATTGCATTATGCTGTGAAAATGAAATGAGGATGAGGAGTGTATTAGATTAGAAGAACCTTGGTTTGATAAATGGTAGAGCTGTCAGTTTTCTCTTTACTTCATGGTATGCAGTCCTCATTGGCGCCCTTTTCTTGCAGCTCACTTTCATTTCTGTCTGTGTAGGTTTTGGGGAAGATGGGTCATTTAAATGCCCTGACTGTCTACCCCTCTCCTTTCAGTCCACACTGAGTGAATATTCTGCTGATGGGCACGAAAAGGCCAGCTCAATTATTGCATTATAACTGCCCTGCTGTGTGCTATATAGACCTCTCTGCCAGCCTTCACAGATCTTAGATATTCATATTGATATTCTCAGATATTAAACCTGCCAAATACCATGCTCATCAGAAGTCATTAAAGTTAGTACTGTAGTTTATTTGTCAGTGGGTGCTGCTGTTATGCCAATATTCACTGTCTCAGGGGTGGGTTGAAGAGACGGGAACCCCTGGCAACAGCATTTATGTGTTTCCATGGAGCAGCTCATAATGAGTCCCTGTGAAATTGGTAGTAGCTAGGTTTGATAGTACCCACTTCACTTATCTGCAGGCTGGAGCTACATTTGGGAATGCAACAGCTTTGAAGGAGGACTGCAGAAACCAAAAAAAGCATACTGACAGACGTAATCAACATGTTATTGACTTTCTCACTTTTTAAAATGAATTACAATAGAAAGTGTTGAAAATGAAGATTGCAGTGCATGCAGGATGATTAGAAAAGTAAAATTGTGAATGCTTGCTAAATCACACATGCATGCATGTGCGAGTACACATGCATGCACTACGATAGCCTCAGAACTCTGCTTTCACCCTGCAGAGCTGGATGGAGAAACTTAATCATTTGTGCACATTAACCTTTGATCCCTGGATTGCAACATTTGAGATTAACCTTTAGCAGTCTTTGATTGATCACCCCCATAACAATCCTCTCAGTATTTAGAGAGAAAAAGCACTGCAGAGAAATGCTGCTATCCCTTTTCGTTTTTCATTTTTTGAAGCTTTGCTTTTTGAAGCAAAGCTTTGCTTTTTGAAGCTTGAAATGCTGCCCCACCTTTAAAGGTCTCCAAATCATGGTCTCAGTTTTTTTTTTTTTTTAATCTGTGTTATTAAGGCTCACATTTATAATTATGTTATACAATATCTCAATATTACAGCAGACTGCAGTAAAACCTTGCACAAACTTCCAAGGTCTGAGAGAATCCATTCAGTTTAGTCACCTTTTCATCCAGCATCAGCAAACATTTCTCAATAATTCACACAAAAAAAGAAGATTCGAATTGTAATGATGACAGTCGTTAAAGACATTTTTAAATCCAAAAAGTTGTTTCCTATAAATGTCCATCATGTTGTTGTACATTCCAAGTAGACAATTCCCAAACCTTTTAGTTCTTGCTCTAGACAAGGTTTTGTAGTAAAGGATCAATACCAGCACATGTGAATTGTTTGAACTGACGAGTTAAATGATTAATGGCTTGAGTTTTGCTGCTGGCACAATATGCAGTTTATTGATCAGTTTTCTATAGCTTTACTCCCAGTTTGACCAGTCACCCAAGTGAAAGATTAGAATTGTGTGTATGTGTGTGTGTGTGTGTGTGTGTCTGTGTCGTCTGTGTGTAAATTAAACGATCCACATCTTCATGTTTACCTTGGTTGCCCTAGCAACAGCAGTCTGGACAAAGCATCCAGGGTCCTTGAAAACAGCATTGCGGATTGAGAGAGAATGCAGAAGCAAAGGAGGTGTGATAGCTCAACAAGGAGATCTGTGTGTGTGTGTGTGTGTGTGTGTGTGTGTGTGTGTGTGTGTGTGTGTGTGTGCGCGTGTGCGCGTGCGTGCATGTGTGTGTGTGCGTGTGCGCGCGCGCAAGAGTGGGTGTGCATGTCTCCCTAGTCTTTGGCTTTAGCTGAACAAAAGGACAAACGGTGCTATCGTCCTCCTACAGAGAGGAGGATGACCAGATATCAAATGTTGTGTTTCCTTCTACTTTTCTAAAAATATAAGCCGTCTCACTGTTCTGCCTCAGTACTCAGACTGATGACCGAGTGCGAGTTGAGAAGAGAGACTGCGCACAATTTGAGTTCGCCTCGGCGATGAACACAGTCACAGAGTTCTATTGCCACAATCAGGAGAAAGGTGTGTTTCTATTTCTTTTTAATCTCCTACTCTGTGTTTGGTCCAGATCCTCAAAGTCTGTAGGAACTGTATTTAAGATTCTTACTGTGTCTTACTGTATGCCTGTGTTTCATGGCTGTGAAAACTCCATGTTTGTGGTTCCTGTCTCCCCCACCACCACAGGCTGCCACTCGCTGTCAAGTGTAGCCTCCCTGGAGAGTCCGGTGATCTGCTGCCTGGGTCCACTCATTCAGTACCTCCGAGAATTCAACTTGGAGAGAGTTCTTAGAAGTGAAAGGTAGATAGCACAAAGAAAAACCACACACCTTTCAACTGAAGTTAAGTGTTATGCAGTGTTTCCTCTGCTCTGATGAGACAGAAAAGGTGGGGAAAGGGAGTTAAAAACTGATATTGATTTAAATGTTGTGTTTTTTTCTGGGATTATTGGTAGTTCAAATTAGATGTATCTTTTTTTGGGGGGGACACCAAAAAAAAGGGCCACCACAGCTGTCCTCAGTTGGAGGATGCTGCCTCACCTTTCAGGTAATGTGCTAATACGGAGAAGCCAGGTCTGGGGAGCATTTCTGTGGCCGATTTGGTGTGTCAGTAAATGCATCAATCGTTTGAGCATGGCTGTGTTCTGGCTTTGTTATCTGCACAGCTCTTTCCAGCGCCTGTCCAGTGCGTCAGATGGAATGACACTCAATGCCACGACACTCAGGAACCTGGAAATCCTCAGCAACCAGGTAAAAGTGCACATCGCCTGTTACCAGCCACTGAGTGCCAGATAAAGAGATCAGACCTGTCCGGGTGATCAATGGGGGCTCACCTTTTTTAATTAATCCCCGAGTATATGCTACTTGCTAAATGGCAACACATGCACTTTGCCCGTCTACCAATCAGGATTTGTGACAAGATTTCTTCCACAGAGGTCGTTAGGTTCCGACCAAGCCGGCTGCAAATCCTTGTGATCTGTGCTCTTTTGCTGACAGACAGATGGCAGCTTGAAGGGCAGTCTGTTGTGGGTGCTGGACCACACTCGCACTCATTTCGGGAGGAGACTGTTGAGGAGGTGGGTGAGCCAGCCCCTCACAGACTCACAGTGAGTACTCGGATTATTCCCTCGATGAAAGCATGCTCTCCAGTTGATTTCATGATAATGGTAACACGACACAAGTGCAGGATAGCTCACAGGCGAGACCATTTCCCTCAATGGGATATTAAAGAGCTAAGATATTGCAGAGCTACTACTCAGCTTGAAAGAAATCACTGCCTGCAAGGCCTGAGTGTAATAACACACACTTTAACAGACCACATAGATTTTTATTCTCTTTATTGCCTCTGGTGGGGCAGATAGTCCAATAGCTGGCGTGAGGAGAAACCTTTAAAAAAAAGTGGCAGACAGCAATATTATGTTAATATGCTCTTAATTAAGTGGCATTTAAGAATTTTAATCAATTTTCTTATGAAGTAGTGGATTAGTGAAATGAAATTCAAAGGTGCTTCATAAAAATGGGCACATCACATTTTGTGTGTCTGCCCAGATTAATCAGCCCAATTAATCAGTCTATATTATTGTGAGTTGATATTAAATATATCATAAGTGAATATCTAAAAATGTGTCCCAACTGTACACCCCAGGATAGAGATATTGTCACCCCAAAATGATCTTGTTATATATCTTTATTAAGATGAGGATACAAAATGGTGAAACTTTATTCTCACATATAGTGATTAAGTGATATTAATGTTGCATATTGCCATCATTCTGTGAAAATGTGACCATAATTAATTAGTATCATCTTCATCTCTGCACCATATTTGAAATACTGGATTCCACACATGCTGGCTATGGCCAAGCTCCATATTATTTAGGAATCATGTTGAATATAAACTCTAAAACTGAACTAAACTTTTATATGCATGGGTGGAGGTTTACGGAGAATAAAAGGAATGCAGCATACAGGATGTATGTACTTGAGGTTATGGACTACAGCCTATACTGTTCACTCTCTTGTGCTTAAGTTTCCACTGAACAGATCAGTGGCATCGCTTTTCAGAAAGGCTGCAGGCTGAAAACACATAAAGTGTTCTGGAGGCGACCTCTTTAAATAAAACCACTGAAACTGACTCACAGCACTTCTGCTACTAAACAACCTCTCACTTTTAATATTGCAGCTCTGTTCCAGGTCTTTGTTCTCCAGAGTAATTGTATTATATATTGATCTGTGTGTGCGTGTGTGCGTGTGCGTGTGTGTGTGTGTGTGTGTGTGTGTGTGTGTGTGTGTGTGTGTGTGTGTGTGTATCCCACCATGTAAAGATTAGAGCTGCAGACTGGCTGCTGCTCTCAGATTATACCAGTAGCTCCCCGGTTCCAACAGCAATAAAGCCCAGATTACAACCAGACACACAGAGTGCATCTGTACACTAAGCTGAAGCTCATGCAAGAGTGAGATGGCTGTTTTGTTACAGAATAGAACTCTGCATGACTTCAGCTACATATCTGTAAATAACAATTTAGTTCATTTGGTGATCTTTTTACAGTAGTAATACAACATGTGGCATTATTACAGTGTCATAACTGTACCTCTGTTTGAATGACTCAGTCATGCACATGTTCTCTCAACACTTGTGTCTGTTTTCCTCAGGTCTGTTTCACAGCGGCTGGACGCTGTACAGGAGAGCCTGGAGTCCAATTCTATCACCTTAAATTCAGTTCGGTCCCTTCTCTCACACTTGCCTGACCTAGACAGAGGCCTCTGTAGCATTTACCACAGGAAGGTAAGAGTCCGTAAAATGGGCCCAAGGCAGCTCATTCCTCCTCTCAGTGTGGTTTTATCTGAAATCTGTAGTCAGTTTTTTCTTTTGCCATAAGCATGAACTGTTACATCACCTACTAGACTTTTTCCACTCAATCTCTTTTTCCAATAGGAGCCAAAGTTAAAATACCATCCATGCTTATCCCTTGAGCGAGGTAGACCCTTGTCACCATTGTGTCCATGTGCAGATAAATGGGCTCCCATGTAATGACCTGTGCTCCTGCGGCTGCACCATTGATGCACCATTCCCTCACATGGGGGAACCATTAAAACTGCAGCCTGTCATTGATGCGATGAACCATTCTCAGTGTGACTCTCATTAACCTTTCTTGCTTCCACCGTCATACGGTAACATCGCTGATCCCGCGTAACCCGACGTCTCTTCCCAGATTGGATAGAGTGCCACGCAGAGCTTTGATTAATCATTGAATGAATCATAATTTGTCAGTTATTGTATGATGATTCAAATAAAACAGTCTTCGCTCCTCCATGTGTGGGCTGGCAAAGCAGCTGTAATGTTTGTTTCATTGTCTTCAGGCTATTGTGAAGACTGGACCCTGTGCTGCTCCCGCCAATGCTCAGAGTGTCTTTCAGAGTGTAATAAACAGGGCCTCTTTAAACCTGGCTGTCGTAACCCATTCAAATGAGATTTAGTGATCTAATCTCACTGATCTAATCACTCTCTCTCTCTCTCTCTCTCTCTCTCTCTCTCTCTCTCTCACTCTCACTCTCACTCTCACTCACTCTCTCACACACACACAGCCTATATAAATGTTATTTAAGGAAGTCTGTAGTAGATGGGATGGTTATTTTAAATATAATTCTAAACTAGTTCTGGGTAATATGGGTAAAAGCTGCAGATGTGTTTCATTTGCCAATAAATAATTATTTAATGTATTTTCAGACTAATATGAAGGAAATTTATCCTCACCTCTCTCATACATACATATATATATATATATATATATAAATATGAACTCTCTTCCTAAATTGGGCACTTTCCTGTGTTTTACAGTCTTCCACTCAAGAATTTTATGTCATCTGTAGCAGCCTTGCTCGCCTGTCGCTGGAACTGGAGGCCTTGCTCCCAGCTATCAGGGCCCAGGTCAGGTCTTCGCTCCTCAGAGGGCTCTTGCTCAACACCCCAAACCTGCTTGCTCCAGCACAAAACTTCCTCAAACTGCTCAATGAAAAGGCAGCTAAGTAAGAAATGCAACCAACTATTGAATTTGCGTCTTACGGTCGATGCTTAAATCATGCTCGGAACGTTTTTACTATCGTGATTGTGTTTTTGTATCTCCCTGAAGGTCAGGAAATAAGACAGAGCTGTTCTCAGACCTGTCAACCTTCCCAGTGCTGCAGGAAAGGAAGGAACAAATCCAGGCTGTCCTCAATGAAATACACACCCATCGCAAAGAAATCAGACTGATGCTGAAGGCCCCGTCATTCGACTACACCACAGTTTCTGGACAGGAGGTACCATCTTACCATCTGTCCTGTGTCTCTGAAACGGGTGCGAGGAGATTGATGGTCCGGTTTGGCTCTCCGTGGCATCTGTGTGGATGTTTAATCAAAGGTGACATGTTCTTGCATCTGTCCGCTCTGGTTTTATTTATCAAAGTTTTCCTCTGTCCTGCAGTTTCTGATTGAGGTGAAGAACTCGCTGTCATCCACCGTTCCACCTGAATGGGTCAAAGTCAGCAGGTGACACGCACACATGTTATTGCTCTCATCTGGTCTGTGTGTCTCGCTGCAGTGGTTGTATTTGCTGCTTGGATTTAATTAATTTTATAATTTTACACTTTGGATAAACTCCAGTTTCCTCTCACAGACCAAAAAAATGCACAATTGGAGAATAGGTTAATCGATCATTTTAAATTGTTCATAGGTGTGACTGAGAGTGAATGGTTGTTTGTCTATATGTGTCAGCCCTGCGACTGACTGGTGTCCAGGCCCGGGTGTACCCTGGCTTTGCCCAATGGTAGCTGGGATAAGCTCCAGTCCCCCCATAACCCTATGTGGAGGACACACTCTCTTTGATAGATAGCTCTGTTTTTTCTGATAGATAGCACTGAGACCCTGTAACACTGTGAACCCACACGATGTGCAATTATTACGTGCAATAATTATGTGCAATATTGTGTGCAATTTAACTATGTGCAATTTAACTACATGCAACTACCTATGTATATATAACCACCCCATGTATATACGCACAAAACAATCCCACCGCACCTTACCTCGAATGTACTTTTCATACCTTTTTCTACGTATTCTTATATACCACTGTGCCTTGTATTTATCATATTGTCCTTCCCTCTTGTGCACTGTAATGAGGAGATGCTCCAATTTCGTTTTACACCGGATGTTCAACGACAATAAAGGGCATTCTATTCTATTCTAAGCGGTAGAAGTTGGATGGATGGATAATGTTTGTTTTTTTTAACTGTAATCAGATTTCTTTCATGTATAATTGATAACAATGTCCTTTTTCCTTATTAATGCTAAGATTTTTTTTACAAATATAATTTATACTTAGATAAATAAAAGGCAGTTGCATGAAAGCAGCAATAAGAGCAGCACTTATTTATAAGAAAATAAGTGTGCTATAAAATTCCTATCTTTAATTTTTATCTTATATTATATATCTTGTACTGACCACTTCTGCCCCTTTTTTCTTATTTGTTCAACTCACCTGCTCACTCTCTGCAGCACTAAGGCAGTCAGCAGGTATCACACTCCTTTCCTGATGGAGTGCTACAAGAAGCTGCTGCAACTCCGAGAGCAGCTGCTGCTGGACTGCCAGACAGAGTGGATCCGTTTTCTAGAGTAAGGCAAACACACACACATATGTGCATGTAAAGAACACAGAAGCTTGTGAATCTATTATTTTATCAACTTGTCAGGTTTTCAACACATTTTAAACAAGCTCAGCTGACTGCAGCAGAGCAGAGCAAGGCACAAATGCATGCATCTCACAAATCCATAATAAATATAAAGACATGTTAAAAAATACAAAAGTGGTGATAAAGCTAAGAAGGCCAGTTAGAGGTGACTTAAGGGTTTCTGTGGTTTGAGCCCCTCTTTAATGGATAGCTGTATTCCATAAACTACTGGGGGATGCTGGAAGGTTTCCTGTCAACTCTGATTATACAGCTTGATTTTATGTGTTTATTCACAAATTAATTTAAACTCCAATTTGTCACACACACACACACACACACACACACACACACACACACGGCGATCTTGAGTGGCTCTGGTCTGGACATCTTGTTGTATTTTCTGGGTGCCCCTTTTATCTTGTTGCCTTACTGCAACTCATTTAGCTGGCTAACCTCTCTCGGTGCTTCTCTTATCTTTCCCTCTAGCCATCTCTTCATGGAGGGTCTCCCGTGGAGGGTATTGCTCCTTCTGGGGTGTTTCTTTGTATCCAAGCATCTCTAGGATAACTGTTGCTGTGCTTTGTATCAACTTATTAGTCTCTGTAATGTTCACTCTTGAGATTGTGGTTAATAAGGGATTCACATCTTTTGTAGATTGTTATTCTACGGAGACTCAGTTCTGCTGGGGCTTGGTACCCAATCTCTGAGTGTGACCTGTCCTCCTAGGTGTGATAGTAGTTGGTGTCTATGGACAATGGAACACTGGGCTAACAGTTTTTCTTTGTTAGTCTTGATGATGGATTTTGAAGCATCCGTTTGGTGCCACATCCTATGCATATATCTCTTTCTCTGGCATAGTAGCATTCTAACAACTCTGTGTTTTCTGCCATACTCCATGTATGTCCTGTTCCAGTAGCTTATTTCTCATGAAGTTGTCCACACTGGGATACTGAGATTCCAACCCCCAGTCTTTAGTATTAAAATATAGTATAAAAGCTTTCATTCTCCAATCATTTTAATGGCACTAAACCTCTGGACTGGAAACACTTGTCAAAAGTTTAACTCATTTATGTACTTTTCTCCACTATTAGAATCTCTAAATCATTGATTCTTCTCACCTGATACTCTCTGAGGACTTTTGTGTTGGATCTGTGCTCACTTTATTGTTGGGATTCATAAATTATTTTATAAGTTTTAGTTTACACCTGAGTTACACCCCCATCTCTCTCTCTCTTCCTCTCCATAGTCAGTTCGGGGAGCACTATCACCTCATGAAGAGGGCTATTAGTCACCTAGCAACGCTGGACTGTCTCTTTTCATTGGGCGAGGTGGCTAAACAAGGGGACTATTGCAGGTGATGTCCACTCATGAAGACAGTAAATACCGGTGTGTGTGTTTTGATGTGGAAAATGATTCTGTGTGTTGGATTCTGCGTGTGTGGGAGTGGTGTGTCGTGTCCTATAGTCTCAGACAGGCTGTGTGTGGGAGTGTGCAGCAGGCTCAGCAGCGCGCTCAGCCAATACGCCAACATCTCTCCCACTCACTCGCTCAAAATCAGACACACAAAATTCATGCACGTCTCACCAAACTCATATTTAACTAACCATTCATCCATACCTCTGGTCCTGTATTAAAGTCCTGTTGTATTGTTCTGCCCGTATGTTGTGTTTTGCTGTTCGTGTTTTCAGACCAGAGGTATCTGAAAATTACCGTCAGATTGTGATCCGGGATGGTAGACATCCTGCCATCGACCTCCTGATGGGAGAGAATAACCAGTATGTGCCTAACGCCACTGAACTGCAGGTATGTGCTCTCTCTCTCACACACACACCCTTACAGACACATCCTGAGTCTATTCAATAGACATGTGCCAAATTGCACAGAAGGTTAACTTGCACTCATTGATAAATTGGAAACAACACACACACACACACACACATAAATCTATAAATACCTATTAGTATGTTGATACAGTTTAATGTGACATTACAAATACTTCCTTGCTCAGTGCTGAAGTGGGTGTAGGTTAATGTTCAGTTGGAGCACAAACCAATAGGAACAAGAGAAACGTTCGGTCTGCCCACCTCCTCCATTATCCCATCCAAGTCTTTGTTATTATTCTTCCCATTCTCATCACATCAATTCTTCTTTTTCTTCATCCAGGGCGATGGCAAGAGAGCTATGATAATTACTGGCCCTAATATGGGAGGCAAGAGCTCCTACATTCGTCAGGTGGCCCTGATCTGTGTTATGGCTCAAGTGGGTTCATTTGTTCCAGCCTCTCAAGCCCATCTGGGCATATTGGATGGCATTTACGTCAGGTAGGAACGCAAATAAAACACGAACATCTACTGCACAGACGTGTTTTCAGAAGAGGGCAAAATCCCCAGGAGGTCAAACCTGATCCTCTTCCTCCAGGCCTGTTCTTGCACAGGGTTTAAGGGTTTAAGAGCAAAGTTGGTGAAAACTGAAGAGCTCCATTCTTCAGTAGGTATGCATCCTTGACAAGAAATATGT
This sequence comes from Lagocephalus sceleratus, assembly GCA_911728415.1. Classification (NCBI taxonomy): domain Eukaryota; kingdom Metazoa; phylum Chordata; class Actinopteri; order Tetraodontiformes; family Tetraodontidae; genus Lagocephalus; species Lagocephalus sceleratus. The sequence continues at coordinate 600,764 of CAJVRN010000237.1, read as the reverse complement.
AAATATATGGCCAAGGTTAAGAGTGAAACAATGAGCTCCAGCATGTCTTACATGTACTCAACAGGACCCACAAACACACACGGATCAGCCATAAATCAACTTACTGCAGCTAAATGTAATTAGAACCAAACATCAACACACAATGTGCAAGTTAGTGGCTCTGACAGGGAAACAGCAGAACATGCATAAACCAACAACAAAAAAAAACAGTTACACACATCTGCGAGCCATTAGGCCTAATCACAGAGTGCAGAAGAATCTCACTGGAAACAGGGCAAATTGTTACTGTTGTCATTATAATGAAAATAATCATTAGGGATCTCCAACAAAACCTTATTGTCAGAGCGTTCCAACTATATTGTGTCAAAGTAAACTCTTTGCCTTTGAAATTATTCTTCACCCTCTCTTTCTCCTGTGTGGTGAGGGCTAAACACTGGAATTGGAAACACTTCATCTAGTTATACATATAGTATATTACCACAAACACAGTGGAGTAACATGTTTTTTGAGGTAAAATAAACAAATTTCTTTTAGTTTTCTTTTTGCCTGAGTGGTCAATTCTCCAGAGTGTGAGTATGTGTATTGTTCTTCCTTATTTGTCATGCTCACTGCTAAATGAATCAGCAAACATTTCCTGATCTCTTCATTTCAGTAAACAGACTAAAACCTTTGTCACAACCATGGAAACAAAGCGAGGCTTTGCAATGTGTCAGAGTCTTAGGTTAATATTTTTGTGCTAGTCTTGACAGAAAAAAGGCCAATCT